>JAJTUV010002618.1:0-460079 GCA_021653895.1 Mastomys natalensis | reverse complement strand
GGGCAGATTGCTCCAGCCCCGGGGGGGGGCGGGGGAAAAAATCTCAAAAATTTTTTCATCCAGTACCAGAAAGCAGCCTTTTAGTCCGGGTTTTTATCACTCTATGAAATACTTGGGTTGGGTAACTGTATTAGGAAAAAATTTTTTTTTGGGGGGTCACAGTTCGGGGAAACTCAGCTCGGGCCTGCATCGGCCCCTTTCTTGGGGCCCAAGCCCCAATGTCAGGGCAGGGCATGTCCTCTTTTTTTAAACCCCTTTCGGGAGGGGGTCATGTTTTCCCTTTATCCCGATCATTTCCCCCGGGGGTTTTCCTTTAAAAACAGTTCACTTGAGGACCAAACCCCTCCCAAATCCCTTGGAGTTCACGGGAAACCCGTGCCCAAAAAACGTCAACCCAACCCCTTTTTTTCCATCAGTAAGAGACCTTTTTTTTTTTCAACACCCACAGTCCCCTGCCCCACCTCTAAGCTACCTGGGGGGAAAATTTTTAAGAAGACTCCTTGAAATGGGATCCCGTTAGATTTTGTCCAGTTTTAAATAACTCGGATTGGGACTGGCCAAAGCTGCTTCGCGCACCCCCCAAAAGCACAATAAAATTTTTTTCATCTTGAGACTTTAAAGAGCCTTAGATCATGCATCATGCCTGCGGGGGGGAAGGGTTTGGGGGTAGTCCCCGGGGAAAAAGAAAATTTTTTAAAAATGGATTTTTTTTTCCCCTCCATTTTTTTTTAAAACCTTTTTTTTTTGGTTTTTTCCCCGGGACTGCCTTTTTTTTAAATTTTTTGGGGGGTTTAAAGCAAACAAAGATCTATGATAACCCTATGATTTTGGGCTATTTTTGATACAAAAAAAAAAAGGTATTTGCTTAAATTTTTAAACTTGACATACCCTTGAATCACTGGAAGAATAGTCAAGGGGGAAATGCTGTGTCCCGGGGCCTGTGGCGGGTCTTTGAAAAAATTTTTTTAAATTTTTAAAATTTTAATTTTGTTAATAAGGGGGGGAAAGGGTTGCCCAAGTGGACATACAGGGGCCCCGGTTTTGGGGGGGGGTGGCCTAAAATGTGTAAAAATGGAAAAACTTCCCTTCTCTCTGTTTCTTCACTGTTAAAAAAATTTGGGGGATTTGTTTTTCAACTCCTGCACCTGATACCCCTTAAAACAACGGGGTTTTTTTTACCCCAAAGGGAATTAAACGAACCCTTTCCCCCTCCTAATTTTTCTTTTTCAGAAATTTTTTTTCACGTTCCAAAAAAAAAAACTAGAGCAGATTGGGGACTCCCGGGGCGGGGCCCCAAACCCCAAAAAACACATGGAGGGGAAAAAAAGGCCCCCAGCCGCATTTTGGGGAAAGGGAAAGGGCCCCTTGGGGGTGTCAGGGAAGGGAGCCCCCCCCTTTTGGGCCGGGGGGGTTAACCCCTTTCCCCAGTGTAGGGGCCCCCCCCGGCAGGAAACAGGATGGGGGGTTTTTTGGGGGGGGGAGCACCCCTAAAAGGGGGAAGGGGGGGGGGGGAATTTGGGGGGGTTTCCAAAAGGGGGACCGTAAAAGGGGAAAAACAATGGAAATAAAATTTAAAGGGAAAAATTCAAAAAACAAGTTCCATCAGAAACCACCGAAAAAGAGATTTTTGGGTATTTTTTAAAAAAAGCCTTGATAGATCAGGATGAGGGGGTTTTTTTTAAGATATCAGGATTGGTATGGGTCGGGGGGGTTGTTTTTCCGGATGGGACCCCTAATCTTCATTCTTACCAAATTTGATGTAAATTCAAAAAACCCTCAGTGCTTGTGGGGAGAAAATATAATAAATAATTTTATATAATAAAATTATATATGGGGGCCCCCCCTTTGGGAACTATGAAGGCCCAACTCTAGACAGAAACAATGGCTCCATAAAAAGGGGGAACTGGGAAACTCTATTTTTGGAAGTACAGGGGGGGAAGCCTTGCAGATAGACCCCAAACCCAACTTCATGGTTTCATACCCCGGGGAAATTTGGGCTGCCCCAAAAATAGTATCAAATAGTCTTAATCCGCTATAGTAAAGATGAAGACTTTACAGAAATACAAGGGGGACATAAATTTTTGTTTTTTTTTAAACCCTAAATTACTTAAAAAAAGGGGGCCTATCTAATGGAGCGAAAAACCAAAAAAAAACCCCCGGAAAAAGGCAGACTGAAGGGGGGAAAAAAGGGGAAAAAAATGGATGTGAGAAAAAAGGGGGGTTATAATTGGGGTAAAAAAGGGGTAAACAAAAAAACCCCCATTATTATGTATTTTTTTTTTTTGGGGGGGTTTTTTGTTTGCTTTTTTTTTTTTTTTTTAAAAAGAAAAAAAGGGGACGGGGGACGAATTTCCCCTTTTGTTACTGATAAAGACACATGTTCTTTTTTTTTGGGGGTGTACAGAACACGGGGTTTTTCCCCAAAAACGGGGGAAAAGGGCCCCAATAAAGGGGGGGAAACCCCAATTTGGGAACCCCTTCTTTTTTTCAGGGGGGAAAAGAAAAAAAAAAGTTACCAAAAACCCACAGGGGGCCCCCCCCAAAAAGGGGCCCAAATTTTGGGCCTATACCTTCTGCCCCTTTTTTGGGGGGGGGGGAAAATCTGGGGGGAAAAAACCCCAAATTTTGGGCTGTCCCCATATCCCCTCCCAAAAAGAAGCTGGGGGGTAACAGCTAAAAAGGGGGAACCCCCCCTTTTGGGGTTTTTTTTGGGTTTTTTCCCTTTTCTAAAAAAAAAGATGGAAAAAGAGAGAGAAAAGGGGAAAAATGAAACCCAAAAAGGGGAAAGGGGTCCCAAAAGAAAAAAGGGGAGGGAAGAGGGGGGGCGGGGGAACCTCCACTAAGAGGTGTGTGGGCGAACTGTGGGGGGCAATTCTGCAAACCCCCTCAGAAGGTGTGGTCAAAATTTTCTTTAGGGCAGAAGATCAAATTTCTTTCAGATCTCGCACCCACGGAACAATGGTGGCTAGGAAAAAACCCCCCTTTGGGGTAGAGAAACCCCCCTTTTTGGGGGAAAAGGGGAAATTTTTTGGGAGAAAAAAAAAAAAAGCAAAAAAGGGGAAACGACATATTTAAAAAAAAAAAAAAAACCCCCCAAAAACTCCCCTGACCCCTCCTATTTTTTAAAAAATCTTTTTTTCCCCTTTTTCCTGAACTTGCACCAAGCCTTTAATTTGGATTTTTTTGGGGAAAAAGCTGTATCCATTGCAATTTGGGCACCCACCCCAACAACTCATTTTTAATTGCTTTTTTATCTTTTTTAAATTTTTTTGGGTTTTTTTAAACATCTATTGAGAAAAAAAAGTTTTCCCTTGGTTGATTGGAAAAAAAACTACCATTATCTGTGGGGTTTTTAAAGAAAATGTTTACATTTTTTTTAAAATTAGGAATTATCCCCGTTTTAAAAAATTTTTTGGGGGGTTAAGAGTCCCTTGAATACCCATGACTTTTTTTAGCAATTTTTCCAGTTCCCCCCCACGCCTTTTTTTGGAGGGGGGTTTTAAGTCAAAAAAAAAAAAAATCTTTTTTTGGGGGTTTTACGTCCAAAGAAGGTAGGCCATTTTTTTTAACCCCCAAATTAAGGAAATTATCCCAATACCCCCAAGTGGTCAGACCTAGAAATAGATATACAAGTAACTTATAATAGGGGGGGGGTTTACATTAGGGAGTTTTTGGGGGTTTTTTGTGTGTGTGTGTGTGTTTTTACTTTTTTAAAACCCCCCAATTTTTAAATGAAAAAAGGGGGACATAAATTTTTGAAAGAGAACAAGGAAAAATATGGGAAGTTTAAAAAGGGGGAAAGGAAAAAGGGGAAGGGGGGAAAATTTTTAAAATTTAAAAACCTCTCCTGGGAAATAAAAAAATAACAAAAAGGGGTTTTTTCCCCCAAAATTGTTAACCAAGTTCCAAAAAATAAAAATTTTTGATGGGAAAAAAGGGAAAATTTTGCAGCTGTCTAACAAATGTTTTTTGGAGATGAACCCCCCCTAGTTATTTTTTTGGGGCCCCCCAAAATTTTTTAAAGTGAGTTTCTTTATATGATGGGGGGTCTAAAAAGGGGGGGGCGTAGCTTAAAAAAAAGGGGGGGTTTTAAAAAGGGGGGAAAAGGGGGGAAAAAGGGGACGGAGAGGACAAGGGCCAAGACGGGAGTGGTGAAAAACCCCCCAAATTTTAAAGGGCCCAAGGGGTTTCCCAGTCCCCCCAGAAGTTAAGAAGACAAAGGGGTTTTTCTTTTTGGAATTTCTGAAAAAAAAGAAAAGGGGGGCTTTTGCTGAGTACAAACCAACGAGCACGCAAAAGGGAACACTTTTTTTGGAAGGAAAAAAAGATTCCCAAAGGGCCCCATAAGGAAATTGTATTTTTGGTTTTTTTGCTTTTTTAAATGAGTAATTAGCCCAAAATGTACTGCGGTTTAAAAATAAAAAAATACAGGGATTTTACTCTAGAATCCGTATTTATTTATCCCTAAAAGGGGAGCACAAAAGGGGGCCTTACAAGCTGCTCGAGAAAAAAGGTCAAAAGAGCATATGTTTAAAAAAAGAAAGATGGCAGACCCCTTTTGGGCCCAGATTTTTTTCAAGGTCATGAAGAAAAAATTTTCAAAAAGGTGCGGGATAAATGTTTGGGGGTTTTAATGCTCCATTTGCGGGTAAAAGAA
Source organism: Mastomys natalensis (assembly GCA_021653895.1). Lineage (NCBI taxonomy): Eukaryota > Metazoa > Chordata > Mammalia > Rodentia > Muridae > Mastomys > Mastomys natalensis. The sequence goes on along the minus strand of JAJTUV010002618.1, from coordinate 455,422 downwards.
GTCTTTTTTACTCCCAAAAAAAAAAGATTCAGAGTAATTTCCCCCCCCTTTTTGACTTGTTTTTTTAAAATTTTTTTGGGGGTTTTTTAAAAATTAAAAAACAAAAGAAGAACACTTGAAGAAAAAATTGGGGTTTTTAAAAAGGGAAAAGGTCAGTTTTCCCCCCCCAAAAAAAAGAATTTCCCTTTTATTTTAAAAAATTTAAACCCCAAAAAAAAAGGGGTAACATGCCAACAACTCATTTTACATGGGGGTTCTTCAGAGCTCGGGGGCGGGGGCCCCCAAAACTCCCAGGGGTTTTTCCCCCCCTTTCCCCGGGTTTAAACCACCCCGGGGGGGGAAAAATACAAAGTAATTAAAAAAAAAAAAAAAGATAGGGGGGAAAAGCGAGTAAAGGACTTTGAGGGGTGCTGGTTTTAAGGGTTAAATTTTCTCAAGCCCAGCAGGGGTTGGGGGGATGGGGGGAAGTTAGAACCCCCCCCCGGGTTCCTTGTTTGACCCTTTTTAATTTTGTGATCCATACACAATTTCTCACACCACAGCTGGAAAAAGGAAAGAAATACTTTATTTCATGGTACAAAACGGGGGGCCAAAAAGAAAAAGTTTCCCCTGGGGCACCCATGCTCCGATGGGGGGGCCCCAGTTCGGGGTCCCACTACAAAAAAAGTAAGGTTTAAACCCAATACCCATCATCTTCTTCCTTTTCCCCTTTCTTTTTGTTTAAAAAAGAAAGATTTTTAAAAGGCGGGAAATTTCAGAAACCCCCTGGACAAAACCCCCGGGGGTTTTGGTCTAAAAACGGCGACCTGGGGGGCACATGGGGTCAAATCACATTTTTTAGCCTCTAATTATCGGACCTGGCATGTTTTTTTAAGCACCAAAACATGGGGAAAAGTCCAAAGAATTTAAGCAGGGGCCCCGGGGGCTTCTGAAGCAAATTTGGGTTTTCCCCGGGCTGAGCTTGGTTTTTGGGGGGACGACTGACAAGGACTTGAGGGAAACATTAAAAAAAAGGGGGGGCCTTTTGCCTTCCCCACCTTTTACCCCAGGTTTGCTTTTTTCTCTTTCCCTTTTGGGGGTTTTTTCCTAAATACCCATTATGGGGGGGCTAAGGTTTTAAAAGATTAAAAAAATTTTTTTAAAAATTGTTTTTAAAAGGTCGTAAGACCATTATTTGTTCCCCGCCTGCAAAAAAATTTTTTTTCTTGGGGAACGGACTTGGTTTTTGGTTTGGGAAAAGTTTTTTTAAACCCCTTTCTAAACCCCCCAAAGATTCTGACATTTTTTTTCCCCCCCCACCCACACCCCCCCTGGGAAAAACCAAACATCACCATATTTTTTAGGGACCCTGTGCTTGATAAAGAGTGCCCCTTGGACTCAGTCCCAAGTTCTTTTAAAATTGGGGGAAGGGGCCCCTTGCTGGGGGCTCGTTATCTGTGTATTCCGCCCCACCTTTCCTTTTTTCCGTCTTTTTTTTTAATCTCTTTTTTTGGGTTAATTTCTCTTTGTTTTTTTTCCCGGGGGTTTGGGGGACTATCGTCCTCATGCTTGTGGGGCAAGCATTCAGTTTGAGCCACCCGTGCCCCCCATTACCCCTACACCACAATACCTAATATCCCTTTACTTTTACACTTATAAAACCTTTTCTTTAGCCATCGATTGTTAAGGACAATTTGGCTTTTTTCATCCCTTCACCCCAACTTTTTTCTTCATTCTTTTTCAAAAAAGGCTTTTTTTGGGGGTTTGTGAGGGGAAAACCTTAAATCCCTTTGGTGATTTTTTATACTTTAAAAAGACTTTTCCCTTGCTTTTCAGTAGACGAGGAAGAACCATCATGGGGTTGCGGCTGAGAAAAAAAAACCCCCAAAATTCAGGATGACCCGGTTCAGAACTTTTTTAAACCCTAAGGGTTGGGTCCATCTCCACAGGGACAATCCCGGTTAAAAAAACCTTTTTTTAGGAAAAAAAACCCCGGGTTTTAAGGGAAAACGGGCTCGGCAGAAAAAAAGGGGAAAGCTCCGGGAAATACATGTTTTACAAATTGATCCCAGGCAAACCCCAAAAAGCTTCGGGGCGGGTGCCCCAAGAGGCCGGGGGTGTAACACAGCATTTAAGGTTTTTGCTCTTGCTCTAAACCGCGGCCCCTGTGACTGCTCCCCCCCTCACCAAAGCATAGAATCTAATCGGGGGACTATTTTTGGAAAAAAAAAAAATTTGGGGCTGGACGGAGAAAGAGAAAGTTTTTGGGGCCCTTTGTTCGAAGTCCTCCCCTGCACCGGAGTCATACCTCTGCTCCTCAGACATGAGGATCTCTTGGAACGTTCTCCCTCCTTAAAAAATACCAACTTTCTCCCAAACCCTTGTAGGGGTTGAGCCCAAAATCAGTTTTCCCAAACTTACCATAAGAAATTTTTTCAGGGCTCTCAGCAAGCCCTGAAACTGCAGGGGACTCCTCTTGGTTACTTATGCAGATTGAAGGATGGAGAAGTAACATTTTGCTAAGGTCACATAGCCGATTTGAATAAAGGATGAGGCTGCACTTTGAGGTTTGTTGGCCGGGTTTCTAATTATCAGCTACTTATCGTGGATACCTTGGTAACTCTTTCCCATCTGAGTCAAATTTTCTATTGGGTTTAAAGTGCATGGGGCTTGCTGCACAGTTTTTTTTAATAATTGAATAAAACCATTCTTAAGGTCTGATGTCAAGTAGATCGTTCAAAACCCTTCTTCATTTATTTTTTTTGCTTAGTGCACGTTTAGTGCACCTGAGTCAGCTATGATCCTCCACTCCATTCTTTCATACCATGTTTGCCTGGTCCCCAGTGCCCCCCCCTTTGGGAGGATCAGTCCCTAAAATAATGCCCCAATCATAACTAAATCCGGTTGAGGGTAACCTAGAACCAGAGAAGGCAATCCCTTGACCCATCGTGAAATGAGGGGGGCACCCCAAAAAGCTTTTGCAGATGCAGTTCCACTTTGAGAATTGGTTTTAAATTTGGCCTGGGGAACCAAGTGGCCATGTCTATACCCAAAATGGTGACTAAGCTCAAGCGGAAAGATACTGAGTTTGACTGGATTTACGCTCAATTTGATACGGAGAATCAGAATAGAATCCTCCATTGTCATGCTCAATTTGTGGAGCAAGTTCCACCATAAAAAAGAACACAGTTTTCCTTCCAGGTCTGGCTTCCACACTCGATAAAATTTTTTTAATTGCAAAGAGAGGTTTCCTTGATGAGGATGAGCACTACATTTATGTATGGTTGTAAGGACAAAGGTTTAGATTGTGCTGGGTATTAACTCACTTAGCCAAGTAGCAGTTGTAGATTCCCTCCAAGATCCTTAACTTCATTAGCACTGAGTGGTTAGCTAAGTCTCTAGCACCAGGCATGAATTCCCTTTTGTTGAGTGAGACTTAAGTCCAATTAGAGAGCCATTGGTTACTGCCAAGGTATGTGAGCCACTGCACTCGCACCTTAGGCTTATGTGCCATTGCTGGTCATTGTTATGGTTTACAAGTGTCATAGCTGGGTAGGACTGTTGGTTGCTTCCATCTTTTAGAAGCTTTTATGATATCTAGTACCATGAAATCAAGTCCTCAGGTAGGGAACATTCAGGTTAGTTTCCAACTCATGGGCTTCTTGGATCTGTGTCTGAAGTGCATAGTGTCTTAATCAATAAGGATTTACCTTCCACTTCTGGGGGCAACCAAGGCAGCCCAAGGCCATATGCTAAAGAGTCTCTTGAACGAACAGTCTGGACCAACAACCCAAAAGAGGACCTTTTCTCAAAGAAACTTCTCTTTGCAACAGGCAAGAACCATTACAGAAAACAACAATCACTCAAAATACAGAAGCCTGCATTCAGTCTCAATGGATGCATCTATAAAATATTCCTGCACTTAAGGTTTGCTGTAAGATTGTGTCTCCTAGTAATATCAGAAGCTACATCCATAAAGTTTCATAAACATGACTGCCCAAACATGGATGAACAATGATAAGACCAATAGACATGACAAAAATGACGGAAAAGCCTGTGAGGCCTCAATACTACCAAAGAACTACAAACAACTAATAAATTGGGATTGGGAGAAAATCTACAGGAAAGCATGCTGGTTGTTACCCAATGCCAAATGATCCAACCCTGAAAACATATGTCATACAGACTTTATATATTATATATGTGGTGTGTGTGTGTGTGTGTGTTGTGGTTATATATTGGGTTAAATATATGGTTATATATAAATATATAGGTTACATAATTAATACATAATTTATATGTAATTAAATTTAATACATATATATTAAGCTGTATGCTATAATTGAACATTAATTATTAAGTATTAGTTGTCATATGTCATAGATCATATGTGAGAGGGTTTGAAAAGAAGAAAGGAGAAATATTGCAACTATATTATAATCCTAAAATAAGATAAATATTTTAGAATGCATCCATTTCCCTGCAAACTTGATGATTTCATTTTTCTTTATAGCTGAACAGAATTGTATTGTGCAATGCAACCACATTTTCATTATCTATCCATCAGTTTGAAGGCTATTTAGATATTTCCATTTCCTAGAATATTGTGAGTGGAAAACCAATGAACACGGCTGAGCACTTATCTATAGCATAGGATGTTCAGTCCTTTGGGTGTATGTCAAGGAGTAAAATAGCCAGGTCATATGGTAGGTCTACTTTTAGTTTTCAAATGAGAATTCTCCAACAAATTTCCAGAGTCATGGACCAGTTTGCAATCCCATCAGCAGTGAGCAAGGGTCATCTTTCCTCTACATCCTAAAAGTACATATTATCACAGTTGCTTTCTTGACTTCAGCCATCCTTAACTGGTAGGTGGAACCTCAAAGTTGTTTTAATTTTCATTTCACTAATTGGTAAGGATGTTGAACATATGTGAGGAAAATCTTAGCCATTTTTATTTCAGATCTGTTGCCCATTTTTTAAAAACTGGGTCATCTGTTTTCTTGCTTCCTCTTCTTTTTTTCTTTGCATACTCTAGATATTAATCATCTGTCAGTTGTATAGCTAACAAAGATTCTCTCCCACTTAGGGGCTTCCTCTTTGCTCAACCATTGCTTCCTTTGCTGAACAGAACATTTTATTTTTATGAGGCCCCATTTGTCTATTGTTTGTCCTTAAAATCCTGCATGAATGGAGTCTTGCTTAGGAATTGTTTCCTCAGCTACCTAGGTCATTTGGGTACCCCACCTGTGTTTTAAGCTTTCCACCAGGGGTCTTTGATCCATTTGGAATTTATTCCTGTATAGCATCATAAATATAAGATCTAATTTTCATTCTTCTGCATGCAGACATCCAGTTCTCCAAGCATTTGTTGAAGATACTTGCTATCCTTTGGCCAGTTTCGTGCTTTTTGGCACTATTGTCAAATATCAAATGGCGTGATGATGGCTGCTAATGTCGTGTCTTCTGTTTTGTTCTGTTTGATCACATGTTTGTGTTCCAGTCCCACGCTGTTTTAAATACATTACTCTGTCATATATCTGTTAGGATAATCCCCCCATATTTGTTTACTTTTCTCCAGTGCTTCATTGGTTATTCTTAGTCTTTTATGAGTCTATATGAATCTCAATTTTTTTCTGTTTCTGTGAAAAATGTTATCATACTTTTATTGGAATTGTATTGAACCTGTAAATACCTTTTGGTAAGATGGCATCTTCACAATTATCTACTCTATCAATCCATGAGCAGAGAGTTTCCATCTCTCTCAATCTCTTTCTTCCAGAATTAGGAGTTCCATTGGAGATGTCTCTCACTTCCTCAATTAGGTTTAGTCCTAGATATTTTAAGACTATAATGAATGTTAGTATTTCCATTATCTCTTTTTTCAGCATGTTTATTATTGTTTATATAGAAAGGTTACTGATACAAACCGACTTTGTTATCCTACCAGTTTGCTGGAAATGATAATCTTTATAAGGTTTTCTGGTGTAATTTAGTATCTTTTATGTAAATATTATATCACCTGCAAATCAGATAGTTCAACTTCTTTTCGTATTTTTTCTCCTCAATTCTTTTCTCTTGCTTTATTGCTCTAGCTAGCCCTTTGAACAAGCTATTGAAAAGAAGTAGGGTAGTGGGGATCCCTATCTCATTCCTTACTTAACGGACTGCTTTCAGTATTTTTCCACTTAGGATGACTCTGGCTGTAGGTTTGTTACACACAGGCTTCATTATAGTGAAGTGTGTTTTGTTTAGTCATAGACTCTAGCCCCAAACCTTTAGATATGAGTACATAACATGTATTAATCTCAGAAACCAGAGAAGGAAGACGGGACTGTGGAAGGCAAAGGAGATAGAGAGGGGGGAATAGTAAGACATGAGGGCTGGGAAATAAGACAAGCAGGCATGGGCTTTAAATCAGGAGGAGGTTGGAGGATAAAACAGAGAAAAGTGAGGAAAGAGGAATGAATAACACTAAATACATTTGAAAAACCAACAAGAAAACAGTATTTTACATTTTCTTGAAAACATGTGCGCACATTACATATATATGTGTGTGTGTTATATCTTTATATACATAAAGATATAAAATCAGTATATAAGTACATTATAGATAGATAGATAGATAGATAGATAGATGATAGATAGATAGAAAGAAAGAAAGAGATGATATTACACTACACCACTTAAGATGGCAATGCTTTCCCAAGAACCATAGACTATCTCCTAAAAACCCCAGTGCCAGGTAAGGGACATTTCCCTTCAAGTTGCTGGTCAGGGAAATCAAGGAATGCCTCCCAAAAGAAAACAATATAGGCTATTACTATTGACCTTAGTTCCCTTTAAATATTTAAAGTCAAGACCCTATTGCTGAAGACACACAAACTTCAGACACAGAACTTGAAGCTTGAAGGAATTGTGCTGGAAGCAATGTAGAAGCTTCCTCCTTTAGGACTCTGCCTCCCATAGTATCTGAAGGTGTTATGCAAATTGTTAAGGAAGAAAGGCAATCAATAATCCTAAACACCTGGGAAGTCTATGAACCACTCCAATGATCAGCCAAGACATCTCCAATGGTGTAGTAGCGACACTTAACATCTTGGGGGTAGCCAACACCCATCTAACTGGAATTAAAAACCTGCTTAGTAGGAGGGAATTCATGTCTGGTTCTTATGAACCTAGACCATTACTTATGGCTGGTGAGGTTATGGGACCAATACCTATTCTTCCACTTTCCTAACGCAGTATAAATCTCTAACTGCATTCCAACTACTATCCTCAAGCCCATGGATAAACTCATCTCTCATCCCTCACCAAAGATATTCTTTTAGCAGATAGAAGCCATTACAGAAACCCACAATGGGTCAAAATGCAGAGAACACCTGATCATGAGGTACCCAAATGATGCATAGTCAACCCTACACCTAAGGCGCAGAGAATATCATGAAGAGGAGGGAGAAAGATACTAAGAGCCAGAGAACAAAGACATCTGCTGGAAGAGAGTGCCATCAGTATACGACTGCTGGCCCACAAAATCGCAATAATACAGTAACCTAAACAAGACCAGCTCAGTGACAATACTAGTTGGTACGCCAGAATGACTGGGAGAATCTCACAAGGTGTTACTCTTACAGGCAATTGATGGCTACTGAGAGATGTCGTGGCCAGTTCAGAGATGAATATAACATGATAGAAAATACAACTAGTTCTGGGTTGTGAGAGATTAATGCAATGCAGACAAGAATATGTCCTCATGGAGCTTGCATTGCAATGAAATAAATCAAAGCGATTCAGACATGTCAAACACCAAAGCCCAGTGCATGCGTGCTCAAGACTCATTCACACATTTGTTTATTCTTCAAAAGAATACTTATTCTGCTCCTATTATGAGGACAACCATATTGGGTTATTGAAATAATGTGACATGTTAAGAAAGATGAGTGTCTTCCACCCCAGAGTCATTGCAAGAAACAAACAGATAGAAGTCAAGCATGTGTGGGATACCAACACAAAGGCTACTGGAAAATGCTGACCTAAGCAGGAAAGTCAAGGAGAACTTCCATGGGGCAATTCTACTAAGCTGTAAATTAGCAAATGCAGAATTAAACAGGCAGGAAAGGGGAGACAGGAAACTTAAAGAGCATCATGTACAAAGGTCCTGGGTGGAGAACATGTGGAGGGCTAGCCAAGGCCAGAGCCACTCAGATCAGCGGCATCAGGGTATCAACATTATTGTAACTGTGTCTACAACAAAAGTTTCCGTTTACTTGATTTCACTATTACAATGTATTAGCTTTTTAAAATGTATGCTTGTGCACCCAGGTATGTGTGTTCTCATGTGTGTTGGGGGCATGGGTGAGCACAAGTGCATGTACACATGTGTGCATCTATGAGTATAGGCCCAAGGTTGACATCATGTGACTTCTTTGGTCACTCTCCACCTTATATGTTGGGGCAGGATCTCTCCTAACCTTGGAGCTCTACATTTCAACTAGTTTGACAGGCCAACTTATTCTGGGGCTCCTCTCTCTCCACCTCCCTTGTAGTGTGACTACAGGAATGCCACACCCATCTGGCTTTTCCAGTGGGTTCTGGGGACCTGAAGGCTGGTTATTATACTTTTAGGAGCAAGTACTTTACCCATTGAGCCATCTGCCCAGCTAGACATTACTTTGTTAAACAGAGATTTTTTAACTAGTGAGTTTCATTACCACATTCAATGAATATATTTACTTCTAAATAAGCCATTTGGGCAATTTTAAATTTGCAAACCATTGCACAACTATTTTAAGATGCATCCTGAACTTCTAAATGTGAAGCTCGTGATGGAACTGAGAGATTTCTGTGATTGTGGCAATCAGTGCAAGCATGGGCTGAGTCTTCACTGTGACCCAAAACACCTTCATCTTAGAATCTGACAAGGCAGGTGGAGAACAGAGGGCTGTCTCTCTGACACAAGCAGACTTGAACCCAGAAACCTGCTCTGTGCTTCTTGAACTGCATCTGGGCTATAGTTCAGGCTCAGTAGCCCTGGAATACACTCTGACAGAACTCAGGATGGCTTTCCTCTGCTGTGTGATCCTTACAATGGCTGATGAGCCCTTCACCATTGCATGAGGCTAGAGAAACGTGGTCTTGACATAATGATACATATAGTGCTTTGGGCATGTTTCTGAATCTTTGAACTATTGATCCCATGCTCAGCCATGATAATGATTTCCTCTGTGTTCAGGACTAGCCAGACCACATGGGTTGCCCTGTTCTTCACTCTCCTGCAAATGGTGAACCCAAAGGGTATTGAGAGACATGAGGCTATTTGTGTTCTTTTCAAAACAATTGGCATCATTCCTCAATCTCATTTGTCTTGTTCACCTTTGAGAATTACAAGGGGAGTCAGCTCATTACTCATTACCCAGCTGTCATTTTGCTAATCTGTCAATTGGATTTCTGACAGACTTGATGGCACAATTAAAGAGAAGACAAAAATGTTAATGCATCAAGTTATGTTTTAACTTTGTGACCAAACTCTCGAGGAATCAACTCAAAAGAGAGAATATTTAGTTTGGCTCATGATTTTGTTCAATGAGGGTAGTAAAAGTGTAATAGAGATGAGTAACTCACATCTTGATGGCAGGAAGGACAGATACACACACACACACACACACACACACACACACACACACACACACACACTTCCAGTACCTGGCTTTCCCTTTTTACTTCATTAATGCCATGTGGGTCTTCAGTATATGGGTTGGTACTATCTGTACTGATGGGTTTTGTGGTGTCAACTTGACACAAGCCGGAGTTATCACAGAGAAAGGAGCTTCAGTTGAGGAAATACTTCCATGAGATCCAGCTGTAAGGCATTCTCTCAATTAGTGATCAAAGGGGAGGGCCTATTGTGGGTGATGCCATCCCTGGGCTGGTAGTCTTGGGTTCTATAAGAAAGCAAACTGAGCAAGTCAGGGGAAGCAAGCCAGTAAGTAGCATCCCTCTATGGCCTCTGCATCAGCCCCTGCTTCCTGACCTGCTTGAATTCCAGTCCTGACTTCTTTTGGTGATGAACAGCAATATGGAAGCATAAGATGAATAAACCTCCCCAAGTTCCTCCCCAACTCGCTTCTTGGTCATGATGTTTGTGCAGAAATAGAAACCCTGACTAAGACACTGTCCACATTTAGGGTGAATCTTCTTGGCTTGGTTTATCATTTCTAGAAACTTCCTCACAGACACACTCAGAGGCATCTTTAGTAATCTTCCCAATGTCCTTTGGTCCAATCAAGTTGACAATCTAGATTAACATCACAAGAAAGAAAGAAAAGTCTCTTATTCACTCCTAACCATACAGACCTTGCAGATCAGTATAGCTCTCTATCTCTATGAGTGTTGCTGCGTCCCTTGCTTGGCACACTGCAGGGATTTCCCACCGTATTCTGCTCAGTTTGTTGTGGTTTAAGTATAAAATGTCCTCTGTAGGCTCATGTGTTTGAACATTTTCTCACCAGGAGGTAGTGCTCTTTTGGAAGGTTATAAATGCTTCAGGAGGTGGAGCCTCGATGGAGGAAGGAGGTCACTGGTCTGAGGGTTCTACAATTTGGCCCCACTTCTCATCTACCCTGAGTTTTGACTGTAGACACAATGTAGCCAGATGTCTCAGTTTCCCATTGCCACGTCTTCCACACCATAATGGGCTGTGTCCACCCACTTACAAGCCAAACAAACCCTTACCCCATGAAGTTCCTTCTATTCAAGTATTTATGTGGTCACAGCAGGAAGAAATACAACAAATGCAATTTGGGATTATAGCATTTATATATTTTATATTCATCTATATCTGCATTTCACAGTGCCCAAAGGATCTGTAATTTGCACTATAGCTTAAATGAATAGGTGTCTACTCTGGCTGAGACTAATCTCCAGCTTCACTGTGAAAGGAGACCAGTTGTTTAAACTCTTCATACCTCAATTTCCATGTCTACAAAAATGGAGCTAATAACAGGCACACTTAAACAGAATTATGCCTAGCCCACGCTAGTTCACCGGGATACAACCCCTTCCTCTCCCAGTCCTTTCATTACTACTCTATCCGACGTCTTCTTAAAGCAGTCAGTCCATCTGACTTCATCAGCATCTATTGGCTTACAAAAATAGCTTCATTATGCTATTTTCAAACAACAGTGATGTTTGTTATTTCTCTCTCCTCTTCCCTTCTTTCTGCTCGCTTACATTTTCACATCATGTATCCCTGCCTCCCCCTCCAAACCTCTAGCTTTCTTTGCATGGCTTCTAACTAATTCTGTCGTCTATCCTCACTCTAGTAACCACTCATTTGCATACATACAAATACTCAGATAGGCTTCACATATGAAAGTGCTTGGGCCGTTTTTCTTTCTGAGACTGGGCCATCTTGCTTAACAGAAGACTTTCCATTACTATTTATTTCCCCAAACTTTTTATAGTTTCCATTTACAGCAGCTGAGGAAATTCATTCTTCTGCTGATGGACATCTAGCCTGGCTCCATTTCCTTGCAAAGATATCATCATTCCCAAAATAACAGAGAGAGGATATTCTTGCACACGGCACCCTGATGGTGGGGGACCTTGGTATTACAGAATGTAATGAACATGAAACACATTAAAGATACCTTTAAATGTATCATTTCCTGCCCTCAGTCCATGTGTCAGCCCATGGAACCTCTACAGTAATTAACACACATAGTTTATCACCCCTGGACTCTTCTAGTCCCTCCCACTCAGCCTTGGCCATCTACCCACCTGGTTCTGTCACTTCAGGTGACATCTGCCTTTTGTGGTCTTTCATATAAACACAGTCATGCAACATCTGCTCTCTTGTGTCTGGTTTATTCTGCCCAGCATATATTCTTATTTTTATGTTCACCTGATGTGTCCGTTTCCCCTTTACGGTAGCAGCCTTGCAGCCTATTGCTGTGATATCGCCATTTCTCTGTTTACAAGCTGCTAGATCTTTGAACTGCTTTCTGCAGCTAGCCATCATGAATACCTTTGCACCTCCAGAGGGAAAGTATTTGAAACCAGGGGATCCTAACAAATGTCTTGGAATCAAATCTTCATTGAGTATCGACCATGTACCAGATATCTTGCAGTAATTCACAGATGATTATGATATGCTGCCTTCAATTCTAAATCCCATAATCTACAGAGGAAAATGCTATGGTAAAAATTATTATTTCTATAAGATAATAGTCATAGTTGCATCAACGGGGGAAAGCTGGAAATAGGAATGAGGAGAGATTCATTTATTGGGTGGGAAGGTAAGTAGACAAGTCTTCCTGGAAGGAATGCAGTTTGGATCACATCTTTCATCTGATACAGAGCCAAGGGCGTCTGTCACAGGTGCTAGGAGGCTGTGGTGAATAAGAAAGACAAAGTTGCTGCCTTCACCTGGATCCCATTGGCTTTCACATCCTGCTTGCCCACTTCCCCAACCCCCACCACTATTTTTGCTACGTTTAAAAAAGTATTTCTTAAATTTTCATGTTGTATTTGATCATATTCTTTTTTCTTCCCCAAATCCTCCCAGTTTCTCCTACCTCTCTACCCACCTTCATGTTCTTTCTCTCAAAAAACCTTAAAAAGAACAAAATCAAGAGAACAAAACAAAATAAAACTCCCAAAAAACAAAAAGGCACCAAATCATAACCAAAAAATAAATAAGAACAAGGTATACACATGTGCACGCGCACCACAAACCCACACCCCCAAACAACAACAACAACAAAAACAGAGTTCTGAGTATGAGGCGTGCCCTGTAGTGTGGCTGGTATATCCAGTGCTACTCCCTTGGAGAAAAGGGATTTCCTCTCCTTGCAGGTATTAGTTGCTTGGTTAGAAGGTGTCTTTGTGCCTACTTCCTCTTCTCAGTGCCCAGGCTTTGTCTGGTTTGGATCTGTCCTGAACTTGTGCTGCTGTGGCAGTCTCTGTGGGCTCACATGAGCAGTATCCCTGAAAGGCTCCTTAGAGTCAGCTACCACCTCTGGCTCTTAAAATCCGCCCACCTCCTTTTCTCCATAGGCTGAGCCTCGAGGACAGGCACGTGCAATTCCTGTTTAGAGCTGAGTCCTCCAAGGTTTCTCACTCTCTGAACAGTGTCCCATTGTAATCCTTACTTCTCAGTTTCCGAGCCTTGTGCTGACCACTGGTGCCGGGTAAACGGCTCAGGCTCTTGCTCATGTCACTGATCTAGAGTTATGACTTTGCCCATGGCCTTCTTTCTACCTCCTTCTCCACCCAACCAATGGCCTCTTCCCCTCTCTTCTGTGCTCGTGCAGTCCCGTGAAGAGTCTTTCACAATTTTATAGATGGCAACAGAAGCCTGGTGAAACTCTTTCATTGATGGGAGAACAGGAGAGGGCTCCTCTTGTTTCCAAGTCTGTGCTTGGTAAGGTTTGGTGGCTGAATGCATGAAGACTCAGAAGAAAGCAGATCACAGTCTAGTCTTACTTCAACAAATTGCTGTGTATCTGTAGGTAGATCCACTGTTCTGAGTCTTAATTTCTTCATAGGCTTGTGGTTGAAAAAAATCATCTAAGTGTTTTGTTCACTTCTGGATCTTATTATTCTATCTATCTATCTATCTATCTATATCTATTACATCCATCCATCCATCTATCTCAGAATTATAATTGTCTTTCTAGAAGTGATATTTGACTGTCATAAAATACTTAATTCAGAAAACTGCAAAGGAGAACTAGAGAACTTACCCCAAATCCCACTATGCAGAAATAACTATGAATAACATTGAGAAAGATTATCTGGTACATCTTCTCCCAGTCTTAGAGCTTGTGATCTTATATACTATTAAGAACAAGATTTACAGATAGAAATGAAGCTATAAAACTTTGGTCATAGCAACCTAACTTCATATGGGATACAGTCTCTAGTAGTGTTTATCTTGCATGAATCACAAAAAAAAGAACAAATTAAAATAAAACTAAAGGAATTAATGAAATATGAAGCTCTGTTATTCTGACATTAAACTCTTACGAGGGTAGTCCAATAGATATCAATAATTCCAATAAGAAGAGGTTTCAGAATGGAGTCTAGAAAATGTGCTTTTCCATTCTGAACAGGAAATCCACACCGTGACTGGAGAAACACTGTGCAGGTACCTGAGACATGGCTTGGTGGGCTGGTGAAGGTATGATGAATGGCCAGCTGTCCAATTCTTGTACTGGAATTGATGACAGTGCAGAATTGACCCAGACTACTCGGAGACTACTTCCTGAGGTTGTCACCGGGTACTGACAGAAACTGAGCAAAGGACAAGGGGAACCTATTCTGTAAGCCCCAACACTGACGATTTGACATCTCTGGTCACCTGACAAATCTACTCAGTAATTCAAAGGGATTGAAGGTCAACAGGGGATGTCCTAACAGGTGTGGAGACAGTGACTTGGTTTGATTGTGAGGCATCTGGTAATAATTCACAAGTCTATGATAGGTCAGCGATCACACCAGCCTCACCCTTCTCCGTTTGTACAGAGATGAACTTGGGTTTTCATGATTGTGTTTATCAGTGGATAAGGTGGCTGTAAAAAGAATCAGATCTGTGTTGACAGATTAAATAAGAGTGTGAGGGTCACAGGGTAGAATACTGTCCATGCTTTTTTTAAGGCTGGGCAGGAAAGCAGGTGGCAATACTGTAGAACGGTGCAACTCTCAAAGACCTGCATTAAACCAAGGGGTTGGTGATCAGTCGCTACAATGTTGGTGTATAGGCATGAGGACTTGAGTTTGACCCAGTGCAGTGGCACTTGATTGTTCTCCTGGGACTGGGGAAATGGAAACAAGGATATCCATGAGACTTACGGGCCAGCCACCTAGCTAGACCCAGGGTTGGACTACTGCAGCTCTCTGACTTCATCAAGAAGTTGCTTTATTCAGAGCATTGTGGTTAATGCAGAAACTTACAAGTGGACAAAATGTGGAGATGTACTGTGGAATGGGAAGCCACAAAGAGGCACACCTACATCACACCCCTTCCTCCCTGCTCAGGACCATCCCACAAGAGAGGCAGAGAGCAGAGATATTATAAGAACCAGAGGCTGGAGAGGACTGTAATAGTGTCTTTTGGACATGACAGGACTACTAGACATGACATGATGGCCACACTCATGAGCTCACAGCAGCTGAGGGTCTCTGCACAAGACATGCACAAGATCAGGCCAGTCGACATTCTAGCATGGAGTTCATCAGCCCCCAGCCCTCACTGAGGAGTTATGGCAGTTTGTGGTTTCTTGATGAAGTAGTCAGTTTTCTTCAAGTGTGTACACAGACCAGGTCCAGTAGGAGACGCCACACCCGGGGTATATGGACAACACAAGGTAGAGTTGATTGGATCACTAAATGACAAGAAGAACAGAGGGCAGTGCCGCTGCTCTGCAAAGTAGGATGGGCATGTTCACAGTGGGCTAGTATAGGACAAGGGCTGGGCTGGACCAGCCACACCATTGAACTGTTGCTCTGTCAGGTTTTCCCTCCGAGCATGATTACTCTTTTCTCCCACCTGCTCATGCTATGCTCAGGAAAGAAGAGACAGCCAGGTCTTATCTGCTGGAAGGATTAAAGTTTGCATATGACTATTTTTCAAATAAAGTTCTCTTTATTAAAGCAAATAATCAGAATGTTAGTGCGTATTTTTATTACTGAGGATGCATCATCTGAAAGAAATAGCAAAACCTCATGTTAAAGGCTTAATACAATAAGCTGACCTCTGGTCTCCATGTCTACAGAAATAAGCATGTGTTCTCTCTCTCGTCTCTCTCTCTCTCTCTCTCCCTCTCCCCCTCCCTCCTTCCCCTTCTCTCCACAACTCCCAGGGTCTGTCTTTGACTAGCTATGCAAACTTGGACAAGAAGAGTGACCCTTTGTGACTCAGTTTCCTCACTGTGAGATACATATGATCAGAGTAATGGCTGCTAATGTCTCCAGTGTCTGTGAAACAACCGCTGTGCACAGGGTTCTCAGCCATCACTGTGCACAGGGCTCTCACCAACAGCTGTGCCCTCAGCAAACAGAAGTTCTTAATGTAGCCTTACATAAATCCAAAAGACCTCTCTGAATCCCAGTTTTATTGACACTCATCAGAGATAACCAGGAATAGCATGTATTTGTATTTGAGAGGTAGGCCAAGGCAGGTGTGTGCCAAAGAGGTAATTGAAGAGTTTAGGTGTGGGTTAAGATAAGGTCTATGAAGCAACCCCAGGGCTAACAAGAAAGAGATGCTATTAAC
The DNA here is from genome assembly GCA_021653895.1 of Mastomys natalensis. NCBI lineage: Eukaryota > Metazoa > Chordata > Mammalia > Rodentia > Muridae > Mastomys > Mastomys natalensis. Next base: position 439,167 of record JAJTUV010002618.1, on the reverse strand, counting down.
CACCTACTGCAAGGATGTAGAGAATTTGCAGGAGCTTAGGGAGAGGCTGCTCCTCAGAGTCATGACTCTAGTGGAAGAACTGCACCCAAGAAACTCGCAATAGTACAAGCAAGGGAGCAATGGTCACCGCACAACTCCTACTGTGCTACTCATAGACCTATATAACTGCACCCAAAGAGTAAGGAGCCTTGGGGTGATGTATCCTGGGGGTTCAGTTCTTGGAACACAGAGAAGGTTGAAGATGGTGGAGGCATGTTTTGCACAACTCAACAGGTGTCATTTTATTTCTCTTCTTTATGACCCTGGAGGTGAGGATAGTTGCCTATCATCTTACAGAAGAACTGGAGCCTCCCATCAGCTTAGGAGCTTGGAGTAAGTAGCAGAGCTGTGACAAAACTCTTGACAGAAGAAATGTCTTCCCTGAAGGTAGGACGTGTTCATTTTGGCTCATTTAAGGGTACAGTTCACGGAGATAGGGAAGGCTGGTGGTAGGAATGTGAGGCTGCTGTTCACTTTGTACCCCATGCCTCATGTGGGTCCACTCCACCTGCCCTTCATTCATGCTGTCTTCCTTAGTCCTCTCAAGCTGCTCTCTTGTACCTCAATAACTCCCCAGGACAGCAGAGTTACATTACTACAACATGTGTTACACTGCAAAGCAAATAAGCCCCTCTCTTTCTCCAATTATGCTACAAGTTCCCCTGTGGCACTGTCTAGAAATTTTTCTAACCCAGCATCCCTGACATTTAAGTACATGTTCTTATACAGGAACAGGGAATAACAGATATTTGCTAAGTGATCCGATGTATGGATAGATAAAAAAGGAGAAAGGGAAAACCGTGCAGCTCAATGAGGTATAGGGAGATTTCACTGCACAACCCACCAATGCCCATTTTCTCTCAATCAATTCTGATTTCAATGTCTTTCTCTCCCTGCTGTTTACAGCCAAGGCAGAGTAGGATTGCCATGGGAGCAGTGAGCCCTTCATTAGGAGAGCAGGTAGTACTGGTGAAGGCAGGCAGAACTGCAGAAAGTCCTACGTGGCAGATTCTGTGAGAGGCTCTGCCATTGGTATTCCACAGTATGCAGCAGTTTTCAGCCTCCTGCTAGAAAACACCAAGTGGTTGTAAATCATTCTACAGCAGCTGCCCAAGTGATAAGTGCCTGGATTTGGGAGGCCATGGGGACAGGCTACTGTTCTCAGGAGCTATGCAAGCCTATTTCTGAGATTCAGCAATTTATGCTGAAGTTCCTAGGATTGGCTTAGTTCCCAAGTCAACAAGAATCAAAGCAACATTTGCTCTTGTGGTGGCAGCCATGGGGAAAAGGGTGCAGAGAAATGTACTCAAAGAGCAGGTATTTAGTTCTCAGGAGGCATGGGTACTTAGTGAAAAAATTTACCTCTAAGGCACCTTGACCTTGGAAAAATTATCTAAACTTGTTCATTCAATTCTGTTCATCTGTAAAGTGGGACAAGATTAAATGAATATAACAATAAATATCATAAAAATGTACAAGAATGTCTAGACTATGGTGGCTACCGTGCTAATGTCTGCTTTAATCCCAATGATCAATGTCATCACCACCACCACCATATATCATTATCAACATCATTTCCATCACAAGCACCAGCACCACCAGCATCCTTATCACCAATAATGTCATTACCTTCACCACCGCCACCATCATCATCATTACCACCACCACCACCATCTATCTATATTGTCTATCTACCCATACATCTATCTGCCTATCTGCCTATCTGCCTATCTGCCTATCTGCCTACCTGCCTATCTATCTATCTATCTATCTATCTATCTATCTATCTATCTATCTATCTATCTATCTATATCTATCAATTTAGCCATCATCCATCCATCCATCCATCCATCTATACAACAATCTATCCATCCATCTATTATCTATCTATACATCTAACTATCCATCTTTCTATCCATCTATTATCTAGCTAGCTAGCTATATATCTACCTATATATCTATCATCTCTCTGTCTACCTACTCATCTATTATCATCATCATCACTACTACCATCGTATCCATCACCACCATCATTACACTGATCATCCCAACATCATTATCACCATCCTCTTCATCACCACCATTATGACTATTCCCACCATCGTCATCAATACCAATATCATCCTGATCACCAGTGTCATTGCTGATAGTCATTACATTATCTTTTTCAAACAAATATAATTCTTTTACTTACAAAATTTTGTTCCAGGCCATGAGAACTCCTAGATATCCAAATCAATGATCTCAAAAAGCAATTCAACCACATAGACATCCCAAAAGTGCTGCTGCAAAAACTAGTTGGAGAATCACAGAGAAGGAATGAAGACTTCCAAGTACAATCTGGGATCAAAAGGAGAGGAAGTAGGTAAGGCAGTATCTTAGTTAGGGTTTTGTTGCTGTGAAGAGACACCATTACCATGACAATTCTTACAAAGGAAAACATTTAATAGGGGATGGATTACAGTTTCAGGGTTTAGTCCATTATCATGGTGAGAAGCATGGCCCTGGCAGCATGCAGGCAGACATGGTGCTGGAAAATGAGCCAAGAGTTCCACAGGCAGAGAAGACTGTGTACCACACTAAGTGTAGCTTGAGCATAGGTGACCTCAAATCCTGCCCCCACAGTGACATACTTCCTACAACAAGGCCACACCTACTCTAACAAGGCCTTACCCTCTAATAAATACCACTCCCTATGGGCCAAGCAGTCAAACACATGAGTCTGTGGGGCCATACCTATTCAAACCACCACAGGCAGACAAGGTATACTATAGGTCTAAAACACCATCTAGCAGAGGGAAAGCATGCAGATTCAGACCAAGAAGATAACTTCCGGAAACTCCATAATCCTACACAGAGCCTGCCTAAAGGTTGAGAATAGAACCAGTAGCCCCAGAAATTTCTTTAAATACATTCATAGATACAGCAGATTTCTGCTCTCAGCACACTCTAACATATATTCTAAGTTGGTGGGAATCCCTATAGGCCTCCCTCTCTAATATGCATAGTGATAAAGATAACACTAGATAGATAAATCCCAGGTAAATTGGTCTTGGGTTTCTTCTTTTACCCATGAAAGCCTAGAAGAAGAAATAAATACTCCCTTGTTCCCAATCTGCAAAATGTTCCTTAGATCTTCATCCACAGTGTTGGATGTGCAGGGTTGATGGCTCTCTCAGAACTAGTTCCATTTTATGTGCCTGGCATTATTGTAGACAGTAAACAGCAGATATCCTATTAAATCATTATGGTAGCTGCAGGAAAAGAAACTCAGCAGCTCCCTTTATCAGTGAGAAAATTCAACAGCATATCCAGGGCCACACAAAGGAGTGACAGATGCAAAATCCAGTGTCCAGTCTGCTGAATCCACCTTTGATTGCTCAGACTGAACAGCCCAACATGATAGCCACTCCTCATGGTGGTTAATATTACAGAATTCAGAGTCACCCAGAAGGCAGGCTTATAAAAATGTCTGTGAGGGACAGTTTAGATTGGCTTCCCTGACATAGCAAGATTCACCATAAATGTTAGTGGTACCATTCTGTGGACTAGGGGCCAGGAGAAAGTGTGCTGAGCATCTACATTGATTTCTAGCTGTTTTCTCACTGTAGATACAATGTGACTAAATGCTTCATGCTCTGGCCTCCATGACTTTGCTACTACAATGGGCTATATTATCAAACTGTGAGCCAAATAAAAACTATTTTCCCTTAAAAGAAAGCTCTTTAAAAGGTGTGTGTGTGTGTGTGTGTGTGTGTGTGTGTGTGTGTGTGTGCATATGTGTGTTTACACATACGTATAGGTACCCACTGAGGTCAGTAGAGGATATTTCCTGGAAATGGAGTTACAGATGACTGTGAGCTGCCCAACACAAGTGCTGGGAGTCAGATTCAGGTTGCCTGTGAGAGTAGTTGTGTGCTTTTAACTTAATGCTAGCTCCAGCCCTTGAAGTAGCTTTTTCCAAGTATTTTGTCATGGCAACAAAAAAAGTAATGGATGGACCACAAACACAGGTGCCTGCTTATGCATAATTTTAAATTAATTCGAATTGAATAAAGTTAAAATTTTAATTCCGAGTTACACTGACCAAGTTTAAAATGTTCAATAGTCACATGTAGACACTAGAGGCACGGACCTCATTGTGATGGGTGATGTCAGAAGATCAAGATGGTGTCTGATTTAGTTGTAGTTTTGTATTTAAGATGCTCTGAGACCCACAAACCAACCCGCATAAGGTTACCAGAAATAACCCATTTGGAAGGCAATTAAGCAATATGACTTGTGAAAGGTGTGATTAATCAAAGAACAAGTCAGACAAAGAAGCCAGGAATGTGACAGCTGTTGCAAATCCGGATCTTGAGCTAAGAACAGAGCAGGAGCACCAGGTAAGCTCTCATTCTCTGCTCTACAGGGCCCTCCCTGACTGCAGGGTCACAGAATTCTGATCCCTAATATTACCACATGGCTTTCATCCACATCTGGAGTTTGCCCCACACTCTCCTTTCTAAGTACTGGCGTCTTAAGGCAGGTCTGTGGCAACCACATGCCAGCCTTCCCTACTTTAGGACATTGTGAAGGATCCGTTGGTAGCTTTGATGTGAGGACATTCATGGTCAGATCAGACACTCTCTGGTCATGAGAATTAGGTTCAAGTCTGTCCCTGCATCTCTGTGAAATCTAGCATGAATCTTAGAGTTGCTCTGGATCTTGGTTCTGGACCACTGGGAAAATGAGACCTCAAAGTATGTTTGTGATGAGCAAATGAAATGATACACAGGAAAATCCCCCCTTGAGCCTTAAGGTACTTTTCCAAATGTCATTGCTTCAATTGAACTTCAAGACATCTGTTATGGCAGCAGTGCATGCCAGATGATTATCTCAGAGAAGAGGGAGATTCACTTCACTCATCTGAGTCCCCATTTGTCATTGGATAACAGGTGGGTACAGTTAGAACAGCTATAGGTGTGGGAGCAGATAGTCAGAGGTTAAGGAGAAGATGGAGTTTGCAAGCATCTCTTTCCCTTCTCCTGCTGTATTTCTATACCTGGACAAACTGAATCCCTCTCACTGTCACAACTGTAGGTAGAGTAAACTTTCCTTATTCAAGGTCAATATTAAGAGACAAGAAACCATCCCCATAGTGTTCTTTATAGGCTAGATGACTGGTACTTACTCTACTCCCCAGGGGAACAGCAGTGAAGCCTACAAGAAGAGGAGGCTGTGCTGATTCTTCTCTGACTTGAGAGAGACCCACTGCTTACTCTTTTTATAAGGTCTTGCATTTTGTAGTTGCTGATGGTTAAAAAGAGGTTGAGGAGAAAGGATGCTTCCGCTGCCTGTCCCAGGCAGGGGTGGTTCCATGTCCTGTTTGCCTATAAGCCCTAGTCCCTATGCCTGGGTAGAAGGAGAATCATTTCCAGAATGGAATCTCTTAGAGGGAAGACAGGGGTGAACCTCGGAGGGTCTTCCAAAAGCAAAATGAATTTTTCTTCACATCCGCTTTGAATTTTGTCTCGAAGTTCTATACATTTACCTTCTCATTTACATTTAACTGCGTTTTTCAATGAAAGTGCTTGTGGAGAGTTTCCTAATTAAATGAAGAAGAATTAGTCTCAAGTACATTTGAGCAAATGTTACTGCCCTCCCTTGAGTGGAAAGAAACTCAAGACCCACACTGACGGTTTGGAAAGATCAAGTGATATTTCCCTGTATCCATCCATCCCTGTATCCTCTCCCACTCTTGTCTCTCTCTGCTTCTCTCCCTCCTTATAAACTCACATTCTAGGTCCAGGAAGACCCACCATGAGGGGCAAATGGATAGTTATCGTAAGACCTACTGACCAAGTCCACTCAGTTTTGTCTACTTTCTGTGACCAATCAGGTGACCACATTTATTTCTGTACTGTGATCATTTTGACCCTCTAAACAGGGTATCTGTCTGTCTGTCTGCTTACCTGCCTATGTGTCTCTTTTTTCTCTTCCCCTTCCTTCTACCCTTCCTCTATCTCTCTTTTTGCTCAAGGTTACCACAATATAACCTAGGCTGGCCTTGGATTCATGACCCTCCTGCCTCTACCTCCTGAGTGCTAGATTGCTATTTTTCATTACAGCCTTTGTCTTGTAACACCACATTTGTTTTCTTCAGGCAGTTGTAACATCCTCTCCCTCTGCAGTTCTAGATACCTAATAGATGCCCAGTGACAGCTAGTTAATCTCTTAACATTTATTTAACATAAGATAAAAATCGTAACATTGATTTTAAGACATTTAACACTGCCTGACTTCGTTTTCATTTTCAGTGCCACCGGAATGCAAGTGGCTTGAGGACAAGGTCATTGTTTCTGTCCCCAGCTCCAAGAAGAGGCTTTGTCCATGAACAAACATGGAAAGGCTAAGAATAGGCTGGCCATGGCTGTGTATGTGTCACACATGTACCATGTGTGTTGATCCCAAACAAGGTGAAAAGGAAAAGCTGTACGGACATCTGCAGGGACAACAGATGAAATGATGGATATGAATATGAAAAATGAAGCAGCCAAACACAAGCTCTATAATCAACGAATATTTAGTGTGTAATTCGTGAAAATAAAATTTATCGTTTTGATAATTGCTTGAGATGCTTTTTATATGCATTCTCTCATTTGATTCTTCCTGCTATATCAGCGAGGTGCCATTGATCTTTTATGAACATTGATAAGAACAACAGTCTGTACAGAGGGTAGGAAAACTGTTCAAAGTCACATGTCTAGATTTTTACCCCCATCCATTAGTATCTTCTTTAGTATGAAAAACAGTCGTTTATAGCTACCTCACTGTGCTCAAAGGGCTAAGGGCTTCATTTCTGTCTTACTATTTTCCCATAATAATGCTGTGATATAATACATGGACAAAAGCAACTTAAGGGAGAAATGTTTATTACTGTTCACAGTTCTGGGAGGATACAGCCCACTGTGGTGAAGATGTGGCAGCAGGAACCTGGCTGACACATTACCCCTGTATTCAGGAAGCAGAGAGTGGACAGGAAGTAAGCCCTGGCTAGTAAAGCCTCAAGACCCGCTCCCCCACCCCCAGTAGCCCACTTCCTTCACGAGTCTGAGCTTCCGAAGAGCGCCACCAGCTGGGGTCTGAGTGTTCAAACATATGAGTTGAGGGGGAGCGGGGAATAGTGTTTCAGATTCCAGCCACAGCAGTATCTGAACCCAGAGCGACTGAACCCACAGAAGAGGAAATGAACAGCATGTTTTTGTGTGTTCTAACAAGCGCTTCTACATCTGTCCAGAATGACTCCCTTCCGTCTATACCCCAGAGAAGGACCTGTCCTCACTCTTCCCAGCTTCCACACATTTACCACTGTGGCTTTTCTTTTTCCACCTTGTTAAAGCTCTCTTGACAGAGAGCCTCGCTTTTCTTTTGTTATTTAAAGCCACTGTACGATGGGATTGGAGGGATGCTGCACCTGAGCTCTAAGAATCTAAGAATCTTCTCTGGTCCTTTCTTTTCCTTCTGGGACCCCACATCAGTTCTTGGCACAAAGAAAATGGTTTGGCTGAATGTGGGACCATGACACTCCAGCTGCTGGACTAAGCCAGAGTGACTGAGGGGGACAGGAAGCAAAATCTTAGAAGGCACTAGAAGGTACACTGTGAGCGATTCTTAGCTGAAGCTGTGATTGTAGACAAAGGGGGCTGGATTGTGGGAACCGGAGACAGTTTGGTCCTGGTGGGCAAGTGTGGCCTGAAGCCAAGAATGTTCTGCTCAGAGTAAAAGTTCATGGAGCTGTTGCTGTCACATTGGACCCACTTGGCCAGGATACAGCACAGGTAGAAATCTTTACTTAGAGTCTTTTGAAGTCAGACTGGTTCTCTTCTTGTCCCACTAGGCTGTACGAAACCACAGGTTTCACTGAGACATTCCTATACATGCCTGTTATGCACTGTGATTAGATCCATGTCCCCTCTCTTGTCTCCCTCCCTCCTCTACCTGGTCCCCTTCCTCTCCTCTGATAGCTCCCTGTCTAGTTAGCATCATTGACTGTGTACATTACTTAATCTTAAACATGACATGATTTGTGTCTTCTAACGCTTAGTTCAGCACCGGACTTATTAAAGCCTTGTAGAAAGCAAATATTTATGACATATGTTTTAAATTTATTGGTTTGAAGCTTTTAAAAATCTTAAATCAATTTATTTCATGTCATTTTACTCTGCTCCATGTTGTTTACAACAGTGATCTTTGTGATCCAAATCATTTTTATATGTAATTTATTAGTGTATATTCTTTGTGCAAACTGATAGGCCTCTAGGATGTTTCCACCTGTGTCTGCTATCAACCCTGACCCTGTACCCCACCGCTCCACACTGTCCCCCCCCATTACACATCTCCTTTCCCACATAGCCCCTTCCTACTCTCATGTCATGTTTAACTTAAGTTACAACCAAAATGTAACCCGTCCTACCAAAGTTAGGTCCATTTTGCCTTGAGTAAATACAAGCAATGAACATTTTGAAAGGAGCTCATGCTCCTTAAGATCTCAGATGGAGACAGCTGGGGAGCCAGGCCACTCAGCTCCATCCCTAGGAAAAGCAATTTGCCTGATTAGCTGCCTCTTGTCTCTAGCTAGAGGCCTGGGTGTGGCCTACAAACTTGAAAGAGAAGTTCATGAGTTTATTTGTTTCCCTAAGCCATAGAAACAAAATGCCATGAATCATGGTTGAAGACAACAAATATGTGTAGTGTCACTTTCCAGGGCCACAAGTCCAAGCTCAGCTTGTCGGCAGGGTCCTGACCCTTCTGGAGAAAGCCTGAGCATCCCCTCGCCTGTATCTGTATTGGCCCAATTTCTGAGTCCCTTGTCACACAGGTGCCCTTATCCCCTGCCTAGAACTCACTGTGCGAGTCAGGCTATGCCATGAGCTTGAGCATCAATCCTCCTGACCCTGTCTCTTCAACACTGAGGGAACATAATTTGAAGAAGAGCATTTGTAGTGATGACGTAGAGCTGAGTGGGTAGGCTCAGAATTCTTATAAAGACAGCACAGGTTTCTTCTTCCAAATATGTTCCCATTCACAGTAACTCAGGTCAGAACTTGGACATATCTTTGGGAAGGAAGCAATTGAACTCACTGATGCAGGCAGCCAGCTTTCCCAGGCATCTTTGGTGTGATCTTTGAACTAGCTAAGCACTTGATCATGGCTGTGGAGATGACACAGTGCCTATTTAGGTAAAGTGCTTACAAGAAACAAGCATGAAAACCTGAGTCTGATCTCCATAAAAGCTAAGCCCAGCAATGTTCACCATAATCCTAGCACTACGGTGTATATAGAGGATGAGGCACTGGCAGATCCTGGGAATTTCATGGCCAGTCAATCTAATCTAATTAGTTAGCTCCAGATTCAGTGAGAGAGGCTGTTTCAAAAGATAAAGTGGAGAGTGACTAAAGAAGACACTTTACATCCGTTTACACACACACACACACACAACACACACACACACACACAAGTATGCATAAGTGTGCCCATGTACAAGCACACATGTGTGTCTTTGTGTGTGTGGTACTCACAAAATTAACTATTTGACCAAGAAGACTCCCAGTAACCATGAATGCATGAATGACAGCATAGTGACCTGGCCAAGGACTCTGCTCACCACACGCACTCAGACACTCAGCTGTACTGCAGGCTGTGTCGCACTCCTGCATTTAATTGAATCTTTTAACACCTCTTTGGGATGGGTGACAACAGCTCTTCTTTTCACCATCTGGCAGGCCCTGTAAAAACCATCAGTTAGCCACCATCCACCGTCTCACAAAGGAGTAAGACACGACACGGAGAGGTTAATGGGCACTCAGGACCTCCTTAGGCCACCAGTAGCTGGTGTCAGGCTGAGCCATGATGACCTACTTGCTTTCTGGCTGTGAGAATCAACCGCATGCCAGCATATGAATCATATGCAGTGGCAATCTTTCTTGCAAAGTAAGAAAACTAGTATGGGGTTGAGTTCGTTGTTTGGCATGCCTTTAGATGCACCCCAAGACTGACCATTCCTGCTGCTCTCTCCTGGTTCTCTGTGCACAATGGCACAATATGTAATTACCAGAACCTTTTCACATGGAAGGCTTCAGAAGATGGTGATCTCCCATTGGGACATCAAGCTTCCCTAAAAGACTCCATGATGTGCAATGTGTCCTAGATATACTTAGGACTTGCCTGGGGGCAGTTTAAGAGATGCTGATGCAGGGTGTGGCAGTGTCTGCCTGCATCCCCAGTGCCAGAAAGGCAAAGGCAGGCAGATCCAGGAGGTGACAGGACAGTCAGTCTAGCTGAGTTAGCACGATCCAAGCTCAGCTCAGTGAGGCCCTATCTCAAAAATTAAGATGGAGTGTGAGAGCTCAGCAGGGAAAGATATGAGCTCTTCTTCAGAAGGACATGAGTTGAGGTTCAGCATAGTGTCTGGAAGTCTAGCTCCAGGGGAATCTGACACCTTTGGCCTCTGTAGGTCACACACACACCACACACACACACACACACACACACACACACAACTAATGTCTGGCATTTATCCCCAAAGATCAGGTTTTAGTAGCCCTTGTATGTAGCCACAGTCTACATGTGAAAAGCACACTAGTAACTTCAATATGGAGACAGCCAAGAATGAGAACCACTGCCCAGGCAGCCGGCAAAATGGGAGTGGGGCATCAGATGCACCTAATATTCACTAATTATTAAGTAGCCCAAATTGATATGCAGAGTTTCAATCAATTATAGACCCACCCTAAAAAGCAGCAACTTTCATTGGCCTGATTTTACAGGGGATGGAGTTTAAAGAAGCCTGGTGACCTAAGGAATATTACCCAGTTAGCAACTGGCAGAGCCTGGCTGGAGACTGTTGCCATCTCAGCTTTGATGCAATAGCTCCCTCATCATGCTCTCTGTCTCCCTCTCTTGGTCTATGGTAGGTGTTCCATGAGTCTTTACCAAAAGAATAAATAAAATGTCAAATCTTATTTTGACACTTCATAGGAACCATCACAAACTGGGCACCACTGCCTTTTACCCAATCTCACACTGCAGAACTTCGTCTCTGTCCCAGGCTGATCTGGTGTTTGTGGGACTCTCCAGACTGATGGCCAAGTGAAGCAAGCTCAAAGAGGCTTCAGCACTCCCCCCTCCTAGTCCATCCCCTTGCCTGCCTGGGAGTCTGTAGGGAACTGAGACCAAAGGGAGGATTCAGAGGAGAAAGCCCTTTGAGCCCATTTATGTGACATGTTCCTCGGATATCAACTCATATGCAAGTCATCTGGGATTCTGCTGACATGGATATCATAGTCAAAAGAACTGGGGTAACATCAGAAGTGTGGATGCTGCAGACCCACAGACCGCACATACAGCAGCAAGACACTGGAGGAATCTGATAGGACAGCACACCATACGGAGTTTGAGAATGTCAGCTCTCCCTACTCAGAGTCCTCCTTTATACTCATGGTTAATCCAGTTGTATCCTAGGTATCTCACACAAAGAGAGACATAGGGAGACAGAGCTGAACCCCATCTCAAGCTCTGCTTCAATTCCTGTTTTATATGTGTGCAAAGTAGGTTACTAATACCCCCGTGATGGCTAATCCTGGCTGTCAACTTGACTATATCTGGAATCAGCTAAAACACAAGCTGCTGGGCTCACCTGTGAGTGCCTTTCTTTCTTGATCATAGCTAGAGCAGGCAGATTCACCCTAAATGTGGGTGGCACCTTCTGGTAGCAACCCAGATAAAAGAACATGGAAGAAGGAAAGTGCTTCCTGCATGCCTGTCCTTACTCTTGCTGGCAACTCCATCCATCCTGACGCTTTGAATTCCTTCACTGCTGTTAGAACCAACATCTTCAGGGTTCTGATGTACACTGAAGCTGCTCTCTGGACATTCCCCAGGCCTTCAGCACCAGATGCGGACTTCAACCTTGTGGGCTGAGCATCTGCAGGATTCTCAGCTTCTCCAGGGTGAGAGAGCCATTGTTGGAATATCCTAACTGCACCCTGTAAAAATATCCAGTAAATCCTCCTTTAATATATATGTGTGTACATGTATATATGTGTACATATAAATAGAATACATGTGTACATATAAATAGAATACATATATTTGTACATATCTATGTATAAATAAACATTTTATAAATATATATATGTATACACACACACACATATTCATTCTATTAGTTCTGTTCCTTTCGAGAATCCAGAATAAAACAACTCTTCCTCAAAACATCACTTTTAATCCCTCACTGTTAGCCCAGTACAACAGGCCTTAAAAATGCTTACTAAATACGTGAGGAGTTTAATTCAGGTCAGAGTAAACACTGTTTATTATGCTTGATATCACCTCGAGACACTAACTGCCTCAGGAATTTTCAAATACATTCTTCCCAGGGTCTATGAAAGGCATGTTATGGTTTGCATCTTAGTGTACTCTCAAAACCTTTTGTTTCAAAGGCTTAATTTTCCAGTGTGAAATTAAGATGCAGAGCATTTGTGAGAAGGTATTGGACCATGAGGTGTCTGACCTTGTCAGTGGATCAATTCACTGATGCCTTCATAGATTAGCAAACAGGGTCTGAGAGAAATATTTTGTTGTAAAAAAGTATCTCTCTCTCTCCACCCACTCTCTCCTTTCTACCCCCATGAAGTGAGCAGCTTTCAACACGCTTCCCATGACATCGTACCCCAGCATAGGCCAAGTGATATGCATGGGCTTAAACCTCTGACGCCAAGGCCCAGGCAGGCAACCCTGAGTTCAAATGCAGATCAAATGGGGAACAAGTCAGCCAGATTATATGTTCTTATAGAGCTTAGAAAACTACTGAGAATTCAAGGCAAATTCACAAACACAGAAGATAATTCTAGAACCTTCAAAGTTCTCTCCGTGGTTTGTCACAGTGATGGGAAGACAAATAACTCAGTAGGTGACTTTATGATCTCCAACACAGAGTATTCATTCTGATGTCACTAGTGTAAACTGCTATTGCTTGATTGGTTAGCATGGGAAAACGTTATGATTTTTTAGTTTCAGTATTACTAAGATCTACTTCTATGTCTTACAGCTGAGCTGTATCTTGTGTGTATTGCTTAACCAGTTCACTAATTTCAGTAAATATATATTACAGCCCCAGCAAGTTCTAGATAATGGCTTAGATGTAAGTCAAATGATGATCCGATTTTTTTTTTTTTTAGAGAGCTTAAAATGTAGTCAAAGCAGACTGAGAATTCAAGAAAAATATACAAATATAGAGGATACTTCAAGATTATTAGTAATCTTCATGCTGTGATAACCAAATACCTGACAGATTTAAGTAAGCAGGTGGGAGAGCTTATGTCATCATGAAAGGTAAGGCCTTGTGGGGCTGTTTTGCCCATGACAGCAGAAGTGTGATACACTGATGGCTCACACGGCAACTCACTGATACACAAAAGATTCGGATCTTCAAAAGTCCAGCCCTAGTGCCCTTCTACCAGCCAGGACCCACATCCTAAGGGCCCCATATCCTTCAGAATGGCACCATAAACTAAGGAGCAAGCGATCTAACATGAGTCTGTGGGAATATTTCAGATTCAAACCAAACCTTTGAAGGCAGATGATAAAATGAGGATATTAAAGGGAAATTCTCCTTAAAACACAAAACAACAGGACTAACCTGGGACAGTGTTCAGAGCAGATGACTGAGCCCCTTGTAAGTAATTCCAACTTACAGTGGGGAAGGCAGAGCTCTGCAATGGAGGCCAGAAGAGACGCTTGCAGAGTCCAAAGTCTCAGAACCAAAAGAAATAAATGTTCTTAGAAACAAGGGGCTGCTTGCCCAGGAAGATGCCCCTTAGAATGACTTGCCTCTTGGAGTTGACGCTGAAATCGTGCCATATGCTGTGTACACATTTAATTAGCAACTTTCACACATCCCTGTAGATCCTCCATAGTCCCCCAAATTTACAGACGAGAAATGATGTTCCAAAAAGGGAAGTCACTTGTCCAAGATTACAGCTGATGAATGAAGGCCCTGGACTTCATCTCAAGGACACTGACTCCTTCCAGTGCAAATTAGACGGCACAGGCTCCTGAGGACAGAGCACCCAGCCTCTAGACACACATAGCTTGTAGACAGGGAAGCCTATAGTGTAGATATTAAATGTGTAGAATAAGCTGGTGGGTTGCTTAGCCAGTAAAGTGATTGCCATGCCCATGTGAGGACCCAAGTCCAGTTCCCCATCTCCTACGTGAAGCAGTGGGTGGTAGGGTACATCTGAAATCTTAGCATTCCTATGGTGAGGTGGGAGACAGGAAGATAGCCAGTAGCTTTCAAGTCAGCTAGCCTGGCAAATGCAGTAAGCACAGGTGACATTGTTTCAGACACACATGCCCATACTCACACACACAAATATGCACACACATACACACACACATATGCACACACAAATATGCACACACATACAAATATGCATACGCACACAAGAAACAGACAGACAGATTTTAAAGTTTAGGGCATGGACATGGAGTTTGGACTCCGGATTCTCATGCACATAGTGTAAATGACATTAGCTGACTGTGTGGCTTATTCTGTAAACTGAATGAGATCATTATTGGTAGAACGCATCCACTCTTTCCCATCCTTTTATCCGCAGCAGAATTCCAAGGGCTTCACAAACAGAAAGCACCCTTTACTTTCCTTTGAAGCTCTCATTATGGGACCTGACCAGAAGTTATTATCCGAATCTTGCCAAACTGGGTCTGCTGAACAAGTACACAAAATTTCATCTGCTCTGTCATCACTGTGGGGAGGGCATCATTGTTATTCTAGGCCTCTGATCTCTGCCATAGTGTTCTCTAGCATTGTGATCTTGAGAAAATCCCTCTGGGTAACTTGCTTCCCAGATATGCAATGGGATACATAGAAATGTTGGCCATTAGGGGCTCAGGAGATGGCTTAGTGGGTAAGAACACTTGTGTAAACACAGGGACCCAAGTTTAAATCCCTGCACTCACATAAAAATCTGGGCCTGGAATCCCATACTTGTTATCCCACTAGATAGGAGAGACATGTGGATTCTCAGGGAGCTTGCAGGGCTGTCAGCCCAACGTAAGCAGGTGCTTTATGTCTCAGTGGGAGACTGGCTTAAAGACATAAAGTGGAGAGTAATAAAGCAAGATATCTGCAGTCCTCCTGCCTCAGTGTGTGCATGCATTAGTCTATGCACCTAAACACTCACATGCATACACCATGCACACACCACATGTATATATGCAAGAGTAGGTTCAAGCATCCATACATGTATGCACCAAAGAAACACACACACCAAACATTAAAATGTGGATAATGGTAGTATTAACAAAACAAAAGGTTGAATTCTGTTTGTAAAGAGCTATGGGTATCCATTTCCAGGCATCTTGTGATTATCCTGAAAACCTGTCTCAAACATGTACCTTGGAGGATGGCGTTAGGCCAACATAATAGGAGGAACAGTGATGGCCCTGGGCCCCGTTGGATCCAGGTGCTAAAATGATTTCTGTAGAAACAGCTCACTCTCCATCTCTTGGCTCTCATTCTGGCTTCATGATCAATTCCCCAAAATGAGGAGGAGACATATAGCTTCAGCTTAGCAGGTCCAGCCAGCTCAGGGTTCTACTGTTTAGACTGACTCCTGGGGGCAATTTTTCAAGACAGAGCTCCTAGGGTATTTGTTCAAAATAGAGCAATCACAGCGAAGCTGCCACAGACCCAGATCCTGTGCTGCCCCTGCCTGCCTCTAGGCTCCCTCCTGCCCACAGGCTTTCTCCTCTTTCCCGATGGCCCTGGACTCCTCAGCCAGCCATTGTTTCCCCTCTATCTGCTTCCTTTCCTCTGCATCTCTCTGCTACTCCATTTTCTCAGTAATAAGAGGGAAAATAATTCTACTGACAATGACATGAGTCCTTTGGGATGGCTTCAGAGATTAAGCAGTGTCTGTCAATGCCTGGCAGATCACAAGCTCTGGTAACATGCCCCTTTCCTTTGTGCCTTCTACTAACTCCTGCTCTGCAAAGCCTAGGTGCACAGCACTGGGACCTAGAGCTCGGATGTCCAAGCCAGGACTTGAACTCTGTTGTTTTTTCTATTCTAATGGCTCTGGGGTATCTACCAGTCTCTAAGCCTCTTACTTCATCCCCAGGATGAAGATAAGAAAATAATCCCCTTAAGTTTAAGTAACGGATAAGAGATCGTATGACTATGATTCTGATGGGGGTGATCGACTGATTTCTGATTGGTCTGACGCTTTCTCCCCAGGAGAGCCTCCCTGCCTGGTGTTGCGAACTTAGTTAGAAGCCTATGTCTAGGGAAGTCATAAGCCCTAGGGAGAAACGATTGCTGTTATTCTGTCAAGTGGCCATGCTGCCAAACTGCCTTATAATAGCTATAGATCTGTATCACTCAGACCATATTCTAAATATCCATGCCTACATATGTCACAGTGTCACTTGGTCAGAAAAGCTCCTTTCTGCAGCAGACAGAGGCAAACACAGAGAATAGCAGGTCGATGTTCTGAGAATAAGAAACTGAGAGTGCTCAGCCATAGATGGGACATCTATACCGACCTCCCTCACCCAGGGCTCAGGGAACACCGTAGAGGAGGAGACAGAGAAACTGTAAGAGCTGGATGTTGAGGAGGACCGCACAAGACATGGTTGCTCTACTAATGAACCTGCAGATGCCATGGTCACCTGTGCAAGATCAAGCCAGTTAAATAGCCCAGCATGGAGAGGGAGGAGGAGCTACCAAGATCCCATCCCTGTCTGGAATGGTACTGGCAGTAGACGCTGGCTGCTGGGAGAAAGGGAGTAATTTTCCTCTCTGCGTGGCCACTCATAGGCTCCCCATGCCACAGTGGCTGACCTCACAATTGTGTGCATAAGGGCAGCACCAACTAGAGATGTTCTGGGGGAGAACTGGGAGTGGTTGTGATCAAAATGTATTGTCTAGAGTTGTGAGGCCATTGAAAAAGAGCTAAGAGGCATATGGGGCATTTGAGGGAGAAAAGGGAGAAGGAAAATGATGTAGCTATACTATAATCTCAAAAATATAAGAAATAGCTGCATAAAATACATATTTGTATATATGTACAAAAATCTTGACAAATAAAGAATAAATATTTAAATTTTTAAAAAGGAAAGAAAACACATGCCCACTAGTTAGCTGGTTCAAAGCTTGCTGTATGGGTTCCCTATGCCAATAAGTTACTAATCTTCATCCTCCAGGAAGGCATGGAGGGAGGGTGTATTCTCTCAGGAAGTGTAGAATGTGTTTCTGAAAGCTGCATCGATGCTCACGGTCTAGAAAGGGCTTTTCTGTGGTGTGGGACTGGGTTGCTTATGATGCTCTTTGTCCGTTGAAACTGAGACAGTTGAAACTATAGTGATGATGTCATCAGATAGTAATGATTGCTGGTGTGTGCTCAAGCACATTTCACTAGTGTGTGAAAAGAAACAAAAAGAAAGCTGGTGATTGGTTGGCTCCCTGAGTAAATGTGTTCATCTCTAAGCCTGGCCACCTGAGTTTGATCCCTGCTGTCTACACAGTAGGAGAAAACTGACTCTCACAAGTTGTCCTCTAAACTCAATGTGCCAAACACATAGGCATAACATACACATGAACACACACAAATTAAATAAATAAATGAATAGTAAATAAATAAATAAAGCAAATGAAATATATCTTCCAGCTTTCTCTTTTATTCTTCTCTTTCTTACTTCCTCCTCCCCTTACTTCCCTCTCTCCCTCTCCCCTCTCCTCTCCTCTTCTCTCTCCCTCTCCTCCTTTTCTGCTCTCCACCACTTTCTACCCTCTTCTTCACCCCCATTCTCCTCTCCTTCTCTTCTCTCCTTCCCCTCTCTTTGTCTCTCCACCCTGTTTTTCTCTCTCCCTCCCCGTCTCCTCCTATCTCCCTATCTATCCTAGTTAGGGTTTCCATTGTTGCAAAGAACACCATGACCATGGCAACTCTTATAAAGGACAACATTTAATTTGGGCTGACTTAGAGTTTCAGAGGTTTAGTCCATTATCGTCATGGCGACAGGCAGACAGGTGCTGAAGAAGGAGCTGAGAGTTCTACATCTTGATCCACAGGCAAGCAGAAGGAGACTGGGAGTCACACTGGGCTTAGCATGAGCAAGGAGCCCTCAAAGCCCACCCCACAGTGACGCACTTCCTCAGATAAGGCCACACCTCAACAAGCACTTCCAACAAGGCCACACCTCCTAATAGTGCCTCTCCCTATGGGTTATGACCATTTTTATTCAAATCACCAAGTGTCCTTCTCCAGCTTCCTCTCTTTATCTCTCTCCTCCCTCTCACTCCTTTTCTCCCTTCTTTACCCCTCTTTCTCTCCATCTTGCCCAGTCTGCCTTCTAATTTCAGCATCCTTCTGCCTCAACCTCCTAAGTGTGTGAATTATATCCAGGTCACAATGTTCGGCCTCACACCCCAACTTTCCAAGAATTTACATCCTTGAATTTTATCGATTACATAATATACCATGGTTTTGAAGATATAATGAAATTCCCATTTTAGGGATGAAGAAACAGGAGTCACAGCCCATAAATCACACATTCACTGTTGGGTACCAAATCCAAATCTCATTGTCACCTCTGTTTGAAAGTGCATCCGTCCCACTACCATGTGGTAAGACTGCAAACAGTGCTTTCCTTTCTTCCGTCTCCTTACATTTATATTATCCACAGGTGTTAGAAGACAGAGCCACAGGCCTTACACTGATTGCATCTGAGAACTAGAGTTTCTGATCTCACTAGAGCCTGAGGCAGCAGCTTGGGACTTGAACATATCCACCCAAAAAAACGCATGCCTTCAGGGCTTGGTTCTCCAGTCATGTGCTACGAGAGCTTGGTAGAGGGCTTTAGTTACTGGGCATGCCCTGAGCAGATGTTGCAGGATGTGTCCTCTTTTTGTTTCTCTTGTCTTTCAGGTGCCATAAAATAAGAAGTGTCCTCCATTTTTTACCCACACCGTGACTTACTGTGTGGTCCCTGGCCCAGACAACAGCAGAAAAATCAGCTGTGGTCCAAACCTCTGAAACTGAGCCAAAAAAAGCCTTCTTCCTGCATTGTGTAAGAGAAAGCCAACATGCTGGTGCTCCCTCTGCCTGGTTCCGATTTGCTGTTTGTGTCTTGATCTGCTTACCACAATATACCTCAGTTTAATGTCAGCTATTCAAATTTTATTTCAGATGTATTATTTTACTGATTATTATTGTAAGATTTATTTCTCTCTTGTGTTTGTCTGTGTAAATGGGTGTATGTGTATGTACTTGTGAGTAAATATGTATATGTGTATGGGGGGAGGGGGTGACATGCATGCTTGTGCTTGTGGAAGCCAGAAGAGAGCATTGGGTCCCTTAGATCTGAAGTTACAGACAGTTGTGAAATGCCCAACTTGAGTACTAGGAACTAAACTTAGGTCTTCTGTAAGAACAAGTTCTCCTAATTGCTGAGCCACCTCTTCAGCCCCTTATTAATATTCCTATCTGGGCTATACACACAGTTAACTGCCCATCAGAACCAGAGCTCACCACCTGTTCCTTTCCTCTCGCTCCTCAGAACATACGATGAATGACTAGAGCAGCTGCCCTGTCCCTTCTTCCCCTTGCTGCTTCTCATTCCTGGTCCGATGCTCTTCAACAGCAATTATTCTGTGTTCATGTATCCACAAGTTCCCCACATTCTCTACTGACTTCTTCCTCTGTAGATAATGCAAATCTTCTACTCATGTCCTCCTCTCCTTCCCTCAAACCCATCACCTTGTGATTCCTCTCTGCGCTCCAGTGCTTACCCTTTCCTGTTGCATCAGAACAGCCATTGCTCTAACCTCTGCTTTTCATCCCCTTCCTCTTCCTTCCCAGTTTCTGTCATTTGTTCTTTCATATTGTTGTCAAAAGGAAAACAGTATTTATCCAACAGTGAACACTAGCAGCAGATAACTCTAACATGCTGTAGAATGTAAAATGTAGCATTGTGTGCCACTAAGAAGGAAAAAGTAGGCACTTGTAAGTTCCAAAAGTATCATAAAAATACAACCAGATTTGATGCTTTTTTAAAATCTATGATACAACTCTCAGATGTGAGCCAGTATTTCCTACCATGCATGATCCCTTATGCTCCACAAAGCACACTGGGGTAGATTTGACACATCCCCCATAACAATAATAAACTTTTTTAGTTTTTAATTAAATATTAAAAGATGAAGAGATTTCTCAAAAAGATATACAGATACAAATGAGCTTACCATGATTTTTGCTTCATCAGCCATCATGGTCATGAAAATGAAAATGAACAAGTTATTACTGCATAGCCATCAAAATGGTTAAAACAAAATATAATGGAGCAATAAATACTAATAAGGATGCAGAGAAACCGGCACCCACCCTTTGCTGCTGTCATTGCAACATGCTGTAGTCACGGTGAAAACACTCTGTAAATGTCTTAAGAACATAAGCATGTAACTGCCATATAACACATCAATATTATGTAGCACTCATCGCCTCAAAAACTGACACAAAATCCACAGCAGCTTTATTCATTCTATCCCTAAAGTCAGGGCTGGGAATATGGCTTAGTGGGAAAGAATGTTTGCTATATAAGGTTAGGGGCCTGAGTTCAATCATGCCTGTACCAACATCACTGTGGAAGGCAGGGAGCAGGATGGCTGGAGCTTTCTGGCTGCCAGTCTAGCTCCAGATTTAGTGACAGACCTTGTGTAAGGTAATACAGTGCATAATGACAGAGAAGGATGCCTGACATCTTCCCCTGGTATCCATAGTTGTGTAGAGGTGTATACATACACACACACACACACCAGGTGGGAAGCATCAGGCATCTTCCAGTAGATAGAAGGTTAAAACAAGATAGCACATCTATGCATTTGCCCCTCCACACTTACAAGAGGGAGGGGCAAATGTTAAGTGCAACAGTAGAAGCAAATCTTTACAGAGGTGCTCCCAAAGACTCCAGTCTCAAAAGGCTCCACACTACACGGCTCCATTCATAACACTCTTGACATTATAAGACTGTAGAAACAATGGCTGGAGCCAACTGACATAAAAGGGAACTGCAGTTTGGCACGGCCATTGTGGAAATGGCAACAGGAATCTGTCCCTGCAGTGGCGAGGAGGTCTGCATCTTGCTTGCATCGGTATCAACATCCTGGCAGTGACGTTGCAAATGGTTTCGTAAGGTAATATCACTGGAAGCACTTGGGAAGAGGTATATGGTATTTTTTTGTATTAATTTTTAAGCTGCATGTAAATTTTAATCATCTCAAAATAAAACTTTTAATTTAAGAATATGAACTAGAACTGAAATGGATTAACCCAAGAAGCAGCCAGGAGAGCTGGCGGCGGCAGCTCATCATCACCATTCTGAGATGGACAGTTAATTAGACTTTAACGTACGGGCTTGCAGGCTGTAAGGCTCAGATCCAGTCAAAACCTTCCACCTAGAGAGATGGCTTAGTGGATAAAGCACTTGTATATGAACAGGATACCTGAGTTTGGGAGTCCAGAACCTACAAAGCTGGGCCAGTTACCATGTATCTGTAACCCTAATGCTCCTGTAGGAGGGGAAGACAGAAGACTGAGAAGGAGTGGCCACCAGGTTGTAATGCATCTATGAACAACAAAGAGACATTGTCTCAAACAAGGAGGAATGCAAGGACTGATATCCATGGTTGTCTTTTGACCTTCACATATGCACTGTGTCATGTGTATGCCCATACCTATGCACATATGGGAAAAGATCATTTAATACATTGGTGCAGTTGGCTTGGAGCCTCACTGACTAATGGCAGAAGCTCACAAGAGCCATGTAGAAATGGTTCTGAGGAAGGGGCTATTTTGTACCAACACAAGCTCATTGGATGTAACACACACCACACAGCAGATACAAGGTACAGACCTGGCTGGCATTTTTCTGACAGATATTTCAGAGTGTGTTATACGTTGCCAGAAATGGGGTTCACATTTCAAAGGACACAGAGGTGGCACTCCCAGGTGTCTGAGCAATAGACCAGACAGCCTAGAAAATTGTTCAGCCGTTCATCCAGACTGATAAGAATCCTGAGCTTGGGAACATGAAATGGTTTCACTGACTCCTAAATGGCTCCATCTGTGGCTGCTGTCGCTGAGGTTAGGTCGGGATTGCAGACAGCAGTCTGGGAAGCAGACAGGAACAGGCTGAGATGCTAATGGGCTTTGCAGAATTAGCTATGTCGGGGCAGACCAGCCCTGGTGGGCAGTGGGATGGAAGCCATGCTGCAAATGAATGCAGACACTTTTCTTTCTTTTTATTTAAAAAAAAAAAAAAAAAAAAAAAACAGAACCAAAATTCCTCCCTATTCCAAGTTCACAGCTAAAAGTGTTGGGCCCATGAGAGATGTCCTTGGTTTGTCTGGAGCTAGCATCCTCAGATTCTGAGGGACAGTGAGCTCCAAGAACTAAAAAATGTAGGTTGGGATTATACGTAGAACTTGTGTGGGGGATTTTAAGAACAGAATGGACTCAGTGTCTTTTCTGAGAGGTTGAGAATCCATTTGACATTCTGGTGCATGCTTTCCCACCCACACTGGTCACTTGATGTGTGTTAATGACCCATCAGGATGGTTTTGCAAAAACTCAGACTGGGCCTATTGGCCTTCTGAAGAGCACAGAGAACAGTGAAACACACAAAGATGAGCTAGGTGTCCTTTACCCCTCTCCTGACTGACAGGTTGCAAACCATAGTGGTTAAAAGTCAAATCTTGTCTTTCTGAAAAAAAAAAATAATAATGCTTCCTCCTCTTGCATTATGGAGAAAACCATACTGGAAAGATGCATAAAGACCTGAGGAAGACATAAAGACATGGAAAGGTGGCAGGGGAATTACTTAGTCCCAGAAATGCTGTCTGGGAAGCAGAGGCAGATGGTGAAGGGGGACAGACGATCCACTCACCCACATTTGCTCTACATTAATGCTTCTCAGCTGTAATGTGCTGACACGTCAGTAACAGCCTGAGCTCCTGACACTGTGGATAATCTGGCCTAGGGCCAGAGATTCTGTATCTCCAACAAGCCTCGGGTGATGCTGATAGATTAAGTACCACATTTTGAAGAATGATATTGTAGTCTATAAAATTACAAGAGAGAGTCATCTCTTAGTGTTCCCTTCTCCATGCTCCTGGAACAGAAGCCAGGTACACCATGGAGGTGGTATTAAGATATTTCTATTCATCGAATCTAATTTCATCCTAATGGCTTTCCCTGCACTTGTATCATTTTTCCTAATTTGATAGATGGTAAAGTTGTAGCTCAGAGAGAATTGGGGCTTACTCACTGAATTCAGTTTTATACCCTACCCAAATATGTGTCACTGTTATAACCCCCAGTGTGTCAGATAGGACTGTATTTGGAAGAGTCTTTAAAGTGGTACTATGTTAAAATTAGGCCACAGAGAGAGAGAGAGAGAGAAGAGAGAGAGAGAGAGGGAGAGAGAAGAGAGAGAGAGAGAGAGAGAGAGAGAGAGCAGTAAAAATTAAGTAATCCTGCTGACACCTTGATCTCAGACCTGCAGCTCCAGATCTGTATAAGAACAAGCATCTTCTGTTAAAAGCACTCAGTCTGTGGTCCTTTGCTGGGGGAAGTTGTAGCATCTCCCTACTATGTTCCAAGCTCTGGTTATTATTTCAAACTGAGGCATGGTGCCAAATGCAGAAGGCCTATAGATGTGTGGAACTGATCTAGAGTTCTAAGCAGGTAGCCAAGCAGATAAACTCAATTTTTTTCAAAGCAAAAACCAAACAAACAAATCTTTCTGAGGCTTAGTCTAGTCCTGTAGATAACGTCTGAGGTTATTGGGTAACAATTCAGAATTGGTTCAGAACTATTATTCCTATTACAGGACATTAAAAGTATTTAGTTTTCCAGACCATGCAAACTTCTGTTATATCAGTCCTAAGGATGCTGAAGACACCATGGCAGGTAGAGCTGACGCCTAGGGTTGACACAACGAGCAAAGGTAACACCTAGCCCAGATGTAAATAATGTAGAACAATGAAGACTTCAAGTCCACAATGTCAAGTCATGTTTATTTGCAAAGCACTCAGTCCAACGAGGGCACTGTGGCTTGTCTGTAAAATGACTGCCGTAGGCTAGTATGTTTGAGTCCTTTGTACCTACTGTGGTGCTCTTTCAGATCATGAGAGAAGTGCAGCACTGATGGGCAGGCCTTGAGGTTTTATAGCCTGTGCTAGTTATTCCTCTATTACTATGTGCTCTGCCATGGCCAAAAGCGACCTCAGAAAGTAACAATTTGGTTGATTTATGGTTCCAGAGGGCTAGAGTACAAAATGGCCTAGAAAGGATGGCATGCTGTCACTGGCTGGCCATATTTTCCATTCACACACAGGAAGCTGAGAGGGGAAAGTAAGAAGCAGGTGGGGCTGTAAACTCTTAAAGACTGCTCTTTCAGGTGCTAAGAATTCTTCATACCACAAACATTGTCACTATTGTGTGACACAGAGGTACATTCAGACCACTACATAGCCTAACCCCACTTCCTGTTGGGTTTCTACTTCCTGGTTGCGGCCTGCTGCCTCATGTTCCCGCCACCATGCTTATCCCCCTCTGTGATGGGCTGTATCCCCTGCAACTGTGAGCCAGAATAACCTCTCCCTTCCTCAACTGTTTTTCTGGGTAAATTTTGTCACAAGCAATGAGACAAACAGACAAGGAGAAAACTGTTGTATGCTAGTGTTCCTGCAATAAAATCAACCAACCTCCTTCCTGAGCACTTAACTCACTTTTTCTTTCGGCTCACAGTGAGGATTTTATATCGTTTTTCTGGAAAGGGGAATGTCAAAGTGAAACATCTTTGGGAAGTGGTGGATATGTACCCCAGGTTTCAATTCTGTGCTGCTGCTGTAGAAAGCTCCCCAGCACGAAGCAGTCCTGTGTAAAATGTTCTGTTCATATTCATGAAGAAATCTAACCTAACAAAAAGCAAAGGTGTGTGTGTGCGCGTGCTCCGAATTTGTTATTCAGATCAAACTCAGAAAGAAGTAAATTTAATGAATCAGTGGATTTCTATATTGAACAAGTTATTACATGACATGAGTTCTTCTATCTGAAACCTTGGGAAGGAGGTATTTGTGACTCACCCAACATGTACTGAAGAACTACTTTCAGTTGACAGTGATTCTCTCTGGAGGGAAAAGATTCAAGAAGACTGTGTGCCTCTCCCACTAGAGCCTCCACTGACAGGTGGCGTTAGAACAATACACTGAGCGAGGTGCTATGTATAAGGAAAGCCGATTCACAGACTTACAGCTACGATCAAGAAGACTCAGGGAAACTTTTCAGAGGTGGCAGCAGCTCTGGCCTGCTACCCAAAGCACGAGCGGGAATTTTCTGCTGTTGTGGGATAAACTGAGTCCCACACTCAAATCCATGTGTTGGCGATCTAACTCCAGGACAGTATTCCTCTCACTACCTGCAGTTTAACTATCAATGGTTTTAGTTACTTATAGTCAACCATGATCTGAAAATATTTAATAGAAAATTCCACACTAAATAATGCATATGTTTTACATTGGGTTTCTCTGAGTAGAACCATGAAGCCCTACATCATCCTACTCCATCCTGTCTGGGATATGGATCATCCCATTGTCAGGTATGTCTGCAATATATATAGAGCCAACCCATTGGTTGTTAAGCTGTCTTCATTATTAGATCAACTATTACTGGTCTCATGTTGGGCTACATGGATCTCTATTGTGAATGCCCATACCGTATGACAGAGGATGCTTAAAAACATGTCTATTTCCTACTCCAGTACAGGTGGGTATCATCACCTAGAGAAGCTGCAATGATCTAAAATGGTTCCAAACATTCCCACAGGTCCTCAGGGAAGGGCAAGCTGACCCTCAGTTGAAAACAACTAAGATGAGTGGTAATCCCCAAAGTGAGAAGGCCTTGCAGCATCACCAGGAAACAGGCTAGAAGCACAAGCTATAAGGCTGGAGAGATGCATCAGTAAAGTGCTTGTCATGCAATCATGAGGACCTGACTTTATACTCAGAACCCACACTTGCAATCCTAGCACTGGAGGGCAGAGACAGGAGGACCATGAAGCTTGCTGGCCAGGAAGCATAACCTAATCAGGAACTTTCAGGTCCCTGTCTCAAAAAAATAAAGTGAAATTGGTGCATTTTAAGGAACAATACCCAATCTTATCCTCCAGCTTCTCCATGCTATGCATGTGTGTGCATGTAAGCACACACATACACACACACACTCACACACACACACACACACACACAACACAGACCTCTACCATCAGACTCACTCTAGGTGATTGTGACAGTCTCCAGATTAAAGTTTCTATTCTAAGTCTCACAGGACTCATCAAGCCAGCACTGAGGGGAGTTCCTGGTGCTGAGGTTCTGATAGTTCTTTTAAGCGCATACATCACAGTCCCATTGCCACCTCTCAAAATGCCCATCTCTATCCTTTGCGCCTTAGGCACTGTGACTCCCCAAAGCACAACCACCTAACCCCAGAGACATCAGTCTTCTTCACATTGTTATCTTCATCTGTTTGGGTAGCTATAACAAAACACCACAGACTGTGTGGTTTATAAACAACAGAAGTTTGTTTTTCACAGCTCTAGAAAGCTGGCAAGTCCAAGACTAAGGCATTGACATATTTGCTATCTATCTGATACCTACTTTCTTGCTCTTAAACATGGCTCTCCAGGCTCCTCACATTGTAGAATGTACAAACTCAACTCCTCAGCCCTGTCAGAATGCTACGAGTGAGGGCTCCACCCTCATATATTTCTTATATTCTTCGTATCTTAGTTTCCCAATATTACCACAATGGAGACTAAGTATTCATCCCACAGTGCTAATGCTATATATCAATAAAACCTCTATTACAAAACGTGTCATGAAATTAAACTGAATGCACTTATCCTTATCCTGCATTCTCTAAAGGAGCAGAACTAATAATATAATATATATATAATATATATATATGCGAGTTCTACCACTAGTGAGGAGGTGTCTCAGAAAACAGAATAGGTGAACTTGCTAACCAGAGTGAAGGCAAGCAGGAAAAAAAGCTTTCTTATTTAATCTCCATCTATGGAGATTTGTCACAAGAAGATGTAGCCCAGATTTAGGGTAGGTCTTCTGATCTCAAATTATTCAGATTCAGGGCAGGTCTTTTACCTGAAATAACCCAGCCCACAAAATCCCTCCCCAGAGTGCCCCCAGCTGTCTGTGTTTTAGTTACTTCCAGATGCAGTCAAGTTGACGCCAAGATCAGCCTCCACACTACGTTCACTAAGCACTAAAAATTTAAATAGGGATAAAGGAGAGATGCACGACAGAAAAAAAATGGATTTAAGGAGTTACAGTAAGGCACACAAACAAGATCATTGGAAACAGCAATTTCTCATCAATAACAGATAGATAAGTCCCATGAACTTGGCAGGAAATCTAAACATGGAAGGGACTTTCCTAGTAGGAACAGCATAGGGAGGATAAGAACAGACACACAGAAGTAGGAAGGAAGTGTCAGGCAGCTCGGAAGGCTATTTGACATGGCAGCAGAATCCAGGACTCTGAGTGTGGAAGTCTCCATACTCCTGCCCTAGTTGGTCAGTAAGAACACATATAACAAGACATGGCATAAGAAAATACAACTCTGCAGCTGGACAGAAATCAGTCTAACAGGCCTCGGTGATTCTCAGTATGAGACGTAATACCATGTTCCAGGGAACCGTGGTCCAACAAGGTTGAAGCTGCATAATTCAACATGACAGCTGGGGATGTCTGGGAAGAGGCATCTGTACCCACACGCAGTGTGCTAATTTGCATAGCAGTCATATGAGAAGACATGAATAAGAATATAACACCAACCAGAATTTGCAAGAAATCAGCTATGGAAAGAGATCACAGACACAGAGAACAAAATACCAGGACTCTGTCACTGGGGTCTTTATGATCCTAAGAGTCAAGTTGCCACTAATATCCATAAACATTTACTATTAACAATCAACATGTTATCTAATCAATTCTATTTGTTTATTTATCTATTTAGTGTGTGTGTGTGTGTGTGTGTGTGTGTGTGTGTGTGCATACATTCAACACATGTGATGTGGTCATGTCTGAGTGTGGAAGCCTGAGTAAGGCTTCAGCTGTCATTCTTCAGATGCAGTCCATGTTGTTTTTTGAGACAAGTCTCTCCTTGTTCTGAAGTTTATCAACAAACTTTTTGCCTTTAGTTTAGACTGGCTGGCCTGCAAGCTGGAGGCCCCCTCCTGCCTGCCTCCCTAACAATGGAATTAGGAACATCTGCCACCACACCCAGATTTTAAGTGGTTCAGAGGATCAAGCTCACACCGTCACACTTGCAAGTCAAGCACTTTACTGGCTGCTCAATTTCATTTAATTCTCAAAACAACCCTGGGAGTTAGGAATAATCCCCATTTTACTGATGATCCTACACAGCTAGACGGTGGTGAGGCCGAGATTTCAAAGACATTGGATTTTAAAGTTGTTGCTGCAAATAGTCTCCACTTGGGGTTTTCCATCATGTCTAGAATGAACACTTTGGACACAGTAGGCAGCCATGTGTTCAAAAAACAAAACAAAACAAAAACCAAAAAAACCTAACTACAGTGACATTGTTGTGAGATGGCTTCCATGCTTGCTTAGTGAACTGTCATCCTGACTCTTCACCATGGAAACACCCCTGGGTGTGTCTGTTTCCAGCAAAGGTTTAACCGAGGAGGGATGACCCTAACAGGAATCAACAGAACACAAGTTCTCTTCTCATTCTGCTTCCTCACTGCAGGTGCACCGTACACAGCTGCTCGGGATCCTGCCCCATGATGGCCCCTTCCTCACCATGGTGTACAGTGTCCCTTCTTAAACCCTCAGAGGGTTCAATTAGGTGTTGAGTGTTTTTCATAGAAACTAGACAATTAATTAGCACATGGCCTTCACTGGTCAAACATCCACCGATGTGTCTTGTTTGGCCTATAAGATGTCATCTCAGAGTATAATTGGAATTGATAATGTCCGAGCTGACTTAAGTAACACTCGCCAGCAGTCTCTACTTCCACTCTGGATCAGAATCTTAATACTCTTGTCATAAATAATTACTTGTGGGCTACCTTTCTTTTGGAGTAAATAAGAGAATAAAGTAAACTGTATATTATGCCCATCTCTATCAAATGCAAGGACATTACCTTCAGACTGGGAGGGCCACATACTTCAAGAAGAGTTTGGATTATACTATTGAAAAATACCTTGAAGAATACCTATCTTTTAGCACATCTAGGGAAAGAGCACACATCTATAGGATGGCCAGCCCACCTCACTGATTTTCATGTGCACCATGACCTCAACGTGTGTTTGTTTTGAGCCCCTGATCTAAATGTCCAATTTCAGTAGCCCAGTGTCAGGTGAGGTGCTATCAGCATGAGTGTGGGTCCCTCTGTGGATGATGAGGGATTGACAGCCAAGAAGAGCCAGTCTTATGCTTGCTGCTCTGAATGGATGTAGAGATAATGAGTATTTCATTGTGCTCTTCATATTATTTCATTTTATTATTCATTCATTCAATGTGTATCTTCACATTATTTGTTTATAACAGTTGTCTATCATGATACAGTGATAGTAAGTCTAACAAACCATCACCTCATAACAGGCCATCCACCATGAGCCAGAATACTGACTGATGTAAGAACGTAATTTTCTTACTTAATCACCTTGTAGCATATACATTATATAACCCCAATTTTTCCAATAATGTAGTTTATGATCAAAGTTATAATACAAACTTAAGTCTAGGGCCAAAGTCCAAGTCATTTTATGATGTACACTTTCTACTTTGTCTAGGATTATGTATGGCCAGATCTATTTCTTCTATTTTTAAAATGCTATTCCTGATGTTATCTCCTGGGTTTGGTTTTTGGTTTTGGTTGAAATTTATAACTGTTGCTGTTAAGACTTTTACAAACAACACTGTTTGAGTGAAAAATCACCATCCCCACCTCCCACATACAGTGTTTGAACAGTTGGTCTCCAGATCCGGCGCTCTTTAGGGGAATTCTGGGACAGTTAGAAGTGGAGATTTATTCCAGAAAGTGCATCAGTGGAGGTAGGCTTTGAGATTTTCTTTTTTTTTTTTTTTTTTTATTGGAAATTTTTTATTGTAAACTTTTTATACATTTCAGATGTTCTCTCCTTACCCCATTTCCCCCCTCCCTCCCAGGAACTCACTATCCCTTCCCCCCCTCCTCCTATCTCCACGTTGGTGTACCCCCTTCCACCCTCCCCTGTACCTCACCTCCCCACCCTCGAGTATCCCCCCCCCCACGACGTCCAGCCTTCATGGGACCAAGGATTTCTTCTCCCACTTATATATAGCTCCCTTGCATATATAGCTGGAGCCATGGGTCCCTCCCTAAGCGCTCCCAGGCTTGTGGTTTAGACCCTGGGGGCTCTGGTTGGTTGGGATTGTTGCTTTCTCTCATGGTGTCTCTCGAATCCTCTCAACTCCTTCAGCCTTCACTCTATCTTCTCCATTGGGAACCCCGTGATCAGTTTAATGGTTAGCTGTGGGTTTCTGCCTCTGAGTATGTAGGACTCTTGCAGACTTCTAAGGAGACAGCTATATCAGGCTCCTGTCAGCATGTACATCCTGACATCCACATCAACCTCTACCTTTGGTGACTGCACATAGGATGGATATCCAGGTGGAATGGTCTGTCTCTTCTTCAGTTTCTGTCCTGCACTGTGTCTCTATATTTGCACCCTTGAGTATTTTGTTACTCCTTCTAAGAAGGACGGAAGCCCCCCTACTTGGTCATCATTCTTCATGAGCTTTTTGTGGTCTGTGAGTTGTATCTTGGGTATTTCAGGCTTCTGGGCTAAAATCCAATAATCAGTGAGTGAATACCATGTATGTTCTTTTGTGATTGGGTTACTTCACTCAGGATGATATTTTCTAGTTCCATCCATTTGTTAAGAATTTCATGAGCTCATTATTTTTAATAGCTGAGTAGTACTCCATTGTGTAAATGTACCACATTTTCTGTACCATTCTTCTGTTGAAGGCATCTGGGTTTCTTTAATTGCAAAGTTTCTGTAAGGCAAAGGACACTGTCAATGGCAAAACGGCAACCAACAGATTGGGAAAAGATCTTTACCAATCCCACATCCGATAGAGGACTAATATCCAATATTTTACAAAGAACTCAAGAAATTAGACTCTAGGCAACCAAATAACCCTATTAAAAAATGGAGATTGGAAAAGATCTTTAAGCCTGGCCCAACCTGATCTCTCACTCCCTCTTTCCCCCCCCTTCCTTTCTCCCCCTCCCCTTCCCTTTTTCTCCTCCCACTCCCCCCTCTTTCCCCCCTCCCTTCCTTCTTCTCCCTCTCCTCCCCCTCCCTCCCATCTTCACCCTTTTCTCTCTCCTCCTTTCTTCTCCCCTCCTTCCTCTCTACATTATCTGTGTGCCCTGAGAAATGTGATCAGCCAGCTTCCTGCTCTTGATGGATCCATCATGATGGGTACCTCTGGAATGGTAAGTCAAAAGTTAATATGTTCCTTCTAAGTTACTTTTTATCATGGTATTTTATCATATCATCAGAAAAATAACTAACTGCCAAATGTTGAACACAGCAAGATTTTTAATTTACAATAAAAAATGTATCTCATTTATCCTCTTGTCAGAAGTGAACATTTTGCATGTGTATAGCAATGCTTTCCAATTTCTTCTATGCTATTTCTAGTAAAAAAACACAGTAAACTTTGTGCATAGTAGGTACAATAGAACTTCAATTACATAGTAGGTAATCGGTCAACATTTGTGGGCATGGGGCCAAAAAGCATTTGGCATCAAAAAGAGAAAGAATTATAAGGGAAAAATTAGTTCATGCCTTTGTTCCTAACATGGAATCATGAGGGAGCATAAAGTTAGCATCCTTTCTTTCTTCTCTTAAAAGTTGAAGAGGTTTCCTCTCTAGAAGCCATGATAAATGTGATAAAAAAAAATTTCAAGAATATTAAAGTGTTACACAAGCAGTTACCTTCACATATTTTAGCCAGATCTCATAAGTTTTATTAAGACTGGAATCTGACATGTTGGATGGAGACTGGAGGACATTTACCAAATTAACAGTGTAAATGAATTTGCAATGAGCATGCGTTCCCTCTTGAAGAGGTTACAGGCACTTGAGAAGCATCTGTCATTAGGTAAATTAATTGGTGCTACATGTATGATAGGCTATTAATTGAATATAAGTCTCAAGGAGCTTATATTCAGAATAAACAGGTTAGTATACTTTTCTGTGCCTCAGTTTCTTATCTCTAAAATTTAAATCGGGTAACCTCATTCACAGCGCTGCTATGGGAATCAAATAAGAATCCATATATTTACACAAAGGCAGGTCAGTTTGGGATATACCTTACTCCTCGGGCAAGCATACAGTCCTAAGCTCAGCACCACCATCTCAGTGAAACAATTCATCTGTGTAGTATAATCCATATATAAATACAAGCGAATGCAAGTGGATTAATTCAAGGTTAAGATCACATTTTGAGAGCCAGAATCAGGTGGGAATCTTTGCCTTGCCAAGAGGATGTGATTATAAGTAAACTGTATACCTTTCCCATCACACAGTTACTTCACTGGTAAGTGGATATAATAATGTCATCGGGCTGCTGAAGAGAAAAATATGCAATTCCTCAGTGTCCGACATGAGATATGAGCTCAGTAAAAGAAAATGTCTGCGTTACCAAAGAGTTAACATTAAGATGGTGATGTTCTGCAGTGCCCTGTTGTTTCTCATTTTGAAGCTGAATATTGATAAATTAATACCAGAACTAATTGCAATTAGCACTTGTCTCCATTACATTGTATGTGTTAGTATTCTAGGGGAGGTGAGAATTAGAAACATTAGTCGTGCTTGGGACCGCTATTGGCTCTTTTCACCGCCTTCTCCATCACTCATGTTCAGCAAGTTCTTATGGTCTTAGATTCTGCACAACTGGATCCTCGTTAAGTGTCTGTCTCTAGCAGAAAGTAATAGCTCTCAGTTAGCCTGGTTAAAACTGTGATCTGAATCCAGACGTGGCGGCACATGGCTTTTAATCCCAGGACTCAGTCGGATCTCTGAGTTCAAGGCCAGCCTAGTCTAGTGTAGGAGTTCTAGGGCAGCCAGGTCTGCCCAGAAAAAAAACCCTGTCTCAAAAAACCAAACAAACAAAAAGCAAAACAGAAAGTTCTACGGGGAGATGACTGGGTGGAACAGCTGGTCATATCACATCTGCAATCAGGAAGTGGAGAAGAAGGGGATTCAGGATGCTGGCAGCTCCATTTCTCTACTTACACAGACCAGGATCCCAGTCAAGGAGCAGTGCTATCAACAGGGGTGCGTCTCCATACTTTCCCGAGACCTATCTCCCAAATCAGGGTGACAATACTATCACAGATGGCAGGTGCTAAAAATAAGTCACAGCTCTGGGAAGAGGAGGCAGGCAGATCCTTGGGACTCGCTGGGTAGCTAGTCTAGTCTAATTATTGAGTTTCAGGCCAGCGCAAGATGCAATCTCCAAAACAAAAACAACGAACACGGTAGGTTAACCTGGACCAGTGTGTCAGTCTTCAGTGACAGGTTCCTGAGAGAGAGAGTGCCAGGAGATAAGAAGAAAAAGGATAGGAAGATTTAGGATCAGGAAGTCTCATATAAGCTGGTGTCTCATGCAAGCAAGTTTGTTAAGAAGTACAGCAGGGAGAAAATGGAACAGAGTCAGTGGACAGTTTCATACAGTGGTACCGAGTCAACAGGAAGCTCATCAAGCCATGTGGCACAAAGGGAACACAGGATTAGCTCAAGTGTGTCACAGACCAAGCATACAGCAGCTTTGAGACTGATAACTTGTCTTCTTTGGCTGCCTGGGGTCAGGGAGGGAGCAGTCAGGCTCCCAGGAATCTTAACTCCTTCAAAGCCATGTTCCTAGCCCCAAACTGGGCCTTCCCAAGTCTACCCATGGACAAGGACCCAGAACTAGCATCCCCTTGTTCCTTCATCAGGACAAGCTTTCAATCAGCCTGGCTCCCAACAGTACATGCCATCTAAATAAAGATTAGCAATGACTTCTGTCCCCCTCTACAATACACATTTACCCACACACATATGAACATACCAATGCCTACACATTTATATACATATTACAATATCAATAATAATCATAATGATAATAACAATTAAAGCCATTTGTGACAAGTATAGCAAACCTATGTTGCGTCTGCTTGGCACATAATAAAGGTCTGTTAAAGTATCATCATCTTGGGAGTGATTTTATAAGTCTAGAATGATCTGCTTAGCCCTCTGAGCAATGAAGGCCTTGAAGTCTTGTTGCCAAGGGATTTTGTAACCTCTGTGAAGTAGAGCTCATTCCCATTTCACGAGCAGCCTCTCTTCCACTATAATCCAGAAAACAGACTTTTCCACCTGTCAAATACCATTTATAAGAGTTACCCAGTATCATCCAAAGTAGCAGCTAAATATAATCACTTGCACATTCACCCGAGATACCATCAGACTGTGTCCTGTAACGAATTCCTATTTTAAAATTAATTAATTCTGGATGAACCTCTTCTAAAGGAGCTTGTAATTCAGGTTTTTTTTTTCTTTATTTAGGTTTTAATAAAACCAGATTTCAACAAAATTAGAATTATGCCTATTAACTACATAATAAAATATTACTATGTAAAAAACCTTCCTCATGTGATTTAATTTTATTTTTAATAATTTTTTTTCAAATTTTACACATAGGTATTTAATGTATTTTTATCAAATCCAATTCCATTCCTTCTCTCTGATCACTTCCCCTACCTGCATCATATACTTACTGCTGTCTGTATGTACATGGATGGAGGACCAACTAGAGCAGTGGTTCTCAACCTGGGGATCACAGTCCCTTTGGGAATCAAAGGCCCTGTTCACCTGCTCACGGGGTCACATATCAGATATCCTATATATCAGATGTTTACCCTACAATTCCTAACAGTAGCAAAGTTACAGTTAGAAAGTATCGATGAAAGTGATTTTATGAGTGGGGCCGCCACAACATGATGAACTATATTAAGGGAGACACATTTGGAAGGTTGAGAATCACTCATCTATAGCATGGGCAGCTTCTCAGAGCCTCATAACGGATGAAAACTTACTCTCCAGCTCCAGGGAACCACAAATTCCAGATAGCTCCTCACCTAAGGGTGAGACCTCATGAGCCACTCCCTGTCCATGCCAGGATTTTAGCTGACTTAATATAAAATAGATGTTGTACATACAGTCACAACTGTTGTGACTTCATGTGTGGAATGGCCCTAACACGTCTGGCAAATATTGGTTTCCTGAAGACTTATATACCAGTGTCTTTAAATCCTTTCCACCCTCCTTTTCCATGATAATCCCTGAACCTCGAGTAAAGGGATGTGATAGAGAGGTACCATTTAGAGTTGAGAACTCTACAGTCTCTTGTCTTTTGCATGTAGGGTAGTTGTGTGTCTCTGTGACATCTGCCACAAAAGTAGCTTCAGTGATGAGTGTTGAAAGATGTACTAATCTATGGGTGTAAAGATAAGAACTTAGGGGTAGTTTGTTATCAGGTTACCTTGCAGAATAATCCTCCTTCTCTAGGGCCAATGACCTAGCCAGCCATGGGCTTTTGGTCCTGTTTACAGTCCCAGGGATGAGTTCTAGCTCATGGAACAGGCTTTGAATACAGTCAGAAGGTGGTTGGTTATTCCCATAACTCTTGTGCCACTTTTGTACCAGTGCATAAATCTTGCCCAGCCA
Source organism: Mastomys natalensis (assembly GCA_021653895.1). NCBI lineage: Eukaryota > Metazoa > Chordata > Mammalia > Rodentia > Muridae > Mastomys > Mastomys natalensis. Next base: position 403,190 of record JAJTUV010002618.1, on the reverse strand, counting down.
GTCATTGTTGCTCACAGCATTCACAGCTAGGTAAAACTTGAATACTTTTCTCCACTGGTAACATACAAAGAACCTTCTAATTACAAAAGCTAGCTACTAAATAGGAAGCTTCCAGGACAGAACATGCTTGATTTCCCAATGTCCTCATGGAGTGGAAACAAGAATATGGTGGTGTCATCAGTAAGGTCTTACCACAAACTTCTCTGTGGTAACCAAGATCAATGGCCGTGTTTATTTGGGATATCTTGGAACCCCACTCATCAACAACTCAATAAAAGGTCATCCATACCTGACACAGAGCTTGTTATCTGGTAGCCTGTAGTGTCTCAGACAGGTGTTCCCCACAACCCAGTGTTCAGTAACTTCAATTAAACTCCTTGTTACTTGTTAATGTATACTTTTAAGGAAGCTTCTACAGCAATGCGTTTCCGTATGGCTTAAAAGCATCCTTACTGTTAATCATACCTCCCCATATCCCCACCTTCCAATCCTCTATGACAATTAAGCCTTCCTGTTCTACTGTTCCCCTTTCCCTGTCATACAACCTGCATCTTATCCTCTACATTGAAATTACCCCCATTGGTATCCTGACTTCTATGGATACTCCAGCTTGAACACACACATCTAAAGCTTCAAATTGAGCATCTACGTATGAGAAAGAACATGCTATATTTGTCTTTCTCAGTCTCGTTACCTCAATTAAAACTATTATTTCCACCTCTGCCCATTTACTTGTAAATTGCTTCATTTCATTTTGCTCTACAACTGAATATTATGTCACATCTTCCTCATCCATTCTTCATTTGATGAGCATCTAAACTGTTCCTATTCCCCAGTTATTTTAATAATGAACAAGGATGAGCAAGTATCTTTATAAGTAAGATTTTATTTTATTAATGACTTTGAGGATATATTTTCCTAAGAAAAGTCATAGAAAATTTGTCAAAAACTTACCTATTACATAAGTCAAATGATATTTTAGATGGTTTTATTTCAAAGCCCAGCATTTGACTATTAATTTTTTTAACATTTATTTATCATTTATTTGTATTATGTGTCTGTGTCTTGTGTCTGTGTTTTGTGCTTCTGGTCTGTGTTATTGATTGTGTTTTCTCCACCCATCCACTCGTTGATGGGACACCTAATCTGACAACTCAGTGCTATGGATAGTCCACAGTAAAATGAATGTTCAAATATCTCTGAAGCATATTGACTTATAACTCTTGGGTATGTGATCAGGAGTACTGAAACTGGGTTCTAGTTTTAGGTTGTTTTTTTTTTTTAAGTTAATTTTAAAATGTCTACTTTATTCCTGGGTATTTGGTACATTTTGAGGAAGCTCCATACTGATGTCCACAGTGGCTGGGCCAGTTTTTAAAAGGCATATTTTAAACTGTATGCATTACCTATAAACACATAATTCTTAAGTATAGTGCTTATTTTGTAAATTTCACCATGTATGTTTACAGCATACCACACAATACTGTAAAGTATACATGAAACGGAATGATTGCCACACTGTAACAGAACAAGCCAGCCAGCATGTACATATCTCACAAAGTCATCCAGCTTCCCCCTGTGCTCTTGAGCAGGACAAACTCCATCAGCTAAGATGATGGTAGTTCATCTTCATCAGACTTGTGGATCCAGAACCATACAAGTTAGATTCCCTTATTGCACCCATCTTACCTTCTCACTTAGTCATAAGAGGTACCTCCAGCTGCCTGAGCCACCTGGTATCCCCAGTGGACCTCCATTATCCCACCACCTCTCAGCCCACTTTCATCAGATCTGCTGATTTGGAACTATGCAGCCCAAGGATAACTATCAGAGACCTGCCACACCAGAATCATTAAGATTAGGCCCCCTCCCAATACCTACCACAACAGAAACATCCAGGGACTAAAGTCATCCAGATGACTCAATGTCCTCAAAACATCACAATCAACAAAAGTCAGAGCAACATGAGACCTTTAGAACACAGCTACCCTACTACAGCAAGCCCTGGATATTCTTACTAACCAAAGCACAAGAAAATGACTTTAAACCCAATCTTGTAAAGAAAATAGAGGGCTTTAAAGAGGAAATACATAAATTCACTAAAGAAATACGGGGAAATACAATCAAACAATTAGAGATCTTTAAAGAGGAAACAAATCCCTTAAAGATACACAGGAAAATACACTTAAACATGTGAAGGAAATAAAACTGTGTAAAACCTGAAAGTGGAAATAAAAGCAATAAAGAAAACACAAACTAAGCAAATCCTGGAAATGGAAAACCTAGGGAAGAGAACAGGAACTACAGACGCAAGTATTGCCAGCAGAATATAAGAGATTGAAGAAAGAATCTCAGATGGAGTATAATAGAAGAAACTGATTACATTGATCAAAGAAAATGTTAAATCTAAAAAATTCCTGAAACAAAACATCCAGAATATCTGGGATACCATGAAAAGACCTAACCTAAGAATAATAGGAATAGAAGAACGTGAAGAGTCCCAGCTCCAGAAAATATTTTCACAAATCATAGAACAAAATTTTCCCAACCTAAAGAAAGATGCCTATAAATATACAAGAAGATATAGAAAACCAATTATACTGGACCAGAAAAGAAAATCCTCCCACCACGTAAAAATCAAAACAAAATATACAGAACAAAGAAGAATATTAAAAGTAGCAAGGAAAAAAGGCCAGGAAACAAAAAAGCAGACCTATCAGAACCACACCCGACTTCACAACAGAGACTCTAAAAGCTAGAAGGGCCTGGACAGGTATCTTGCAATGTCTAAAAAAAACCACAGATGCCAACCTAGACTGCTATACCCAGCAAAACTCTCAATCATCATAGATAGAGGGAAAGAAAAGATATTTCAAGACAAATCCAAATTTAAACAACATCTAGCCACATATCCAGCCCTACAGAAAATACTAGAAGGAAAACTCCAACTAACCTGGACCTGTGGTAGCTTTCAGAGACTGAGCCACCAACTAAAGATCACACAGGCTTGAAAGGCACATATGCAGCAGATGTGCAGCTCTGTCGCCATGTGGGCCCCCAACAACTGGAGCAGAGGCTCTCCCTAAAGCTGTAGCCTGACTGTGGTATCTGTTCTCCAAGCAGACTGCCTTGTCTGGCCTCAGTGAGAGATGATGCACCTACCCTGACAGGGACTTGATGTGCCAGGGTTAGCGAATACCCAGGGGCTGCCACTCACTCAAAGGATGAGAGGGGGAGGGGCAATGGAGTCTGTGGAGACCAGGTGGACAGTGTTCGATGTAAATTAATTAAGTTTTTTGAAAAAGACAACACTGAGAGGGAAAAAAAAACATGCCTCTGGACATGGAAGGAAAGCACACATTCAGAAGGGACCTCCTCTGAGGCTGAGATTTGCAGGAGCTCCTGAGAGAAATGAGATTTATTGTGTGCATTTTCTTCTAAACCAGTAGCTTTCAACCTTTCTAACACTGCAATCCTTTAATACAGTTCCTCACACTGTGGTGTCCCTAACCATAAAATTGTTTTTATTGCTACTTCTTAACTGTAATTTTTTCTACTGTTAAAAATCATAATGTAAATGTTTTCAGAGATAGAGGTTTTGCAAAAGGGGTCAAAGGAGTCGTGACCCCACAGGTGGAGAACCACTGTTGTAAGAACGATTCTATCAAGGATACATTTTGATTTGTGAGAAAAAAAATATCCATGATGTATTTCAACACAAGGCTGCTGAGTAACCTCTGGACATGGGCTACCATTGCTATCAGGTCTCACTGCTCTGCTACAATGCGATTCACATGCCGTAATTTCTACTTGGTGTCCCCATGAGGTACTCTCTGCTGCACTGTAATTTCTGATCATAAAACTCCATGCTTTGCAGGCAAACCCAGCAGCAGTGAGCTCCGCTCTGTCCCCTTTGCACTCTATTCCCTAGGCTACAGCTCAACGTGAGTCTTGGAGGCCTGCTGCCATCCAGGACAACCAGGTTAGATCCTCACACCCCAATCCCCTGCCTGCTGTGTCCCAAACACAGCTGCCATGAAGACTTCCCTGTCCCCTCTGCACTCGATCCTCAGGTCCATACCTGTATCTGCAAGTACCTGGAGGCCTATAGCCATCAGGACCACCAGGTCTGCTTACATCCTCATAAGCCTGATGCTACATAAACAACCAGCTCTATATGCAACCCCAGAGGCCTACTGCCATCAGGGACTACCTCTACCTGTAGTCCCAGAGGACTGCTGCCATCAGGGACTACCAGGCCTGCCAACACCAGGTAGCTAAAGGCCAGTAAAGAACACAAAAAGAAAAATACAGGGCAATATGGCACCATCAGAACCCAGCTATCCTACTACAGCAATCCCTGATGTCCTAACACATCTGAAGCACAAGAAAATGACATTACAGGTAATCATATGAAGATGATAGAGGTCTTTAAAGAATAAACAAATCCCTTAAAGAAATACAGGAAAATGCAATCAAATAGATGAAGGAAATAAATAAAACTGTTCAAGATCTGAAAACGGAAATAGAAGCAATAAAGAAAACAGAAACTGAGGCAATCCTGGAGATGGAAAACCTAGGAAAGAGAACAAAAACTACAGCTGCAAACATCACTAACAGAATACAAGAGGTGGAAGAGAGAATTTCAAGGATAGAAGATACAATTGAAGAAATTGATAATTGGTCAACGTGAATGCTAAATCTAAATAGTTTCTAATGCAAAACATCCAGGAAATTTGGAACACTATGAAAAGATCAAATAAAAGGAATAGAACAAGGAAAAGATTCCTAGCTCAAAGGCCCAGAAAAATGCCTTCAAAAACACATGGAAGAAAATTTTCCTGAACCTAAAGAAGAGATATTTATAAACATACAAGAAGCTTACAGAACACTAAATAGATTGGACCAGAGGAGAAAAATCCTCCTGACACATAATAATAAAAACTAAATGTACAGAACAAAGAAAGAATATTAAAAGTGTCAAGGGGAAAAAATACAAGTAACATATAAAGGTAGATCTTTCAGAATTACAACAGACTTCTCAACAGAGACTTTAAAGACCAAAACATGCCTGGGTATATGTTTGCAGACCCTAAGAGACCACAGATATCAGCCCAGACTACTACACCCAAAAAAGCTTTCAATCACCAAACATCGAGAAAACAAGATACTCCACAGTTATACCAAATGTAAACAAAACCTTTCCACTAATCCAGCCCTACACAGGATACTAGAAGGAAAACCCCAACATAAGGAGGGTAACTATACCCAAGAAAATACAAGAAATAAATAGTTTCACACCAGCAAAAACAAAGAAGAGAATCAAATCCCTCTGTCTCTGTATATGTATCTCTCCCTGTCTCCCTCTCTCCCCCTTCTTTCTCTCTGTCTGTCTCTCTCTGTCTCTGTCTCTCTCTGTCTCTCTCTGTCTCTCTCTGTCTCTGTCTTGTCTCCTCTCTCTCTCTCTCTCTCTCTCACACACACACACAAAACCACCACAAACATCAAAATAGAGGAATTAACAATAACTACTCTCTCTCAACAGTAATAGGTTCAATTCCCCAATAAAAAGACACAGGCTAACAGAGTGGATGCAGAAACAGAATCCATTATCTGCTACATAAAAGAAATTCACCTCAGCAACAAAGATAGTTACTACCACAGAGTAAAGGGTTCAAAAAAATAAAAGGTTTTCCAAGCAAATGGACCCAAGAAACAAGCTGGAGTATACATTATAACATCTAACAAAAAAAAAATCTTTCAACCAAAAGTAATCAAAATGGTAAAGTACACATCATACTCATCAAAGGTAAACAGAGAAATAATGAGACTAAGAGAAGTTTTTATTGAATAGACCTAACAGATATTGATAGAATATTTCACCCAAATACAGAAAATATATACTTTCTTTTCATCACCTCACAGAACCTTCTCCAAAATTGACCATATACTTGGTCACAAAGCAAGCCTCAACAGGTACAAGAAATTTAAAAGAACCTCTTTATTCTTATCAGATCACCATGGATTAATGCTGGACTTCAACAACAAGAGAAACACCAGAAAGTCTATAAACTCATGGAAACTAAACAACTCTCTACTCAACCACTGGGCCAAAAATGAAGTAAGGAAATAAATTAAACACTTTCTAGAATTCAATAAAATGAAGGCACTACATACCCAAATTTATGAGACATGATATAAAACAGTGCTAAGAGGAAAGTTCATAGCAGTAAGTGCCCTGATAAAGAAACTGGAGAGTTCTCATACTACCAACTTAACAGCACATCTGAAAGTTCTACAACAAAAATAAGCAAACACACCCAAGAGGAGCAGATAGCAGGAAACAGTCAAACTCAGGGCTGAAATCAGTAAATTAGAAACAAAGAGAACAATACAAAGAATCAATGAAACCAAGAGCTGGTTCTTTGAGCTTCGTATAAAAAAGATACACAGACCCTTAGCCAAACTAACTAAAAAGCAGAGAGACAGAGCCAAATTAACAAAAGCAGAAGTGAAAAGGGAGACATACCAACAGATATCAAGGAAATCCAAAGAATCATTAGGTTTTACTTCAAAAGCCTGCATTCCACAAAATTGTAAAATCTAAATGAAGTGGATGATTTTCTGGATAGACGCCACTCATCAAAATTAAGTCAAGTTCAGGTAAACAATCAAAATAGTTCTACAACCCCCAATGAAATAGAAGCAGTCATTTAAAGTCTCTCAATAAAAAAGAGTCCAGGTCCAGATAGTTTTAGCACAGAATTCTACCAGACTTTCAAAGAAAAGCAATACCAATACTCCTATTCCACAAAATAGAAACAGAAGGAAGATTGCTTCGTCCATTTTATGAGGCCACAGTCACCCTGATACCTAAGGCACACAAAGACTCAACAAAGAACGAGCATTTCAGACCAATATTCCTATGAACATTGATACAAAAATACTCTATAAAATTCACAGAAACAGAATCTAAGAACACATAAAAAAAAATCATCAAACATGATCAAGTAGGCGTCATCCCAGGGATGCAGGGGTGTTTAATATAAAGAAAATCGATCAATGTAATCCACTATATAAACAAAGTGAAAGAAGAAAAAAAAAAAAAAAAACACGGCCATCTCATTACATGCTGAAAAGACCTTTGACAAAATCCAACACCACTTCATGTTAAAAGTCTTGGAGAGGTCAGGGATATAAAGCCCATAGCTAAACACAATAGAAAATTTACAGCAAGTTAATAGCCAAATTAAATAGTCAAATTAAATGGAGAGAAAATTAAAGCAATGCCACCAAAATCAGGGACAAGACAAGGTGACAGCCTCTCTCCCTATCTATTCAACATAGTACTTGAAGCTCTAGCTAGGGCAATAAAACAACTAAAGGAGATCACAGGTGTACAAATTGGAAAAGAAAAAGTCAAAGTTTTGCTATTCGTGGATGATATGGTAATATATATATCTCCTCAAAAATTCTACCAGAAAATTTCTACAGCTGATAAATAACTTAAGGAAAGTGGCTGGATACAAAATCAACACACACACACACACACACACACACACACACACACCAGTAGCTTTCTTTTATACAAAAGATAAATGGGCTGACAAAGAAATTGGGGGAGCAAAATCCTTCACAATAGCCACAAATAATATAAAATATCTTGTTGTAACTCTAACCAAGCAGGTGAAAGACCTGTATGACAAGAACTTCAAGTCCCTGATAAAAGAAATTGAAGAAGATCTCAGAAGATAGAAAGATCTCCCATGCTCATGTATCAGTAGGATTCACAGCAAAAAAAATAATTTCACCAGAAACAATCTACAGATTCAATGCAATCCCCATAAAAACTCCAACACAATTATTTATACATCTTGAAAGAACAATTCTTAATGTCATATGGAAAAACAAAAGACCTAGGATAGCTAAAACAACCCTGTACAATAAAATAACTTCCAGAGGTATCACCATCCCTGACCTCAAGCTGTACTATAGAGCAATAGTAATTAAAACTGCATGGTATTGGAAAAAAAAAAAAAGATTGATCAATGGAATCAAATCTAGGACCCACAAATAAACCCATACACCTATGAAACTTGATTTTTGACAAAGAAGGCAAAACCATACATTGGGGGAAAAAAAAAGAGCATCTCAACAAATGGTGCTGGTCTAACTGGGTGTCTGCATGTAGAACAATTCAAATAGATCCATATTTATCACCCTGCATAAAACTCAAGTCCAAGTTGATCAAACATAAAACTGGATACACTAAATCTAATAGAAGAGAAAGTGGGGAACAGCCTTAAAGTCACTGATACAGGAGACAACTTCCTGGAACAGAACACCAACAGCTCAGATACTAAGACCAACAATTAATAAATGGGACTTCATGAAACTGAAAAGCTTCTGTAAGGCAAAGGACACTGTCAATAGGACAAAACAGCAGCCTTCAGAATAAGAAAAGGTTTTCACCAACAAACAGACAACAGTGGGCTAATATCCCAAATTTATAAAGAACTCAAGAAGTCAGGCACCAACAAACCAAATAACCCAATTAAAATGGGGTACCGAGCTAAACAGGATTTTTAACAGAGAGCTTTCCAATGCCAAGAAATACTGAAAGAAGTGTTCTGTGTCCCTGGTCATTGCAGAAATGCAAATCTAAAGGACTCTGAGAGTCCACCTTACACCCATAAGAAAGGCCAAGAAAAAACAAACAAACAAACAAACAACTCCAGAAACAGCAGATGCTGGTGAGGATGTGGAGAAAGGGAAACACTCCTCCACTGCTGCTGGGAGTACAAACTTGTACAATCACTCTGAAAATCAATTTAGCACTTTCTTAGGAAATTGGAAATAGTTCTACCTCAAGATCTCACTATACCACTCCTGGGCAAATACCCAAAATATGCTCCACCATACCAGAAGGACACTTGTGCCATGTGTTAGTTAAGATTTTATTGCTGCGCAGAGGAACCATAAACAAGGTAACTCTTATAAAAATAAAACATTTAATTGGAGCTGGCGTATAGTTTCAGAGGTTCAGTTCATTGTCATCATGGTGGGAAGCATGGTAGCAGGCAGGCAGACATGGTGCTGGAAGAGCCAAGAATTCTATGCCTTGATCCAGAAACAGCCAGTAAGAGGCTCTCTTCTACACTAGGAGAACTCAAAGCCTGCCTACACAGTGACCCACTTCCTCCAACAAGGCCACACCTATTTCAAAACGGCCATACCTCCTAATAGTGCCATTTCCCATGGGCCAAGCATATTCAAACAACCACATTCTACTATGTTTATAGCAACTTTACTTGTAGTAGCCAGAAACTGGAAACAACCCAGATATCTCTCAACCAAAGAATGGATTTAAAAAAAAAAAAAATGTGGTTCATTTACACAATGGAATACTACTCAGAATGTAATACTAAAAAAAAGAACATCATGAAATTTGCAAGCAAATGGATGAAACTAGAAAATATCATCCTGAGTGAGGTAACCCAGACCCAAATGGACATGCATGGTATATATTTACTTATAAGTGGATATTAGCCATAAAGTACAGGATACCCAGGCTACAATCAAAGACCCAAAGAAGCTAAATAATAAGGAGGACCCAAGGGAGAATGCTTGAATCTCACTCAGAAGGGGAAATAAAACAGTCATCAGAGGTGGATGGAGGAAGGGAACACGGTGGGAGAAGGGGTAGGGAGAGGAACTGGGGAGAGAGTAGCAGATGTAGGGAGAGCCAGGGAGAGAGGGCTGGGAGAGGGAATGGAGGATGGGAGTTGGGGCGCATTTCTACAAAGTGCCAGAGACATGAAATGAGGGAGACTCCAGAGAGTCTATGAGGGTGACTCTAGCTGAGACTCTTAGCAATGGGGGATATGAAGTCTGAAGTGTCCACCTCCTGTAGTCAAGCAGAGCTCTCAGTGAAGGGATAAGGAAACCAACCCACTCACAAAACTTTCAGTCTTTCAAATTTCAAAAAATTTGTCCTGCCTACAAGAAGTGCAGGGACAAAGGTAAATCAGAAACTGAAAGAATGACCAGCCAATGATCAGCCATTGAGACCTATCTCTTGGGCAAGAGCCAATCCCTGACACTATTGATGATACTCTGTTATGCTTGCCGACAGGAGCCTAGCATAACTGTCCTCTGAGAGACTCCACCCAGCAACTGACCAAAACAGATGCAGAGACCCCACCGCCAAACATTAAATGGAGCTCATCGAGTCCTGGGGGGAAGAGTTGGGGGAAGATTTGAGGGACCCAAGAGAACAGGAACTCCACAGGAAGGCCAACAGTCAACTAACCTGGACCCTTGGGGACTTCCATAGACTGAACTACCAACCAAAGAGCATACATGAGCTGGACCTAGCACACACACACACACACACACACACACACACACACACACACACAAGTAGCAAATGTGCAGCTTGGTTTTCATGTGGGTCCCCCAACAATTGAAGCGAGGGCTGTCCCTGACTCTATTACCAGCCTGTGAATCCTGCTCCCCTAACTGGGATGTCTTGTCAGGCCTCATTGCCTAAGTACTGAAGTGAAGAGTGGAGGGGGCGGTGTGAGGAGGGGACTAGGAGAGGGGAGCTGTGATCAGGATGTAAAGTGAATAAATTAATTAATGGGGACAAAAGAAAACAAAAGGCCATGTTTCTTTTGACATCTTTTATTTCTTTTGTATCATTTCTCACCTTAACTGGATGGTTATGGGATGATTCAAGGGCACTGTGTGTACCCAGAACTCACTGCCCCCCACCCCCACATGCATGCCTGTTTTTGGTTCCTGGTGTGTTGTTCTTTTTCCCCCAAGAAGATCCCTACTAACAAAGTGTGTAACCTTACATTAGTTATGCCTGTAATTATCAGGGAACCTGCAGAATAATATATTCAAAGAAATCCCATTTCCCACAGCTAGGACATGAATGTTTTTTAGCTTCCAATTTTATGGTCTAACCCAGCTCTTTGATTTACACACTTGTAATCACCGCTTTCTGCCTGTCAGCTTTGTCTGTCAACCCAGGGACTCTCGGCTTGTTTAACCAAGACCTTACAAAGCAAGTCCTTAGAAAGCAGGGTGCGCCGTGAAAACCACAGCCTGGGTAATGCTCTTTCCCTTCCTTCTCTCCCCCCTCTCCGACTCTGCCTCTGTCTCTCTTTCTGCCTCCTCCTACCCCCACCCCCACATCCCCTGTCTCTCTTTATCTCTCGTTTCTCGCTCTCTCACTCTCTTGCCCTCTCTTGCACTCTCTCACACACATTGATTTCAAACTTTTAGTTTTACTTCTATTGTCTTTTCACTATGTAGGGATTTTCACACACACATTTATTGTATTTTGTTCGATTCACTCACTTTCCCACTTCATCATGTATGCGTCCGTGTGAGTGAAGAATTCATCATGTGCCTAGGGGTCTGCAGAGAGCAAAAACAGAGATCACATCCTCTAGAGCTGCGTGCTGCCCCGTGTGTGTTGAGAACTGAACTCGGGTCTTGTAGAGGAATGGTACATATTCTTAACCACTGAGCCATTTTCTCCAGTCCCCTGATGGTTTTTATACAATTCCAAACCATATAAAGTGTGCAAAACAAATGCAAGAAAATCTCTAGACTCTATGTAAGTCTTGCCTGATATGGCTCAATATTATACATTTCTATTATTGCAACATTTGGGAAGTGGGAGATAACCTTGTTTTTCAGTTTCAGTGTATACATTTTAAGACAGAAAGTCATCTTCTCCATAAACAATGGCTATCAGCGTCAATAAAATTAACACTGATAAGTCATTGAGAAACCCAGTCTGCACCCAAATGTTCATTTTCCAACATCTTTCAACGACCTGCAGTCCATCCATCCCACTCAAACTTCCAATCTAGATTAGTTCACATTTCTTCATTCTCTTTTCATTCTAAAATGTTCCTTGGCATTTCCTTTCTTTTACAGACTGTGCAAATTTGGACAGGTCAGGTATTCTATAGTATGTTCTCTCAAAGTGCCTGGCTAAGGCAGCACCTGCCAGCTATCTCCACTACTTTCTCTTTGCAATCAATAAAGAATTTTTACATAGGCGGTATGAACCTGCACCAGCCTGAGCTTTAAGTCACTTTCACTGCTTCTCTCTCCAACCATCCTTACGACTTTATCAGTTGATATTCTACGCTGAGGAAGAGCATTTCCCTCTTCTCCCTCAGCTTGCTGCTCCATATCTCATGTCACTGTAAACTCAGATTCTTCTTGCCATAGCTGTGTGATAAGACACTATCATTGCTCATTCGCATGCTCAAATGATACCCAGCAGATGGAGCACGTACAAGCTCCTTTATGTAGGTCACATGTCCTGTTGAGATCTTCACACCGTTCCTGAATACTTCTTTACAGCAATGATAGGGTTAGTTCCAAGCCCAGCTAATTAGCAGGCATCCTCCTCCCTGGATGTGGTCTTTTATCAACAAAAATCTCAGTTCATTTTAGAGAAAACTGATATGCAGAAACAAGATCTAGGTCTAGATACGTTTATTGATACTGTTCATATTAACTGTTGCTCTGCTGTTATTTCTTAAAAGGCAAAGGATGGGGTTGTGTGTATTATACAGCATTTAGAAATTAAAAAAAAATAAACAATAAACAGGGATGAAGAGATGGTTTGATAGCTACCTTTGCCCTGTTACTATGAGAACGAGATCGGATCCCAATACCAAAAAGATCATCCCCAAAAATGCCCATAACACCAGTTCTGAGGGGAATGCAGACAAAAAAATTCTGGAGCTTCTTGGCTGGAGCTTCAGATTCAGGGAGATATTGTGCCTCAAAGAAATTGTCAGAGAGTAGTCAAGGAGTTACATTCAACAGCCTGTTAAGGCCTCCTCCTGTATGCGAAGATGTACATGCCAGTTAACATGGGTGTACATGCATGTGTACACACACACACACACACACACACACACCACACACACTGATCAATATCTTTAAAAAAAATACCATCAATAAGTAAGGCCTTATTACTAAAGACAACATCTACACATGGAGAGGTTGGGCTGATGCCTGATTAGAGTCTTTACCCAATTGACTGTGTTTGTGATCCTAAAAGGTCCTTGGGGTGCTACCAGAGGAGAAAGGTAAACTCCAGTGCAGCTACCAAGCCTTCCCTTTACAAAGGTGACCTGCCTGAAAGATAGTTCGGTGCAATAATGGCACAAAGGTTATGAAAGTAACAAAGCACTATCTGTTTGGGTTTAAGGCTAACTCTATGAGATGGAACTCGTCCCTGACAAGGCTTAGGTAACCAGGAACATGAGACTAGATAGACCATGGACCTAGGGGGAAAACCAGAAGCTCCTCTTCTGCTAAAGAAATGTAGTAATAAAATGACCCCTAATGACATTGAGCTATCCTCATAGATTGGTACCTGGCTCCCTCATCATCAGAAAAACATCCTCCAGAAGGATTTGGGAACAAACAGAGACCCACAACTGGACAATGTGCAGAAACGGAGAGACCTTGGAACACTCAGTCCTAAATGGGATGTCTCCATCAAATCCCTCACCTTGAGGCTCAGGGAAATCTTCAAAAAAGAGGCAGAAAGAATGTAAGAGGGCATGAAGGACATTAAGGAAACATGGTCTTCTAGACAACAGAACTTATGCACACATGAACTCACAGAGGCTGTGGCAGCAGCACAGGGCCACACAGGTCTAAGCATTGAGAAGGGGAATGGACACAAGCCCCTTCCCTAACCCAGAAGCTCTCTCTAATTGACAACAGCTCACATAATGCTTTGTCTGGGTTTTTAAAAAATTCTTACAGGTCTATTAGAGGTTCTGACTTTGTATTTTTATGAGACTACTGTCTGTGCAAATGTGTGTGTCTTTACATCTGTATGTGTTTCTTGTGTTTTTTTCTTTTTTTCTGTTTGCTCAATTTTTCCTAGTCTTGATTGTTTTTATTTTATATTATTTTATGTTATTATTTTTTAAGCTTGTTTGCTTTCTAATGAGAGAAAAAAAAGGGGGGTATGGTTTCGAGAGAGTGGAGAGGTGGGGAAGATCTGGGAGAAATTGAAAAAGTGAAAACTGTTATCAAAATATATTGTATGGGGAAAGTCTATTAAGACTTTTTTTTTCAATTTAAAAAGAGAGAGTGCATTTTTCCCTTTGCAGATAACCAGGATTCCTGCACATACATGGTAGCTTACAACCACCTGACAACCCAGTTCCAGTGGACCCAACACATTCTTCTGAGCTCTCCAGATATCGGGCATATGCCTGGTACATATACATATATGTGGGCATATATACATATACAATACACATAGACATGCACATACAGAGTCACAGGCACACACACACACACACACACACACACACACACACACACACACAACAACAAATATATATATATATATATATATATATATATTATACATGCAATACACATGTACATACAAAGTTTTTAAACAAGAAAAGCTTACCATGGGTTTATACTGGAATTGCTAACTCCAGTTCTATAGCACAGCAAACACTGTGCCCTATTTGCATTTATGGCTTCCCTTCCTAACAGTGATAAAACCTGGATCTCACTATCTACAGAATATTTGCTTTTTGGCTTAAAAAAAGGATATACAAAAGTAGGCAGACAATGGACAGACTGTTGTACCGTGAAAAACAACCTCTCAACTTGAGTGCAAAGAAATGTTGTTAATTCTGTTTTCATATAAAGTTTAGATGTCATGTCTAAATCTTACATGTGTATTTCATGAGTCTGGAAAATGCATACACTGTTATAATCCACCAATGGAGAACAGAATTTCCATCACGGTAGAAATTCCCTTCATACCACATCCCGTCCCTTCCCCACAAGTGATGCCATCTCCCTGCCTCTCACCATTGATGAGTTCTTCCTATTTCATTCCACTAAGTAATAGCATCATGCTGTTTCTTCTCTGCCTCAGCACAGCATCTAAATGATTGATCTTCACTGTTACATGTACAGTTTATCCCTATCTGTTGCCGAGTTGTTTTGCCACTGTGTAAATGTTACTACTCGTTCGGTTTTCCACTGATGAGTACTCCAGTTGTTTCCAGTTGGAAGCAATTATAAAGCCCAGCGTCAGCATCTCCTACAAGTCTTCCTGTGCATTTCTCTTTGGTGTGAGCGGATGCACAAGGCTATTACGCGGGATCCGCCAACTCTTTGTCTACTTTGGTTATGGCATCCAATATCAGTGATGACTGCAGGTCTGTTGTTCTGCATCCTTGCCAACATTTGATATGGCGCTCTTTGAGTGTTAGCTACTCAGATGAGAGAAGAGCTACATGCTGTCATGAATTTAATGTTTCAGGTTTACCTGCGTGGTGACACTGAACACACCTCTATAAGCTTATTTAAAACTCATGTTTCTTCTTTTGCAACAGTACACTCGAGGCATTGTTTGTTTCAAATGGGCTGCTGCTGGGGGTTTTGATCTTTTTAATGAGGTCTCAAACTTGCTATGCAGCCAAGGCTATTTTAAACTCCCGATCGATCATCCTGCCTCTAGCAGTCAAGTGCTGGGATTATGGAACCATACCACTATCCACTATGCCCAGAAGGACTGATTATTATTATTATTATTATTATTATTATTATTATTATATTACTGATTTTTCTAAGTTCTGTATGAATTCTGATAAAGGTGTAGGTCACATATATGTTCTGCATTTTTGTGTGTATTTTGGATTTTTGGTTAATTTTTATAATGGTGATTTTTGATATGCAAGTATGTTTCATTGAGCTACAGAGAGAGCTTTCAGTGCAGCTTATAACTGTCTATAACACCAGCTCAGGGGATCTGCTGCCTTCTTCTGGCCTTAGTGGGCAAAGTGCTAGTGTGTCAAACACACACACACACACACACACACACACACACACACACAACACACACACACACACACACACACTTACTTTTTTAAATAGAACCTTTTAAAAATAAATTGCTTAAGTTTAGGGATTTAGGGGCTCGGGAGATAGCTCGGTTGGCAGTATAAGTATAGGGATTTGGGTTGGACCCCTAACACCATGTTAAAACAAACAAATAAGCACAGAATCTGGATGTGGTACTATGCATATTTTGTCCTAGTGCTGGGGAGACAGACAAAAACAGATCCCTGGAGCTTGTTACCGGTCTGCCTGGCCAAGTCTGCAGGCCTGAGGTTCCAGGGAAAGACCTGTCTCAAAAACAAGGTGGACAGTCCTGAGGCACAATTGTCAGGGTTAGCTGAGACCTCCTCCCTCTCTCCCTCCCTCTCTCTCTGCCTCTCTCTCTCTCTCTCTCTCTCTCTCCTCTCTCTCTCTCTCTCTCTCTCTCACCACACACACACACACACACACACACACACACACACACATCAACATACACATGCATGTGAACACACAGCATACTTACTTTTTATGAAGAATAGTTTCTTTTTCACTTTTTTTCTTATGACTCACCTAGAAAATCATTAGAACCAGATTGTGTGGATAGCCACCTATAGTTTCCCCTCAAATTTTGTATTTCTAATTTTATGCTTAGGCCTTTGATCCATCTCAAATTTAACTTTTGAGTATAATATAAATAGAGATTAGTTCACTCTTTCCTGTGATAAGTTTTTGCTACCTTAGTCTAAACTCACAGGAAATGTAAGTTCAACTCCATTACAGGGTTTTCTAGATTATATCTCACTGTGCACACAAAACATTTGTGTGCACATTAACACTGTAGCAAGTGCTCTTGCTTAATTCATTCATTAGTTCCATAGCTGATTTATTAATGCTTTAAGTTTTCTTACAAATCACATGCCTTTGAAAACAGTGGTTTTTATTGTAGTAGTTTTACCATGTCTCTCAGGACACTGGTACAGGGACCATAGAGTGTTCAGAGCAGACTACACATGGGTTAGCTGTGGCTATCTCAAGCTTCTATGCTCTCTTTAGATCATCAATGATGTTATCATCACCACCACCAGCAGCATCCTTTCCTTCTAAATCTGCACATCCTCCAGTATCCCCTCACAGGTAAGAAAATCCTTACATTTTCCCCCAAAATGACTGCTGTTGATTCACGCTGTGGTGGCTTCCCACCGTGCCTAGGCATCTCCTACACAGCTCGTCACTATCTAGGCTCATAAAGGTGAGCTTTCTCACATGGTTGGAAACCAGAAGCAAAGCATCAGACATCCAGTAGCTCACTAACATCCTTGTGTGTTTCCTCACTTACCTGACAGAAAACAGCAGATGGTCTCATGGCTATCATTTCTCCTGCATATACCTTCAGTTCTCCTGGTTTGGGTCATGTTTATGTGTGACTAAAGGCTACCAGCTTTTGAAGATGCTCACTCATTAATGTAACCAACAAAGCAGATCCAAGACTCAGTCTACCCTGCTCCACGGGGTCCTCACTTTTGCTTGCAGGTTGCGGTAACATCTTA
This sequence comes from Mastomys natalensis, assembly GCA_021653895.1. Taxonomy (NCBI): domain Eukaryota; kingdom Metazoa; phylum Chordata; class Mammalia; order Rodentia; family Muridae; genus Mastomys; species Mastomys natalensis. Next base: position 385,731 of record JAJTUV010002618.1, on the reverse strand, counting down.
ATAACCTCCATATTCCATCCTCTCTCTTCTACCTCCTCCCCTACAACGTCAAGCTCCATCATTAGCCTTTTTCTCAGTTGAACCCTGACAGGTACACCCCTGCTTTCCTCTGTCCTAGCCATCTCCCATCCTTATGCTCTTATCTAATTGTCACTCACCTGCACCCAACACTGCCTCCTTCCTTCTTGCTTTCATTCCCCTCTCCCTTCTCAGTCACTTGTATTGTGCATAAAGCATATTTAAGTTGCTCTCATCTTTAAAGAGAAATATCAAACAAGCAAATTAAACAAGCAAGAAAGAAAACCAAACAAATATGATTTCTAAACTTCCTATAGCACTTGCTTACTATAACAGTCCAATTGAAGCCTACAGCAGTCTCAGGGTCTCTACTTGCCCACATCTGTCCATGTACCTTATCATACTGATCTAACTTCTGCCCCTACTGAGAACTGAGTTTCTTCTGTTTATACTAGTCCAGGATACTTTCCCTAGACAAGCTATTCTACTTCCACTGCTCTGCCAAATCTCATTCCAAATAATGTGACACTGCTCTTCGAAGCGAAGGAATTCCATCCAAGAGAGCAGTATGCTGTCCTAGGCTAGCTCCAATGTTCTTACCTAGCTCTTATCCAGACATGAATCCATTTTGAGAATCCCAGTTATATCCAGATGGTGCGTGTGATGGTGGATGTTGTTTCCTTGACAGAATCTAGAATCACCTAAAAAATGGGTCTGTGGGTGTACCTGGCAGGGGGCAGGGCTTATCTTCATTCTATTTGTTGGCATTAGAAGACCTGTCTTAATTCTGGCTGCACCATTCCCTGTACAGGAGATCCTGGGCTGCCGGGAATGTGGAGAGGCAGCTAAGCAGCATGCATATACTCATTGGCTTCTAGTTCTTGACTGTAGATGTGATGTGCACAGTTGCTTCAAGCTCCTGCTGCCTTGACTGCCTCAGTTGATGGAGCAGAACCTTGAACTGTGAGCCAAAATGAGCCTGTTCTTTATTAAATTGCTTTTTACCATGAATTTTACATAGCAAGAGGGAAAGATAAAGAAACTAAGACAGTAAGTTTAGATGCTTTTGTTATATATAGTACTAGAACATTCAAGATATGAACACTTTAAACAGAAAATACTGGAAGATGTGTACAAACCAAAGCAGTGAAGATTTTATAGCATTTTGTGAAGTTTTGTCTGTAGCTCTAATAATGAAAAGGCTTTATCTCATTTTATATTAGTTTTTCTGGTGATTAGTTGGGATTTTAAATATGCCTCTTCCCCAGTGAAACTATGGAGCACTCTCCTTAAGGACAGTCATTCCTTAGTGCTCAGAATCTGAGGGTTTGATGCCTCTTTCCTGGGCTAGTATCTGCTTCTTGGCTTTGAGGGTTTCAGGTATCTAACTCCTACGTAAACTGGAGGGAATTCTAGACTCCAGGAGGTAAGCAAGAGACTCTACAGGGCCCATTGTGGAACACCCTCAAACAGTTTTACTTCTGGAAGGAAGGAACAAAGGTGGTAGTCTATAGACAGCTGAGCATTCGAATGCTTCTACCTTAAAGGAATTGAAGGTAGAGCAAAAAAGTTAGCCTCCCCCCCCAAGCCCCACACACACACACACACACTGCTAGAAGTCCTTCTTCCTTATTGTCAATCAACTCAAAACCTGCTCATTCCTACACCCAGTCTTCTTAGGAGACACACTGGATATACAAATACTATGTAATTTTATTTGCATAACTATCCAGACTAGGTGTTCCACGGAGACTGAAAGATAAGCAGATGGTGGGGAGGTAAGGGAGATAGCACTGGGAATCCCTGCAGACTCCTCTATGATAGAAAAAGCCATTCACTCAGCTGTTAGCCTCACATCCACCTTCAAGGATCAGAGAACAGCGGATGGCACTGGAGAACTATGCAATGTGCTTGATGCTGAACATGTGCTCTAAAAGGCTGAACATGGTGCCTTACACCACAACATGCACATGAAGCCTTCTGATTCTTAATCTCTGTGACCCTTTCTGCTCGCCCTTTAATACTCTCCTGAGATTCTCAGGATCCCAAATGTGTTCTTAATTTTATTATCCTTCCAGAGTCCCCAGACTTTCAAACTCATATCCCTGGCTCCTAGTTTTGTGTCTTCACCTAGGGCTCCATTTTAGCCCTTTCATTCTTACCCTCTATGCATTGACTGGTGGCTCTACATCAACCCTTTGGCTTCTCTTTCCTCTCCAGCCGACTTTGCTGTCCACTGGACTCTGGGAGGGAGATTCTCATTGTTGTATCTGATGGGCCCCCTACCAGGTAGTTTGAGAAGTTTCTTAAATTCACTGTGTCTGAACTCTAGCCTACTGTTCTTTCCCTGCATGGCTCCAGCCTTCTCTATTCTGTTTAATTACCTGTACCACATAGCTTTGCTAAGTAGCTTTGCATCACAGTGTCAAAATACTTGCGACCACCAAACCTCAAGCAATAAAGACTTCTTTTGGCTAATAGTTTCAGAGGACTCAGTTCTTGTTCTTTTTGCCTTGTTGCTTTGAGTGTGTGGTGATTGTGCACCGTGGCAGGAGCACATGGTAGATGAGACCTGTTCACATCATAGTGACTGGAAAGCAGAGGAAGGCGGGAGGTGAATGCAGGCTGTCAATATCCCCTTGTTGGTACTGACTTCTTCTGAAGACCTCCTGAAGAGCCTACCATCATCCCACAGGCAAGAGACCAAGCCTTTAACATGGACCTTTAGGAGTTATTTGAGAACTGAAACTAACCCTTGATACAAGGCATTGTGAGTCTTTAGTATAAGAGGACTGTCCCTGCCAATTCACAGCTCATCAGGGAACAACCACTGTTCTTCCCAGTGCTCCAGTCTCCTGCAGGCCTCTCCCATTGTCTAAGTCTAACCAGAAAATTCAGATGTTGGGGGACAAAGGTGAAAATCCAGAGTCCCACCTCTGGATTACAAAGCTTAGTGGAGAAGGACCAAAGCAAAACTCAAAGGACCTAACATAACTCTCAATCTGCTATGGTAGCCAGTTAGAATATTTACCATACACGAAGTACTGACTTCAATTCCTAGCACCACATCAAGCCTAACATCACTGTTCTTCTCATGCTTCCATCTTCCCTTACACAAAACAGGAAAAAAATGGGCCAATCGTACTGGGTCTGTGGTCTTGGTGAAAAATCAAAGCAATATAAAACTTCAATAAAGAGTTTTTGGCTTGTCTAGTTTATTGAACCAATCAAAAAATCCTGTGAATCAAATCTCCTAACTCTAAGAGACGTCAATTGCCAAAGCCTGTCTGACAGATTCCGTTTGTTATAATCGTACAATAGTGTGGCTTGCTTATCACATCCATGCTTCCTGGAAACTGACAGGTAATTTTCTTACCAGTTAGCTACTGATTTCTCATACGCAACAAATATATAAAAGCATCCATCATCCATTGTGAGACATGTCTATGAGCAGACCATGAAACTCAATGGCCTGTTCTGATTATTTCTGGAATCCATAAGTAAGTTCGGATATGTGTGCTTTGAATTTTATGGACAGCTGATGTGTTATCATTATTTCCTGTGAAATGGCATTGCATTGGAAAATATTTAGTTATGAGCAAATATATTTTAAATATCATTAGAAAAATAACTGCATGATTATAAATAATCATAATCAAGTACATAAAATTATCATAATTACACTAACTACAAAAACCATATAGTTCTGTATTGGTATCCATAGGCAATTATTCCAGAACCAGTTCTAATTTGCTTTCTGTTGCTTTGATAAAACACTGACCCAAAGCAACTTAGGGAAGGAAGGAATTTATTTGGATTTACTTCCAGATCAAAATTCATCGTTGAGTGGAGACAAGGAAGGAACCTGAAGCTAGCAACCACAAATAAGCACAATTTGCTGGTTCACTCATAGACCCATACTCAGCTAGCTTCTTTACACAGTCTACCATCACCTAATGGTACCACCTACAGTGTCTTTATTAATAATAAGGCAATCCCTCATTAACACCCACAGGCCAACCTGACAAGACAAGTGAGATTCTTTTTCTTCAGGTGATTCTATGTTGTATCAAGTTGACAGTTAATGCTAACTCGGGCAGACTCCTTATAGGTGCTAAACTCCTCAAATGTTCAGTCCTTCTAAGAATGGCAGAATATTTGTGCATAGTCTCTCATGTCATCTTGTATACTTGAAATTCATAGTCAACATAATGTAAATGGTATGTAAATAGTTGTTGCTCTATATTAAGAAGTAATGGTGAGATAAAAGCTGATCAATCTCTGTATAATGCAATTGTCTAAAGAATATTTAATTTATTATTTATTAGATAGATTTTATTAATGTATACACGCATTTTGTTCCTATCCATCCATCTCCACATCACCATTCACCCTGAGCCTCCAGCTCACCTCTCCTTTTCATCTCATGTCTGCCTCTGTTTTTGTTGGTTTGGTTTGATTTGGTTTGGTAACCCACAGAATCCAGTCTATGCTGCCATATCTGAGTATGATATCAGAAACCTACCAATGGTCACACACTCCCAAAACATGACTTCCCCCTCTACACTACAACTGTCAACAGCTCCTCGGCTAGGGGTAGGACTCCAGGAGCAACTCCCTTATTTGTGTTGGCATGACCTGGATTGGTTTTGTATGTGAAATGGTTTCAATGATATTTTTGTTAGTGGTTTATTGAATTCATGGATGCAGAATCCATGTATATGAAGAGAAAACTGTTTATATACAGTGTTTACATATTATATTAGCTATCACATATTTAAATTAATGTATATTACTTATTACCATGTAGACACTTTTTAATTTCTTTGAGAAGTTCACACATGAGAACACCGTATTTTTATCACTTCTATTCCTCTTTCTCTCTCCTTCAACCCTATGTTCCAACTCCATCCCAAATTCACAACTTCTTCTATGATCAATGTTTTTATCAATTGTTACCTTAGGGCTTCTATCGCTATGATAAAACAAAAATTAATAAATATAGAATTAATATATAATAATTGGACCCACTGAGGCCATTAGTTTCGTTTAGAATTGAGGATGCATCCCTGAAGAAAACTGGTTCTGCCTCCCTCAGCAGCCAATGAATGCCTGTAGCTCTTCATTTAATGGTACTAGGGCCTTGTAAAATTTCCCTCCATCTATGTTGACATGTCAGCTGGTGCAATGTAGCAACCATATTGTTGAGAGTTAATGTGAGCAGCATCCCTGTCATGTCCAGAAGACATTATCTCTTCCAATCTTTCTATTCCTCTTCCACGATGTTACCTAAGCCTTAAGAGTAGGGATTTTCTTATAGGTATCCCATCTGTAGCTGGGCGTCTGGTCACTCCATAGTTACTTATGCTAGGCATTTCAACCAATTGTGGATTTTTGTCACAGCCTCCATCTTAAAGGAAAGAAACTGCTTCTTTGATGAAGGGTGAAAGCTGTGCTTACTTACAAGTAAAAGAATAAGAAATTAGAGGATAGTTAGAAACTGTATTTCAAAGTAGCAGTTGTAGGTTTTCTCCTAGTGTCTGATCTATCCAGTTACAGGTTCTTCACTAGGTTTCCAGACTAGGTATGAGTTTGCTCCTGTTGAGCAACCTAGGATATAATGACAAACAATTGATTACCTTGAGATGTAAATGCCTCCGTTGTACCATTGGAAATGTCTCACCCATCTGCTTGTGGCTTCCAGAACTTACATCTGGGTAGGGTGCTGACAACGTTTCTCCTTGGGAAGCTTGAGCCACACCTTATGTGTGGTAGCCTACAGGAGTGGGCTTCTAGGTCGGTGTCAGCTCCATTTCCCCAGGCTGGTGACAGAAGGGTGTGGGTTCTTAAGCAAGAGCCTCATCTTCATGTTTCTGAGGAGACAGTGGCGGCTACTTACTGAAGGAGCTACTCGAGTAGTGTAGCCAATAGTAAGTAATCCTATACTCACGTACACCCAAACCTTTCTAATTACACTCAGTGGGTTATAAAATATGAATATAAAAGGAAAAGGGCATTAATGAGTTTGAGTGAGATTAGGGACAGGTTTATGGGATGGTTTGGAGAGAGGATAGGAAAAGGAGAAATGTAATTATATTATAATCCCCCCAAAAATTAAAAAATTAAAGGGGAGAAATAAAAAAGCATGAAGGTGGGAAAAAAGTGTTAGAAAGAAGAAATTAGGGTTATTTTTAATATTTAGACTTTAGTAGGTAGACTGTTGCTTTATTTTTCTAAATACATGAGATGATAGAAAACTTCAGTTTGAACATAAATTTCACTGGGAAGGGAAGAAGATAGGCTGGGACATAGGGATGCCTCCTGAGAATTTCTGATGGTAGCCTGGCCTCTCCCTGGTTGTCACTTAGAGCAGACAGAGATTTCCCAGGAAGATCTGTCACAGCATCATCATCCACACTGGCCTTCAGGGACTAGCAGCCATATTTCTTACATTTATCATTGTTGACCCAAGGACAGGGAGCCATTATAATCTCCTCTGCACAGCACTTCTCTAGAGGACATGGCTGGGTATTTCATATAAGCACAAGACTCAGGTCAAAAAACAATCCAGAGAAACCCCAGGTAGCCAATGTCAAGGATTACAGATCTCCTCTCTGTCTCATAGCCTGAGGATGAGCAAGATATAAATTAAATCAACAAATAAAAAATGAAATTAAATTAAAAGGTACATGGAAATGGATTCTGTTATCATTGTCCCTGGACAAAACTCTCTATTTAAAAAAACACGCAGATAAGACAGTGGAAGTAAATCAGAATCATGAATAGACTACAGGGACATAACAATATAAGTATAATATTAACATCAGCTATAGTTTTGAGGGTTTATTATACACTGGGAAACATTCCAGGTGCTTTCTAAATATTAGCTCTTAAATATTCAAAACAACTCTGGGAAGGAAGTCCTGTTAATTTCCAGATACTTTCAGATGATAAAACTGAAATAAAAAAAGGCAATGGGCTAGTCCAGGATTATACGGCTAACACATGGTGGGTGGGCTTGCTCTGGGTTACACAGTTCATACATGGTGGGCTAGCCCAGGGTTATACAGCTCATACATGGTGGGCTAGCCCAGGGTTATACAGCTCATACATGGTGGGCTAGCCCAGGGTTACACAGTTCATACATGGTGGGTCTGCCCAAGGTTATACAGCTCATACATGGTGGGCTAGCCCAGGGTTATACAGCTCATACATGGTGGGCTAGCCCAGGGTTATACAGCTCATACATGGTGGGCTAGCCCAAGGTTATACAGTTAATACATAGTGGGAGTGGCATTTGAACCCAAGGAGCCAACTAGCGTCTAGAGTCAACTGGAAACTCACTCTGATCTCCTACCCCCTTTCTCCAAGGAAAATATAGCTTTATTGTGGTGTTCTAAGTTAAATGACAAGGACACTCTGCTCTCTGTAATCATTCCTTTCAGTTGAAGCACATGTAATATTATACATTACACTGGGAGGTAGAGAGACTTCTGGAAGCCTCAATAATAAAAGATAATAGCACAGAAACTATTATACTCTTTGAATAATCTGGATATGATCTCCCTAGCCAGTAGCCAAGTGTCTGTTAGAAAGTCAGAGACCTGGGATATGCTTGTCCAGTACAGGGTGACTGTTCCCACATGCAGTTGCATTGCACTCTCCAAAGGTTTAAGATGGAGCTTGAAAGATTGCTCAGTAGTTAAAAGCCCTTACTCCACAGTCATGAGAATAGGAGTTTGGATCCAGGCAACCTTCGTTTGAAAGTCCTGTAGCACTAACTCTGAACAAGGTAGAGACAGAAGGCTCAGTGGAATTACTGGTCCCCATCCTATCTGAAACACAGGTCCCAGGTTTAGGAAGAGATCTTACACCAGAGGAACTGGCAGCAAATGATGAAAAGGACACCTGACACCATTTTCTGACCTCTACATAACAAGCATACACATCTTTACACACATCCATATGCACACACTTTGTTGGATAAATCTGGATTAAAACCTGTGATCTACAGTAGCCTTGGTCAGGCATCAGTCATGTGTACAACTGCATTCATTACTTTTGCATCAATGTGAGGAACTGCCTGGCAGGACAACTTAAATGAAAGGATTGTTTAGTTTGGCTCTCAGTTTCAGAGGTATCATACTGTCTTGGTGGAAAGGTGGGATAGAGCTGAGCACTTCACACCACATAGCAGTCAGGAAGCAAAGAGAAGGGAGATGGGGAAGGGCAATACATAACTCCCAATGATGCCCTCACCTACTTCCTCTAATCAGGTCCTACCTCCTACCTTTCCCTGCTTCTCAGTAATGCCACGATATTATGAATCCCTCACAGGATTAATTAGAGCCCTCATGATCCAATTGTTTCCGGAAATGCCTTTATAGACACCCAGCGGTATGCTTCATTAAGTTGTGTGTGTGCGTGTGCATGTGTGTGTGTGTGTGTGTGTGTGTGATAGTCTTGTCTCTGTTTTTTGTAAGTATGTGTTTGTGTAGCTGTATGCATGTATGTGAGGCCAGCAGCTAATGTAGAGAATCTTCCTCTAGCCACCTCAACTTTAGTTTTAGAAACAGGGTCTCTCATTAAACATGGAACTCATCAGTTCATCTAGGCTGGCTTACCAATAAGCTCTCAGGATCTGCCTGTCCCTACCCACCATATTTTCCCTACCAGCACCAGGGTTGGAGGTGCATGGCAACAGAACCCGCATATTTAGGTGGGTGCTGGACACACTCACTCAGGTCATCTGGTTCTTATAGCAGGTGCTTCAACTGAACATTCTCCCCACCCCCTTCTGACCATACTCCTCCAACATGGCTCCTTTCAAACTCTTTTTTTTTTTTTTTTTGTAACTGTTTTAGTTTGCTTTCTATTGCTGTAATAAAACACTGACACAAAACAACATTGATAGGAAAGTCCATCATGAAGGAAAGTGAGGGTAGGAACCTGAAGGCAAAAACTGAAACAAGACTATGGAGGAATGCTGATTACTGGTTCATTTCCCCTACTCTCTTGGCTACTTTTCTTAGACACCTAGACCAACCTGCTCAGGAATGGCACCATTCTCAGTGAGCTGGACCCTCCCGTGTCAGTTAACAACCAAGAAAATGTCCCCATAGACTTGTAGTTTTTCACTGAGATTTCATCTTCCTAGAATGTCCAGGTTTATGTTGTGTTAACAAAAAAAAATATGGCAATAGCCCACTAAGTCTACCTAAGGGTTTTCATGTGTGCATGGATATGGGGTCAGCCACTGGAGCATGAGAAATCTATTTCCTGATGGCCACATCCTCAAAAAAAGAGTGGCTCTCCCTCTGCAGCAATTGTCCCTTGCAGCAGCTCCTTTGTAAGAGGTAAGACCCGGAACATATGCATATACCCTATTTGTGCTGAGATTTGGCTGTCTCAGTCTTGGAACCACAGATGCTGTATGTTCAGTGGACTGGGTATGTCCCATCTAGAAGTCAGAATCTCACAGTACCCCTCTCCACCTTTGCTTCTTACATTCTTTCCACCTCATCTTCTGTAAAGTTCCTGGAGCCAGATGTCCTGTTTATGTCTGAACATGCAGTCTCGTTCTCTGCACTTTAATTGGTTATACATCTCTCCAGAAGATTCACTGACCAAGCCTGAGAGCCACCTAGGTAAATAAGTATAAACATGAATCTTTCAAAATCAACTAATTTAGCAAAATAACAATAGAAGGCTCTACCCCCCAGGGTCTATGGCCTCCCCTGCCATGAGCTTTTGACCAAGACTATAGTATCTGGTATGAAATTCTCTCTGTGGAGCAGGCCTTAAATCCAGCCAAAAAGTGGATAGTTATCCCATAGACATTTTTTAATCCAATTACACCAATAATCAAAAATGGCTAAACTGTGAGAAGCTGCAAATGATCAATTTATGCTCCTGCAGTCTTGCTTCTAAACTATCATCTGTTGAGCAGTAAAGCTAAGAGCCTATTATCAACACAGTATCTCGAATCCCAACCCCATCCCAGCACTAGTGTTTTGTGTAAAACTGTACTGTGCCCACCCCCCCATAAGCTATATGCACCTGGTACCTAGAAAGTGACATTATTTGAAATAAAGGTCTTTGTAGATAAAATTGGCTTAATTAACTCAACCAAGTCTACTGACATTTTAGAGTTCCGGCCATCAAAACTGTGGAATAATAAGTTTGTGTTGTTTTAAGCCGCCTAGTCTTGGTAATGTGTTGTGGCAGTCATAGGGAGCTAATCTGACTGCTGAGAGAGAATGCACATTTTAACAGCTCCCCAGGTGACTCGCATGCACATTAAAATTTAAGAAGCACCACTCGAGCATTCACCATGCATACTGACATCTATCACTGCTTTCAATCTGGTTTATGGAACAAGCCCACATTACTCAAATGAAGTCTTCAGCTACATCGAGGGGAGTCGCTGGGCTCTGCTGGAGTCTGGGGTGTAGAAAGGGGTTCAGGATGTCCCACGTGACTTCTCTGCTCAGATCTCACTCCTAGACAGCCAGTCTGCATCTCCATATGAATCACATACATTATCATGAGATTCATGAGCCATTTTTTGCAAGGCAGGACGCATCACGGTGCCAAAATAAATAGAGCTACATCTCAAGCCCACTTCTTAAGAACTCAGCTTAGTTTTGCTTTAAAAATTTAATTTCCCTTGGCTCAGGAGTAGTCATTAGTCAGACTTCCTATACACCAGGCATAGATCCACCCCACACTACAAAAGTAAATGAATCGATATCAATTGAAGTCATTTTCCCCGTAATTCCTGTCAAATCTTCTCAGAAATAACATGAAAGCAAACCATCAAAAGAAGATTATCACCTAGATTTCTCTAACACCGATGAGATTGGAGATGGAGAGTAAGATAGGTCAGACATTGTATAACATAACCTTCCTTTAGAACCAGACCCACCTGGAGCAAACCCTTAGTTTCCCTGGCAATGACCTGCTTTCCATCATACCGTTACAAGGTCCATGACAGGGTGCTGGCTGCTTAACTACAGCCAGGGGAAGGACGGTTTGATTAATTCTGTTGGTCCTACAGCCTGCTTGGATAGAATAACCATGTCTGATAATTTTTGCAGTAAATGCACAGAAGACGGGGATCTCAACATGGTCTGCAACAATTTTTCTGGAGTAATACTGATTACTGTGATAGCAGGAAAATTTATTTTGATTTGTCTTAAGCAAAAAAGCTTCCACCTTCGGAAGCGCAATTAACTTTGGGCATGTCTTTGGAGCCCAAAACAGTCAAATCCCCACCCTGCCTTCTATAAGCTCCATCTCTTGGGCTGCCTCATTTCCGTAATCAGTTAAAAATATTGATATTATAGGTGATCTCAGGAATGATTACACTAAAACAGGGTTAGAATGAGGTCTTTGCACATACATGAAAACTCACTGTTCTGTGCATCAACTCGAAAATCAACTGGCTATTGTCAATGAAAACAAGCCCTTGCCTTTATTATACTGTACTAGCAAAGCGTCCATTTTAACTGTTGAGAATGAAGGATTGTGACCTCCTCATGAATGCCACTGTTAGTGCCTGCCTGAATCAAAGTGCGGACTTACATTCAAACTGTAATTTGAGTCCAACTAGAGTCACCGCTCCTGATTTCTCTCTCCTGAAATTCCTGGGAGGAACATATTATGTTCCTAAGAGAAGAGTCTTTACTTTGGTATATCTTTGATTTTCTTCATATGCATAAAACATTCCTCTGATTTTGCCAATGCCTGTCAGCTTGACACCTGCCATTTGTGTGAGTTTCCTGTCTATGGACAGGTCCTGTGCTGGACCCCAGGCAGTCACTGGAATAACATTAGTGAGAAGACATAGAAATGTAGGAATTCAACTCCTACATTTCAGATGAGAAGCTTGGGAGAGGAGAATGGAAGGAGAGAGAATCGCTGCTCACAGATGTTAGTTACCTGAGTGCCTTCTGGAGGTCAAACGTTACTGCACTTTGGTGTTTTCTCAGCAGACCCTCAAGGCTGCTCACTAGGCTAGTGTTCTTATTGCCCATCTCCCAACAGCAAACAGGGGTTTCAAAGTCAGTTGTATAATTTCTGCGATTGGAACGTTGGCCAATCGGCTACCAATTACACATTCACAGTTCCAGAACAAGTTTGCATCAGTTATTCCATCTTATGATATGGCTATAGTTTGAACTCTCCAACGTCTTGGAGCTTACAGAGAGCACCTCAGATTTCCACTACTACCAATTTCAATTCAGATTGTGACAAGGCCTTTTTAAATATGTAGTTGGATAATCTGCTCATGTTATACAAATGCTGGAAGTACTGCATCTTGTTCCTGCAGCAAAATATTAAATGTCATTCATGCAAAAGGTACCATCTGATAAACCAGTGACTTATAGCTGGTCACAGCCAGGCATTGTGATAAACTACCTCTTAGTGTAATAGAATGTACTTATAAAACTGTGGGAGCAGATCAGAGCAGGGACTGAGACACTGAATCTCCATGCCCTTATCTTTATATAGAAAGGGTTTCATTTCTCAACAAACAAATGGGCACCAGGGCAGAAGGAAGGGATGACGTGGCATGCCCTACATTTTTAATTCTGATTTTGAAGTCATTCTTACAAACCAACCACCCCCCTCTTGTTCCTCTGAACTCCAAATATTTAGTCTGGGAGCTAAGAGGTAGGGATTTCGTTTGTCTTAGGGGCTAGACTTGTTGACCTTCACTTACATATTTATAAGCTGTGCCTATGTTCAGAGCCGTGAGCTTTTCTAGCAGGGGTGACACAGCTGCAGGCCATGTGCAAAGTACTTGCATGGAGCTCTGTGTGACTTGTTCATTTGATTTGCCAGTAACCTAATGAAGTAGAGATTTTCTTTTAATCACCATTTTACAAATGAAAATGAGAGTTAAAGAATTGAAGTGGAAAGATAATCACACAACTGAACAAAGCCAGAATCTGAGGAACCACCATATTGATTACCATAGTGGCACTACTAAGTTGCACTCCCACCAGCAATGGAGGAGTGTTCTCCTTGCTCCACATCCTGGACAGCATGAGATGTCACCTGTGTTTTTGATCTTAGATATTTTGACAAGTATGAGATGAACCTCAAAGATGCTTTGATTTGTTTTACCTTGATGGCTAGGGATGTTGAATGAAAATTAAGTGTTTCTCAACCACTGTAGTGGGTTACCCTGGTGTTGTTTGTATTTTAATGTTAATATTGTTTCCTCAAGATCTGGTTGCCCCAGAGACAAGGGAGTCTTCATGTAGACCCAAGTAATGCTATATGACTTTGCCCCCAAGTTATTTCTGATTGGTGAATAAAGATGCCAAAAGCCAATAGCTGGGTAGAAGAGTCATAGATGGTTTTTAGGGTTCCAGGGCCTAGTGGATCTGAGGAGAATCATGAGCTGGGAGAAGAAGGTGAAGGTAAAGGAGAAGCCACCATGGGTTAGGTGAGTTCATGAAAACATGGCACTGAGGGCTGACCAATTGGAGATAAGAGCAGGCCAGATAAAACAGAATAAGTAGTAACTCAGAGTTATCTACAGAAAAGTAGATTCTGATAACATAGAGTATAGGTATCTGCCTAGCTCTTGTGCTGTTTAATATTATTGTAAATATAAAAGTTGCATGTGTCTTTCATCTGGAAACTGGATGATCAAGGCCGGGTAGAAATCCCAGGTCAGGATTAAATAATTTTTATAATTCTTCAGTTGAGATCTGTACCCCATTTTAATTGCATTATTTGGTTTGTTGATGTCTAGTTTCTTGAGTTCTTTATAAATTTTGGATATTAGCCCTTTGTCAAATATGGAGTTGGTAAAAACCTTTTCCCATTCTGTAGGCTGCCATTTTGTCCTATAGACAGTGACTTTGCCTTACACAAGCTTCTCGGTTTCTTGAGGTCCCACTTATTGATTGTTGATCTTTGAGCCTGTGCTATTCTCTTCAGGAAGTTGTCTCCTGTGCCAATGTATTCAAGACTATTTCACACTTTCTCTTCTACTCTGTTCAGTTTATCTAGTTTTATGTTGAGGTCTTTGATCCACTTGAACTTGAGTTTTGTGCAGAATGATAGATATGGATACATTTGCATTCTTCTACATGCTGACATGCAGGTTGACCAGCACATTTTGTTGAAGATGTCTGTTTTTCCAGTCTGTATTTATGGCTTCCTTATCAAGAATCAGGTGTCCATAGATGTGTGCATTTATGCCTGTGTCTTCAATTTGACTCCATTGATCAATATGTCTTTTTTTATGCCAAAAGCATATGGTTTTTTATTACTATAGCTCTGTAGTACTGCTAGAAATCAGGAATGATGATATCAACAGATGTTCTTTTCCTGTTCAGGATTGATTTAGCTATCCCAGGATTTTTGTTTTTCCATATGAAGTTGAGTATTGTCCCTTCAAGGTCTGTAAAGAATTGAGTTGGAATGTTGATGGGGTTGCATTGAATCTGTAGATTGCTTTTGGTAGGATGATCATTTTCATTATGTTAATCCTACCAATCCATGAGTGTGGAAGATCTTTCCATATTCTGATATCTTCTGCAATTTATTTCTTCAAAAATTTAAAGTTTTGTCATACAAGTCTTTTACTTATTTGGTCATATTTTTCCCATTTGTGGCTTTTGTAAAGGGTGTTGTTTTCATGATTCTTTTCTAAGTCCATTTGTCATTTATATATAGAAGGGTGACTTAGGGTTTTATTGCTGTGAAGAGACACCATAACCACTGAAATTCTTACATCTATTTAAACATTTAATTGAGACTGACTTACAGTTCAAAAATTTAGTCTTTTGTCATGTCAGGAAACATGAAAGAGTGCATGCAGACATGGTGCTGGAGAAGGAGCTGAGAGTCTTACATTTTGTTCTACAGGTAGCAGAAGTAGAGCCTTGCGGTTAATATTTATCAAACACTGCTTCGAGGACCAACTAAGCAGAGGCCACTCTGCCTAACTCAGGCCACATGTGCCACAACTAGACCCACAAGACTGCAGCTCCAGCCAGCCAGAAGCACCCGCCCTGGCACCTACAAGACAACAGCGTGGTGGCTAGATCTGTCAATCCACCAAGCTGTCCACACTGAACCCCAGACAATACCTGCCATGCCCCCGGCTCCCGGTAGAATGAAGACTCTCATGCTTAAAGATTATCTAATGGCTTTATATATTTAGAAATGCTCAATTAACAATTTGCCCACACAATTAGAGTTGTTTCCCAATATCTAACCTTAAGATATAAATCGTTACCCAGGACTGTTCATGCATGGTCTTCCATGGCTGCTACATCTCTCCTCTCCACCTAGCTCCTCCTCTTCCTTCTCCTGCTCCTCCCACATTAGCTCCTCCCCAATCACCGTGCTGATTGCAAATAATGTAGCAGCAGCAGGAAACCATCCTGCTACAGTAGAGTGCCACACCAGACCTAGCTTGAGTATATGAATCCTCAAAGCCTATTCCCACAGTGACATATTTTTTCCCACAGATCACACCTACTCCAACAAGACCACACCTCCTAATAGTTCCACTCCCTGTGGGCTAATCATTCAAACATGAGTCTATGGGGATAATACCTATCCAAACCACCACAGTGGGCTACTGATTTTTGGTTTTGAGCTAATCTTATATCCTGTCACTTTGTAGAAAGTGTTTATCATCTGTAGGAGTTCCCTGGTGGAATTTTTGTACTCATTTATGTAGACTATCATATCATCTGCAAATAATGATACTTTGACTTCTTCCTTTCCAATTTTTATCCCCTTGATCTCCTTCAGTTGTCTTATGGCTCTACCTAGAACTTCTTTTTCTTCTGAGATTTATTTGTTGTATGTATGTGAGTACACTGTTGCTGTCTATTTTGTTAGATGTTAGAATAGCTACACAAGTTTGCTTCTTAGATTCATTTGCTTGAAAGATCTTTTTATGACGCTTTTCTCTGCGATAATATCTATGTTGAGATGCGTTTCTTGTATGCAGCAGAATGATGGATCCTTTTTTTCATAGCTATTCTCTTAGTCTTGTCTTTATTGGGAAATTTGAGTCCATTGACATTGAAATATGTCAATGAGCAGTGATTGCTGATTCTTGTTATTTTATTGTTAGTGGTGGTGCTACTGTGTGTGTGTGTGTGTGTGTGCGTGGTATTCATCCTTTCCTTCTTTTGGTTTGTCTAGTATGGGATTATTGATTTCCTATATTTTCATAAGTGTAGTTAACCTCCTTGGGTTGGAATTTTCCCTGTAATATTTTCTGTAGGGGTGAATTTGTGAATAGATATTTAAATTTGTTGATAGATATATGTTTAAATAGGACTTTGTCATGGAATATCTTGTTTTCTTCATCTATGGTGATTGAAAAGTTTTGATGGGTATATAGTTTGGTTTGACATCTGTAGTCTCTTATCATCTGCATGACATCTGTCCAGGCCCTTCTAGATTTTAGAGTAACTGTTGAGAAGTCAGGTGTAATTCTAATAGATCCACCCTTATATGTTTACTGACCTTTTTTCCTTGAAGATTTTAATATTCTTTCTTTGGTTTATATGTTTAATATTTTGGTTATTATGTGGTGAGAGGACTTTCTTTTCTGGTTCAATCTGTTTGGTGTTCTGCTTGCCAAGCTTGGAGAGATATTCTGAGAGAAGAAATGTCTGGGAGGGGTAAAAACAAACAACTTGAAGTCAAATTGTAGGTCACAAGCTGGAAGCCTATGTTCTGTTTGAAACACTGTTTCAGAATTTTTGTACCTTTATAGACACATCCTTCTTTAGGTTAGGAAATTTTTCTTCTATGGTTTTGTTAAAAATATTTCCTGGGCCTTTGAGCTAGGATTCTTCCCCTTCTTCTATTCCTATTATTCTTAAGTTTGGATTTTTCATAGTGTCCAGACTTCCTGTTTTTTGTCTGGAATTTTTTTTAGATTTAACATTTTCTTTGATCGATATGTCAGTTTCTCCTATCATATCTTCTAAGCCTGAGAGTTTCTCTTCCATCTGTTGGTAATACTTGTGTCTGTAGTTCCAATTCTCTTACCTAGATTTTTCCACCTCCAGAATTTCCTCAGTTTGTGTTTTCTTTATTGATTCTATTTCCATTTTCATGTCTTGAACAGTTTTACTCATTTCTTTTTTTTTTTTAATCCCTTACATGGATTTAAGAGATCTATTCACTTCCTCTTAAGGACCTCTATCATATTCATAAAGTTTGTTTTAAGTTTCTTTTTCTTGTGCTTTTGCTATATTGAAACATTCAGAGCCTGCTGTGTTAGGATAGTTGGGCTCTAGTGGAGACATATTGCCTAAACTGTTATTTATTGTGTTTTGATGCTTCCATCTAGATATCTGAGTTTGGGATGATTATAAGTCTATGTGGTATTTTCTGGATTTGTCTTTTTTGGGTGGACATTTTGTTCTTTGACATCTGTTTCCTATCTGGATTTTTACAGAATATGATAGCTGTGTGTTGCATGTTTTTCTGTTCTGTTCAGCTGGTGTGTTCACAGGGAATGCTATGAAACTGGGATACTGGGATGAGTTAGGGAAAGGATTGTTAGAGGAGAGGTGTTTGTGATCCATTGTGGATCGAGTCAGCGAGGAAAGGAAGACCAAAGTGAGTTTCCTGCTACAGAGCTGAGAATGAGACTAAAGGGATTCAGCTTCAAACAGTAGGAGAGGTGTAGTCTACCTTCAGCCTACTTTTTGCCCTGCGAGGAGCTGCCCCTGGGCTTGCAAATAGTGCCTGCTATAGTTAAGGTCTGAGACAAGGTAACAGGTCAGCAGTGAGGGAGAGGAATGTTAGAAAGGGAGATCTGTGTGATCCACAGGAGATGGACAGGAGGCAGGGAAGACTGCCACAGGTAATTTGCTGCAGTATTGGGTATGAGACTAGGGGATTGAATCTAGAGGAACAGAGAGAGAGGAGAAGGTCTGTGGGTAGCTTACCTGTTTTTCTGGTATGTGTGGCCTGTGGTTTAGCAGGGGTGCCTTCTGTAGTTGGAGCCTCAGAATCAGTAAAGGTAGAGGGAGTGAATTTAGGAGAGGAAGGTTGCCACAGGAGATATGGGCAGCAGGGAAGGAAAGCTACAGCTGATGTTCTGTTGCAGCTCTGAGGACAAAACTTGGAGATTTGCTCAGGAAATAGCTAGCTACATACTACAAGTCCTTTATATATATATATATATATATATATATATATATATATATATATTTTTTTGTTTTGTTTTGTTTTTTAATTAGAGGTTGGGGTTCAACCTAGGTAGTTTCTTTAAAACTAAGTTGATGACATGCAGAAATTGGATCTGTGGCGCCCTGGAATCCTCATGGGGTGGAGAAAGGAGACCAGTGTGCCACTATTTGTCCTAGGGGCAGGGTCTCTGAGCTACAAGTTTGGGTGTGGGACCAAACCTCATCAGGCTTCCCTTTGACTGTGAAGCCCAAAGTGCTTCTTTTGACTATTCTTAGTGCCACTGACAGTTTGTCTATCTTACACTTAGCAGTGTTAGTGAGTCCAAAGCTGAGCATGGAGACTCAGGAACCCAAGGCCTCCAGTCAGTTTCTTCTTTTTTTCCTCACCAAATGATTGACTCAGCATAACCAAGGAACTCATCCCTTCACTCCATATAGGTTTAGGGAATGGGAAGTTGATTGGGTGAACAAGGACAGAAGAGAGGAGAAAGGGAAGGCCTGACGGTCTGTACCTCAGCCTCCAGCTACCTTCATTTTAAATTGAACTAGCTGACCAGCTCCTGTTCCATTTACCCTGGGCCACTGTGGACACATGCCACCATAACCAGCTACATGTTCTTATGATGGAATAGCAACATGCTTCCTTCAAGCAATAGAGTCTATATTTTATTTTTTGTGAAACTTTCAAAGCTAATTTATCGAAGACAAAATGTTTCCCAACTGGTGTGAGAAATTACTCAAATATGCAATTTCCTGACAGGTTCCTGTGTTGAATGCTTGATTCCCAGCTGTTGACCTTATTCTGAGGACTTCAGGAGAGACCTTCCTGGAAGAAATAGATCAATTGGAGAGAGTGCTTGTAGAGGTTATTTGTGTTCCCCAGTCTTTTCTCCACTCTCTATCTTTGGCCAACATGAAGTGATTTACTTAATCCCATCATGATGTTTGGCCTCATCGTAGGTCAGAAAGCACTGGAAAAACGGGACCATAATGGGATAAAAACTCTAAAATTGTGAGACAAAATTAATAATTCCTCCCAAAAAATAAGTAATTCTCTATGTAAATCGTTTTTTCAAATGTTTGCCACGATGACAGAAAGTAATTAACAATTAGTTTGTATCCTCCTTTCTGTACACATCCACGCATGCACACACACACACACACACACACACACACACACACATCACTTTTTTTCAAATGTTTGCCACAATGACAGAAAGTAATTAACAACTAGTTTGTATCCTCCCTTTCTGTACACATGCATGCATGCACGCACGTGCACACACACACACACACACACACACACACACATTTTCTTCCTTTATGTTCATCCCTCCCTCTCTGCCTTTGGAGACTATGATAACTAAAGATCCCATTTTTCCTGAATGTGGAAAAGCCTCTAGATTGGTGGTTTTCAACCTTCCTAATGCTGTGACTCTTTAATACAGTTCCTCATGTTGCCCTGACCCCACAGTCATAAAATTATGTTATTGCTACTTAATAACCGTAATTTTGTTATTGTTATGAATAGTAATATAAATATCTGATATGGAGGATATCTGGTGCACAACCCCTAAATGGGTCAAATTGCACAGGATGAGAACCAGTGCTCTAGAGACAGAAAGTAATAACCAAGGGGCCCTAGTTGTGGAGAGCTTCTACGCATCAGCATAAGTTACTGGACATAAAGTGAACGGTCCCCGTGTCACTCACCATCTGACTGCAGCTTCTTGACAAACCCAACCCATCTTGCACATTCAAACTGCCATAAATTCCCAACTCACAGAAACCATGAGAATAATAAATTTAATCCACTAAGGCTTATAGCAATTTGTTGCCCTGTCATAGGAGTTAGTACATGGTGATATACCTATTTAGGGCATCACAGGCATTTGTTAAAAGCTAAGTAGACTGGGGCTTAATGATGGGGGAGCTGACTTTGATAGTTTTGCTGGGTTTTCTCCAATGCTCAGATGCTACATCTGAGGCAAGGTGAACGAACAAACGAATGAATGAGTCAATCAATCAACCAAGCAATCAGCACTCAGTACTTTCGGCCAAGCATGAGGAAGGCAATTACATCTGTTATTCGATAAATGAATCTAAGAATTGCTCAATTCCTTACTCACTAGTCACCTTTCAAGTGCTTGACAGCTTCCTGTGGCTGATAGGAACAATGCTGGAAAATGTCAGCTGACCACATTTTAATCATTACAGAAGGATAGAGCAGGTATAGGGTATTCTTGGTCATCAGGACTTTTCAATGTTGGTTGTACTGTTAATCTCCAAGAAGGACATGATTAATGTACCATCTTCCTCATGATTGTTGGATTTAATAGTGCACTTGACACAGTCTAGAATCACTGCAAGGAGAATTTCAATGAGGGGTTGCCTAGATCAGGTTGGCCGGCGCATGTCTATGGGAGATTGCCTTAACTGATGTGGGATCCAGCCTGAAAGTGGGTGGCTGCATTCCCAGGTTTTGACTTTAGCCTTCCTAGAAGTAAAGAAAGCTGGCTGAGAGCTAAGTGTGCATCACATTTATCTCTCCCTGCTCTTGTCTACGGGTGTGATGTGGCTAGTTGCTTCATGCTTCTGCTGTTGTGACTTCAAGGTTGGGCATTTCTATGGTATTTTGGTCCTCTGTGCTATATCTCAGATCAGAAGTTAGATATAAGAAAAGTCTTGCAGATCTTGTGCCATTCCAACACTGGGGTGCACCCCATATCTACAGATCTAGTCTGCAAATGAGTTTTTCAATGCAAGAGATGGCAAAACACTGTTTTTCTTCTAGCTAGTCATCATGCATCTAACTCATGAAGATACATAACACAAACGGAAGCAGACAGCTGTTAAATCTACATACACAGTGAAGTCTGTTATAGCAGGGACACTGACTGAGGAATCACAGCTTTTGGATGACACTGAAATCTGCAAAGAAAAAAATTAACCAGAGGAAAAAATTAGATTTGGTAGAATGATTAGCAGAAAGTAAAAGTGACAGTAGCTAAAATTATATGTGGTAACAGCCTGTTGGGCAACAATTGTTGGAAGGAAAATATTCTTGACAAACTTTAGGCATACAAAATTTTATATAAGTTAAAAGAAAGATTTGGCAATGGCCTTTAAGTAACTAATACTAATTGGTTTCTATGAATCAGTCAATATAGAATATTAATAAACATGTTTATTTTATTGGATCCTCAAATGATATTAGAATATTGATATATTGCTTTGAGGAGTGATATGGGTGGCCATGTATGAATGTGGCATGAATGTGCCTATGAAAGTCAGAGACTGACTTCAGATTTCTTCCTCAACCAATCTCTTCCTATTTTCAGAGATAAGGAACTGAACCTGGAGTTTGGAGATTAAGGTAGACTGGCTGACCAGCAAGTCCAGAGGTCCTCCCACTCCCATCTTCCCAGTGCTAATATTACAAGGACATTTTATGCTTCCTGGCTTTTTTGTGGGTGCTAGGATCAAGTGCCTGTACATCTAAGCACTTCCTCAAGGGAGCCAGCCTTTTACCTGTATAACAAAGCAAGACCAAGGGATCTCTCAGACAGATGCTACATTCAGTAAAGGCAAACGGTAGATCTGCACCCCTAAAACAAAATCAGTATCAGAGCCCTTCCAGTTCACTTTTATTTTTCTATGATTTTATATGCTTATTTTTATATGGTTATAGTTTTCCTATAAAATTATTTTCTATGCTCTTTCACTGGATATGTAACACTATGGGTAAAATAAATCCTGAAGTTTTGTTTTATAGTAATTTCATAAATGGAAAAATTAACAAAAATAAAAACATTAAACTTTTGAATCCTTTGTGAATGAGACGAAGACAGGCTGTTTCAGCTAACTCAGCACTTCCACATGAATGGCTGTAGCCACATAGAACAACCACAGCGACAGAAAACTGACACTGACAGCAGCCTGCTGTCCAGATCACAACTTGGGTTCAAGCTGTGCCAACTGTGGCAGCCATGGCTGTGGCCAGCATCCTGCCAGCCCTGTCTCCCATCTGCACTGTGATCCCAAGAGGCTGCTGCTGCCTCTCACCAGCTGCAGGTCTTTCTTGCCCTTTCTCATAGAAAGGGTGAAGGGAAGAGGCACAAAGGAGGAGGAAAAGCAATAGAAGAGGAAAGCAAGGCAGGAAGAAAGGAAGAAGAAAAAGGATAGGCCCAACAAAGTAGATTAACTTAGAGAAAAATAAAATGCACAGAAAGATAATGGCATATACTGACATGCTGGGTGTCATCTCAGAAATGCTTTCCATATAACTGCCATTTAAACATAATATTTTTGTAGACCTAATTTTAAAATGTGAAGTTAAGCTTGGCTAAAGAGATTGCTCAGTGATTTGGAGCCCTTGCTGCTCTTTTTTTCTTTTTTTCTTTTTTTAAAGATTTATTTATTGTATACAATGTTCTACCTGCATGTATGCCTGCACACCAGAAGGGAGCATGAGATCCCATTACAGATGGTTGTAAGCCATCATGTGGTTGCTTGGAACTGAACTCAGAACCTCTGGAAAAGCAGCCAGTGCTTCTAACCGCTGAGTCATCTCTCCAGCCCTCTTACTGCTCTTTCAGGAGACCTGAGTTTGTTTTCTTCCACCCACATCAGGCTGTTCCGGACCACCTGTAACTCCAGCCCTAGTGAAATGTTCTATTTCACTAGAATTATAGATAGGAAAGGTTAATTTAAAATTTACTAGCTCAGAAATTTCCCTTATGATGAACATTTTAAAGCAATGTGTATCAGGGAAAAAAAGTTAATCTCAATGGAAAGAAGCCTGGTAAAATTAAACTGAAACTGGAAGTGGAACGACTTTGAATAGGGCTGTAGGTGTGTAATTGATAGTAATGAAACCAGTACTGATGATTGTTGGTGGAAAGGCATCCAGGGTGTGTCTTAGTGTCCATGGCATGCCCCAAGAGTTTTTCAGAGATGTAGATGTTAACTTAAAGTAGCCTTGGATATGCAGGGGAAATTCTGACAATGACTCTAGGTATTATGGTGAATTCAGTATAGAATTTTAAGCACTCATTCTCCTGGGAGGCTGTGTTCCAATAGTCAGCCACTGTTGGGAGCCTTAAGACCCTTTGAAGAGATAAACATCAGAGGCATCATTTCACTTGAAGTGGAGAGGTGTCTGGGAGTGAATGGGCTATGACTAAATAATCTAAGCTGTCTACTAATGAAAGTAAAGAAAGTAGGCACAGGTCTCACGTAATCTGTGCTCAAGTCTTCTGCATGTATGAAAAGCTTTGATTAATGACATTTCCCCAATTGAAGGAGGAAAACTTCTTCAGACCCATCACAGAAATTTCCAGAACAGGCCATTTCAAGTGGAGATTATCAATGCATAAAGAACTTCCGTGTGTGTGTGTGTGTGTGTGTGTGTGTGTGTGTGTATGTGTGTGTGTGTGTGTGTGTGTGTGTGTATGTGTGTGTGTGTTACTTATCAATGCAGAAAGACAATAACATAGAAATAACTCAAGAATACTAATGGTCGTATCAAGTCTGGAAAACAAAAATGAGACAAAAAGAGACAGAGAGATAGAGACAGAGAGAGAGACAGAGAACTCATGGAAATCTGTCCAAATGTAGACTACCTATTGATATTTGGAACATTGTGTCATAGAATAGGAGTTAAATATATGTTGGAATAAAAACTAAGCAAATGTTCTCAGATGCTGGAATGGTTTTCTTTCCTCAATACCTCTCCCATTTGTGACCTAATTAAGTTATGCATGAGAAATGAATGATCCATAGCTAGGAAGAGATCATCACCAGTAAGGTCAAAATAAGTTGGACGAAAACAAATTCGTTTGTGAATAAGAACATTTCCTGTTTTCCCCCTGGCAGTTGCTGAAGTCCATACCTGTAGATACCTGTAGTGTGGTTACTGGGTTGGGGACCTGAAAGACATCCCAACCTCAGAAAGTGGATGAAGGGTCACTTGCCAATCCACACAACAAAATATATGCATTGCTGTATTTCAGAAGACAAGCATATGAACACAGTAAATTGGCGATCTCTTGGATGTTCGTAGTTTACTTGTCAAGATAAAGGAAGAATTTTAAATCGCTGCAGTGAATACTGAGCTATATGGAGCAAGACAGGGCTGCCTCAAGCCCACAGGGATGGGGAAGCCAATTGTGAACCAAGAGAGGAGGTGAATTTAGCCACTGGGGATTTTGCTTGGCATGTCCCTTAAGGTAAGACTTCCTCTATTTCTCCCCAAACAGCTAACCAGCTGCCAAAGCATTGTTCAAAATACTTCTCGGGCTCCAAAATGATCTAAAATGTATTATGCTCCATACTTTCATAATGTATTTGTCTTACTCTGTGTGCATAGTGTGTTCACATGTTATGGTTCTCTCTATATTCTGCTTTACTGATGTCTCCTTTATTGTTTGAAATTTTCATAGGCACATAGCATGAGTTTTGAACACATCCACTCGCCCTCCCTCCCCTCCAACTACTGCAGTGTCCCACTACCATATTTCCCTCTCAGCTTCATGTACTGTTTAAACCCACTTAGTTCCACCTACATGTGCAAGGGCTATCTCTGGTAACATGCTCAGCCTAGGTCACATTCCTAAAGAAAACGGACCCTCTCCTTCCTGCATCAGCCATCAACTGCCAATAGCTCTTAGAAGGGATTGGGGAGCTTCATGAGTCCCCCACTCATCCATGCTGAAATCTTCTGGTTTGATCTATGTTAAACTTTCAGATTGGTTACACCTCTATCACCCATGGATACCAGACACATTACAACCTTACTGTGTTAACATCTTTACATTTTCTTCCCTTGGTTCTTTTCATTCATTTATTTGCCAAAGGCATTTAAAAAATCACTCTGTCAAATTTCCCACAAAATTCTCTGCTGAGATTTATATTGTAATTGCATTAAGCCAGTAAATTAATTAAGGGAAAACTTATTCATAACAGAGTGTCTGGCCCTTTTGGAACACGATATATTTCTATATTAAACCAGGGAATTTCACAGTGTTCTTCAGTAAAAGATTTGTCATTTTCTTCATTGACTTAAGTTGATTCCTTAAGGATTTCTTTTTTAAGTATTTTTGCTGCTGTGAGGGAATAGGGTTGTTTTCCATTGTACATTCTTCTTATTGCTAATGTATTAGGTGACTATTGATTTTTGTGTGTATTTATTTTCTCCTATAGCTCTTTTACTGCCCTCCTCGATATCTCTGAGGCTTTTCCAGGTAGCTATCCACAGTTTGATAATTGTATTACCTGTAAACAATGATACTTCTGCATCTTCTTTCCAAATAATAGGATCCATCAAAACCATGAAACTAGTGATTTCCACTCCCTGCCTCCACTGTATACAGCACAAGACCCAAATCCCACAAGAGAGGACAGCAATTGCAGTCCCTCCCGGTTATTTCCTGTACCCACACAACATTCATCATACTGTAGTCTTCTCCAGGATCTGGCCACTGCCCAAACACAGGCTGCTCTGTTGTGCTGTATGTGATTTCAATGTTTGCCTCTCTAGCCAGGTTTACCTGCAAGACTCAATTGAGGTACTTGGCACATCTTTTTAACAGCTTTCTTAAGCCCCTCTCCCCTGTGCTTCCAATGTGTCCGGTGGAAGCAACCCATCACTGTTTACTTGGCTCACACTTCTGGGCTCCAGTCCATTATTGTGAGAAAGTTAAGGTGACAGGAACTCAGGGCAGCTAGTTGTATTGCATCCACAGTTGAGAGCCGAAAGAAAGCAATGCATGTGTGCTTGTTACTGCTCACACTGTCTCACGGTTGTACAGTTCAGGACCCACTGCCGAGGGGTTGGACATGTCCATGGTGCCCTGGATTACCAACACCAACGAGCAGAATCAAGACAATAACCCACAGGCATGCTCTCAGGTCATTCTGGTCTAGACAACCCTTTGGTAAAACTCTCTTCCCAAATGATTTTAGGTTGTGTCAAGTTAACAATTAAAACTAGCCGTCATGACCATCCTACAGTATCCACAATGCAGGCTGCTGAAGTGGTTAAGGGCATAAAGTTTGGTTCTAGAACTTTGAGTTTATAGATCAAGTGCATCAGAGACCAGCAATGTTCCACGGGTATATTAAATTGTTCTTCATTTCTGAAATGGGAATAGTAACACCTAACTCACAGAACATCTACAAGGACTATATAGAATAATTAAACTGTTTTGTGTAACCCCTGGATCGTAGTAAGTTTATAGGAACATTGTCATTTTATTAAATGTTTTCTGAGTGGTGTATTTGTGTACCCCTCTAGAAGCACCTGGAGGGAAGGTTCTGCTGTGCTGTTGATGTTGTTTGTCAGCTGACTTGGGGTAGTTTCTCAAGTGCAGATGAAGGTGACCTGCTGACCTGAGTCCTTTTTGTAAAGTGTGGCTCTTGTGGGTGTTGACAGCTGGAGATCTAGTTGTAGTCTTGTCCTGATGTCAATATCATGCTGTTTTGACTATCATGGCTTTGTAGTCCATTTTCAAGTCAGGTCATGTGACATTTTCTCACTTTTTTTTTTTTTTCTTGTTTTTCATTCTGCTAAAGATGGTTTTCGCTATCCAGAGATTCTGTGATTCCCTATGAAATTTGGCTCTCTTTTTTTTTTTTGCATTCTCTGAGGAATGCCATTGGTATATTGACAGGCATTGTATAGAATGTATGGATTGCTTTGGGCAGTATGGGCGTTTAGACAGCACTAATGCTTCCAGTCCACATGCACTTGACATGGTGTCCTCTTCAATCTTTAAAACTCATCCTTCATAGTGTTCATTATAAAATTGCTCACCTCAGGCCACGTTTGATGGTACATATCTTTAACATCAGCATTCATGAGGCAAAACAGGTGGATCTCTGTGAGTTAGATGCCAGTCTGATCTACATAATGAGTTCTATGCCAGGTCTATAGAAAGACCTGGTCCCCCTACTCCCATAAAAAAAAATAAAATTATTTACCTTTTATGTTAAATTTATTCATGAATTATTGAGGGTTTTCCCCCAACCATTATAAGTAAGATTGCTTCTCTAGTTATATTACTTTTTAAATTAATTTTTTATTTTTTATTAATTTATTTTCTCAAATATTTCACTCCAAATGAAGTTTCCCTCTGTCTTAGTTAGGGTTTTATTGCTGTGAACAGACACCATGACCATGGCAACTCTTACAAAGGAAAACATTTCATTAGGGCCAACTTACGGTTTTAGAAGTTTAATTCATTATCATCATGGTAGGAAACATGGAAGTCATATGGCTAGAGAAGGAGCTGATAGTTCTACATCTTGATCTATCCACAGGCAGTAAGGAGAAACTGTGACACACTAGCCAGACTTGAGCTTGTAAAACCTCAAAGCCTGCTCCCAGTGACACACCTCCTCCAATGAGGCCACATCTCTTAATAGTGCCACTCCCAATGGCCAAGCATTTGTGCAGATGAGTCATGTCCAATCAAACTTCCACGTTCCACTCCCTGGCCCTCATAGACTTGTAACCATACTCACAGTGCAGATATGCATTCAGTTCAGCTTCAGAAGTCCTCATAGTCTATAACAGTCTCAACCCTGTTTAAAAGTCTAAAGTTCAAAGTCTCTTCTGAGATTATATAATTTCTTAACTGTAATCTTCTATAGAATCAAAATGAAAAAGCAGATCATATGCTCCCAACACACAGTGACACAGGATATACATGACCATTCCAAAAGGGAGCACAGGAAGAAATACTGAAAAGAAAAACTAAAGACAACTGAGAAAACTCTAAACCCTGTATCTCCATGTCTGGTGTAGTGTCGAAATTCTCTTCAGATCTCCAACTCTTTTCAGTTTTGTTGATTGCAACACACTTCTTTCTTTTGGGCTGGTCCCACTCCCTGTTAGCAGCTTTCATCGGCAGGTATCCCACAACTCTGGCATCTCCAATATCTTGGGGTCACCAAGTCAATCCAGGCTTTACCTTCATAGCATTACACAATAGCCTCTCTGGATCTCCATACAGGAACACCCCTGACACATGCTTGGTCTCAGCAGCTTTCTTTGGTTGTAGAGGGAGATTTCATAACTCCTTCCTTCTATCCTTGACTCTAAAGCCAGGACCATGTGGTTGAAACTGCCAAATTCTGCTGCTTGCTGGGGTTGGAACATGGCCCTGTTGTTCAATTACATCTTCACCAGCTTTCAGTTTTTGATGGTTTCTGACACCATCTAAGCTTGGCTGTTCTGGAACTTGCTCTGTAGACCTTGAACTGTAGCCTTGCCCTGTAGGTTCTGTGGCCCTTGAACTCAGATCTGCTTGTCTCTGTCTCCTGAGTGCTGGGATTAAAGATGTATACCACCATGCCTGGATCTAAGCTCTTCTTTAATTCCTTTTTATAAGATGGGAACTTAGCTGGGAGGGGTCTTTCCCTGAGGTCATCAATCCCTTTATTCCATTTCTTAATCTATGTAACTCCTTGAACACAGGACTTAGCTCTGCTTCACTTTTTGGTATCCCTTTTCTCCACAATCTGTATCTTTTGTATTTTTACTTGCTCAGCTTGCTCCTTTTCATTATAAATTTTCATAAAACTAAATACAAATAACCACACAACAGACTCAATACTAGGCTATTTTGAAATTTCCTCTGCCAATGGAATTATTCTAAAACTCTTCACTTAAGCCTAAGACAGGCGTTTTGGGCAAGGGCAAAAGCAGCTACATTTTTTGCCAAAATATCACAAAAACAGTCTCCAGGCAACATACTAAGATTCTTCTCTGAAACTGCTTGAGTGAGGCCCGCACAGTTCAATCACCTTCAGCATCACTGTCGTCCATATGTCTATTAGGGAACCTCATCAAGTCTTATTTAAAGCATTCCACAGCTTTCCTAATCCAGACTCCCAAAATCCACATTGCTCCAAACAAAAGCATGGTCAGGTCCATCACAGCAATACCCCACTCCTGGTACTGGGCCAAGCATTCACACACATGAGTATATAGGGCCATTCCTATTCAAACCACCATGTCCTTCCTCCCAATCCTCCCCCTCCATCCCTTCCACTTCCTCCCTTCCCTCCATTCCTCAATCCATTTCCTTTCAGAAAAAAAGACATGCCTCCTGGGGATATCAACCAAAGATGGCATATAGGTTGAAATAAGATTAGGCACCACCCCTCATATAAAGCTGCATGAAGTGACCGAGAAGGAGGACAACAGTCACAAAAGTAGGCAAAAACATAAACATCTCCTGCTCCCACTATTAGGAGTCCCACAAAAAAACCAAGGCACACTACTATAACATATATATAAAGAGGGCATAGTTTCGACCCATGCAGGCTCCCTGATTCAGTATCAGTGGGGGCATTTGCCTACTATGTAGTAGAGCATTTGCCTACTATGTCCCATAGCCAGCACTTCAACAAAAGAAATAGAATTTGTCTTTTCAAGATGAATGTGTATTTTTAAAGTTAGCCTTAATTTTTGAGAATCCCAAAAAGGCACATGATGTTCTTAATCATATTGACCCCCTCTTAGCCCTACACCCTCAACTCTGTCCTTTTTTGTTATAGTCTATTAATTCAAATTTGTACTACCAATACAAACCAGTATGGGGGATGAGCTGAAGCACTGTCAACCAA
Organism: Mastomys natalensis; assembly: GCA_021653895.1. Taxonomy (NCBI): domain Eukaryota; kingdom Metazoa; phylum Chordata; class Mammalia; order Rodentia; family Muridae; genus Mastomys; species Mastomys natalensis. The sequence goes on along the minus strand of JAJTUV010002618.1, from coordinate 355,882 downwards.
GCATGAGCCACACCCATAAATAAAACTGTCTCCTCCTTCCCCAGAAGACATCAAATGCCAGTAGCTCCTCAGTTAGGAGTGGGGGCTCATGAGCTCCTTCCCTGCCCATGCCGGGATGCTGGCAGGCTTGATAGGATACAGGCAACCACAGCTTCTGTATGTTCATCAATGCCTTGGTCCTGTTATAACCCCCACCTCTTACAGTTTTCCCAGCCCACTCTTCTGCATTAGGCCCTGGGCCCTGGAAGGAAGAGATGTGATAGGTGCCCTCTTAGTGGCTGAACAATGCAGATTCTTATTCTCTGCCCTTTGACCAGTAGTGAGTTATGGAATTAATCACCATCCAATGCACAAAGAAAGTTCTCTGTCGAGGCCTGGCAGATGTAATCTAGGCACTCAAAGATACCTCCAAATAGGTATGATTCTAATTTGCTCTTTTGTAAATTAGAAAAACAATATATGCATATTGAAGAACACTTTAATGACAAGGAATGTATAATGAGATAAAATAAACACTAAGAATAATTCCTTCCTGTATCATTCTGGCCTGAATGCTATTGTCATCTTACAACATGTGTCTCTTACACACCTCAGAAGTTGTAGAGCTCAGCAAGTCTTGCTTGCCCATCTTATAAAAAGGATCTGAAGCATTATTTTAAATAGCTGAATAATATTGTCATGTGTATATATCATAATTACCTTTTTATTTTCCTATTGAATGTGTAGATTACTGCCAGAGTCTCATTATAACAAATAATGCCTTCTTGAGCATCCTTGCATATGTCTAATTTGTTTTCACTGCGACTTTTTCCTTAGGATAAATTCCTGAAGTGGAATTACTTCATCAAGAGGTAGAGGAGTATTTCTTAATCTAGGGAAATATATTGCAAGCAGCTTTCTGGAAAGTTTGTAAAAAATCATCATCCTATGGAAGTTACAATAGTATCTATAATGACATTTTTCTTATTTCCCCCTTCTTTTAATATGAATCATTCAGAAATAAGAAAAAATTCTAAGAAATCAAAAAGGCAGAGGCACTGTCAGTCTCCTGACAATGAAAGCCCAGCTGGTTTGTTTCCATGTTCATTGAAGACCAAGTTGCCCAAAAGGGTTTCTAGGGTTTCTTTGGCTCTTGTTCAAACTTCCATGAGAAGGAAGAGAAGGACAGACTTGGGGAGAAAGAGCTAAACTCCCCTTTTGATCTCCTAGTTTTTCCAAATCCTGAAGGACACTTTCAGCCTCAGGTAGGTTCTTCTGAATGAGATGCACACACTAGTACAGAGTGGCCAGTCACTGATGGCCATGGGCCAAGCAGAGGGACATTCCTCTCTTCCAAATGGATCATGAAGGAAACAAAAATCCTTCCAGTTCCCAAAATGGGTGAGTACACGTCACTGATCTTAGTTTCCAGCACACGCTCTTACCTCTCTGTCCATTTCCAAACTCAGTCTCTTACTCGGGCTCCCACTGTCCTGAGAGTTCTCAGAGATGAAGAGAGAGGTGTGTAGGATAAGCATGCTACACTGACTCATGCTGAGAACTGGACTCTAAGTACCAGTTCTAGGTATGCACCAACAGAGGAATGGATAAGGAAAGTGGGTGCATACATATGCAATGAAACTTCACCCATAAGCAAGAATGAAGGCAAATGATAAGTTATGTCCATGCTAGTGAAGTAAGCCATTTCAAGCCAGATTAGATTTCATTAAATGCATGTTTATTGGGAAGCTGCTCTCAGGTGGGCAGGTTCATTGGCCTCAAGGACCAAGGTTAGAGAAGTCACTATGGGGAGTAGGACAGAGAAAGAGAGAAAGGGGAGCACACACCCAGAGTGGGAGAGAGAGAGAGAGAGAGAGAGAGAGAGAGAGCTCTGAGGGAAGGGCAGCCCAGACCCTAGGCTGGAAAGTTCAGGGTCTGGGACAGGGGACAGAGTATGCTAGATAGGGACTGAGGGATGCCAGGAGACCCTGGAAGCCAGGTCTGCTTTGATATGTAAAATATGCACCTTGGTCCCTTGTCCCAGGGTCTGAAACCAAACACTCAAGTCTTTTATTAATAATAAATTAATAAGGGGAGACATAATCATCTATGACTACTTCCTGTCGACACTGAGGCACTGCTATTGGCAAAAATCTGGAATGTTGGCCAAGTCCTAGAAAGGCTGGTTGTTTCACTGATGTCCAGGTTGTGGAACTATCTGGGGTAGGAGTGTGTAGCCCAGTTGAAGCAATCTGTTTGGGTGGGCCAAGACACCTGTGGGTAACTGTTTTGGAGCTTTCCTGGATACAAGCTCCAAGGGAACATCTGGATGTTAGGGGCAGAAGATAAAGTTAAGGAGTTTAGGGAGAAAACCTTTTTCTTGGGTATATATTTGAAATTCTTAGGCCCATGGTCTTGGGGATTGGAGGAGGGTCTGGGTCTCAGGATCAGGAAAAGGGGGATAGATCCCACCCGCAGGAATAGACAGGTAGGGAGAGAAACAGGCTGCTGATTGACAGTACTCATCCGTAGTTCATCTGAGTGTGGGAGGTGGATTTGAATGGATTCCCCAAAGCGTACAAGAATGTTTTTTTTAAAGTTTACCAAAAGATAAATTGCTTTCCTATCACCATCTAAGATTTTTCACATCATCTAGTCTTCATAACTTCCATTACCAACCTCATAGACCTTCAAACACTTAAACCCTCAAACATTTTCTTAGAAGCTTTCATATCCTCAGACATAGACTTTAAACCTTACACCTTTTCCTATCCAAATTGTTCATCGCGAGACGCAGGTGACTGATCACTGGGATCAGTCATTACACACAGAGTTCCTCTCTCTAAAGGAACTAAAAAGTTACTTCTTTCACTAGTTTAGTCTTCAAACCCCTCAGAGACCCGAAAAGAATATATTGTAATCTAAATGGCCTATGTGTCAGTTAACATGACAGACTTACCCATTTGGGACCATGTGATAAGCTATTTCTCTACCAGTGAAATGAGCGGCATTATGAGCTACATTAGATCAAATGCAGGTTTATTGGGAAGCTGCTCTCAGTCAGGTGAGTTCAATGACCCCAAGGAAGGAGGCCAGGGAAGTCAACATGGGAAGGGAGAGAGAGGACAGGGCAGAGACAAAGAAAGAAAGATCATCATACTCAAAGAGAGGGAGAGCTCTGAGGGAAGGGTAGCCCCTTCAGAGGGTGGTATTCCACCCTCTGGAATACCACTCCCCTTCTGCCCTTCCCTTGGTCCTTTCTGCTGGGGCAGACTCCTAGCTGATCTGCTCCCAAGAAGACACCATATCCTGACCCATCCCAGAGGAACCACTGTACTCAGAGCAGCTGAGGAATCGTTGCACTCAGAGAAGTGGAGAATCCACTGCACTCAGAGCAGTTGATGAAGCTGGATTCTCAGGATCTCTAACATGCCCAGGATCATAGGATTTCAGGATCCCAGAGGCAGCATGAGTCCCAGGAGTTTTTCCACCCAGGATCTCAGGATCACAGAGACAGCTGGACTCTGAAGAGTTCTGACAAAAGCTAAATAACAGGATAGACAGGCTCCAGTCAGAGACAGTGAATGCAGGTAGCACTCCAGATGAACAAATGTCGAAAGGCAAACACAAGAACATAAACAACAGAAACCAAGGTTACCTGGCATCATCAGAACCCAGTTCTACTATCATAGCAAGTCCTGGACATCCCATCAAACCAGAAAAGCAGGATTCAGATTTAAAATCACTTCTCATGATGATGATAGAAGACTTTAAGAAGGACATAAACAACTCCCTTAAAGAAATACAAGAAAACACAGGTAAACAGGTAGAATCCCTTAAAGAGGAAACACAAAAATTCCTTAAAGGATTTCAAGAAAACACAACCAAAGAGGTAAAGGAATTAAACAAAACCATCCAGGATCTAAAAACGGAAAAAGAAACAATAAAGAAATCCCAAAGGGAGACTACCCTAAAGATAGAAAACCTAGGAAAGAGACCAGGAGTCATAGATGCAAGCATCACCAACAGAATACAAGAGATAGAAGAAAGAATCTCATGTTCAGAAGATACCATGGAAAACATTGACACAACTGTCAAAGAAAATGCAAAATGGAAAAAGCTCCTAACCCAAAACATCCAGGAAATCCAGGACACAATGATAAGACCAAACCTAAGGATAATAGGTATAGATGAGAGTGAAGATTCCCAACTTAAAGGGCCAGTAAATATCTTCAACAAAATTATAGAGGAAAACTTCCCTAACCTAAAGAAAGAGATGCCCATGAACATACAAGAAGCCTACAGAACTCCACATAGACTGGACCAGAAAAGAAATTCCTCCTGTCACATAAGAATCAAAACATCAAATGCACAAAACAAAGAAAAATATTAAAAGCAGTAAGGGGAAAAGGTCAAGTAGTGTATAAAGGCAGACCTACCAGAATTACACCAGAGTTCTCACCAGAGACTATAAAAGCCAGAAGATCCTGGACAGATATCATACAGACCCTAAGAGAACACAAATGTTAGCCCAGACTACTATACCCAGCAAAACTCCCAATCACTATAGGTGGAGAAACCAAGATATTCCATGACAAAACCAAGTTTATATAATATCTTTCCACAAATCCAGCCCTACAAAGGATAATAGATGGAAAACTGCAACTCAAGCAGGAAAACTACAACCTAGAAAAAGAAGAAAGTAATCTTCCAACAAACCCAAAAGAAGATCGACACACAAACATAACTCTGCCTCTAATAACAAAAATAACAGGAAGCAACAATCATTTTCATTAATATTTCTTAACATCAATGGACTCAATTCCCCAATAAAAAGACATAGACTATAGACTGGATATATAAACAGGACCCAGAATTTTGCTGACTACAGGAGACACACCTCAGTGACAAAGACAGACACTACCTCAGAATAAAAGGCTGGAAAACAATTTTTCAAGGAAATGGTCCCAAGAAAAAAACTGGAGTAACAATTCTAATATCAAATGAAATCAACTTTCAACCAAAAGTTATCAAAAAAGATAAGGAAGGACACTTCCTACTCTCCAAAGGAAAAATCTTCCAAAATGAACTCTCAGTTCTGAACATCCCTTCTCCGAATTTAAGGACACCCACATTCATAAAAGAAAATTTACTAAAGCAGTGGTGGCGCACTCCTTTAATCCCAGCACTTGGGAGGCAGAGGCAGGTGGATTTCTGAGTTTGAGGCCTACAGAGTGAGTTCCAGGATAGCCAGGACTACACAGAGAAAGCCTGTCTCAAAAAATCTTAAAAAAAAAAATGGAAAGATCTCCCATGCTCATGGATTGGCAGGATTAATATAGTAAAATGACCAACTTGCTGAAAGCAATCTACAGATTCAATGCAATCCCCATCAAAATCCCAACTCAATTCTTCATACAGAGACAGGCAGGAGGATCAATGGAATAGAATTGAAGACCCAGAAATAAACCCACACACCTATGGTCACTTGATCTAAAAACCATCCAGTGGGAAAAGGACAGCATTTTCAACAAATGGTGTTAGTTCAACTAGAGGTCAGCATGTAGAAGAATGCAAATTGTTCCATTTTTATCTCCTTTTACAAAACTCAAGTCCAGGTGGATAAAGGACCTTCACATAAAGCCAGAAACACAGAGACTAATAGAAGAGAAGGTGGGGAAGAGCCTGAATACTTGGGCACAAGGGAAAAATTCCTGAACAGAACACCAATGACTTATGCTCTAAGATCAAGAATTGACAAATGGGACCTCATAAAATTACAAATCTTCTGTAAAGCAAAAGACACTGTCAATAGGACAAAATAGCAACCAACAGATTGGGAAAAGATCTTTACCAATCCTACATCTGATAGAGGGCTTATATCCAATATATACAAATAACTCAAGAAATTAGACTCCAGACAACCAAATAACCCTATTTAAAAATGGGGTACAGAGCTAAACAAAGAATTCTCAATTGAGGAAATGCAAATGGCCGAGAAGCACCTAAAGAAATGTTCAACATCCTTAGTCATAAGAGAAATGCAAATCAAAACAACTCTGAGATTCTACCTCACACCAGTCAGAATGGCTAAGATCAAAACCGCAGGTGATAGCAGATGCTGGCGAGGATGTGGAGAAAGAGGAACACTCCTCCATTGTTGGTAGGATTGCAAGATGGTGCAACCACTCTGGAAAACAGTCTGGCGGTTCCTCAGAAAATTGGATGTATCACTACCTGAGGACCCAGCTATACCACTCCTGGGCATATACCCAGAAAATGCTCCAACATATAACAAGAACACATGCTCCACTATGTTCATAGCAGCTTTATTTATAATAGCCAGAAGCTGGAAGGAACCCACATGCCTCAATAGCGGAATGGATACAGCTGTCTCCTTAGAGATCTACCAGAGCCTGACATATACAGAGGTGGATGCTCACAGCTAACCATTGAACTGATCATGGATTTCCCATTGGAAAAGTTAGAGAGAAGACTGAAGGAGTTGAAGGGGTTTGTGGCCCTAAAGATAGAGCAACAATACCAACCAACCAGAGCACCCAGGGTCTAAACCACCATCCTGGGAGCATATAGGGAGGGACCCATGGCTCCAGCTGTATATGTAAGGGAGGAAGGCCTTGTTGGACATAGGTGGAAGCCCTTGGTCCCATGAAGGCTGGATGCCCCAGTGTTGGGTAATTAGAGGGTGGGGAGGTGGGAGTGGGTGGGTGGGTAGAGGCATATCCTCATAGAAGCAGGAGGAGGGGGGATGGGATAGGGGGTGTGTGGGTTGGGGGGAAATGGGGTAAGGGGATAACATCTGAAATATAAATATAATATCCAATAAAAATTAATTTAAAAAAAGAAAATAGGACAACTGGAGAGAATTAGCTCACAATGAGCTAATTAAGCCAATTTTTAACAAATATTGTCCATTTTCTCTGATTTTGGAGGTCTTAGATCTTATATAATCATAGTAGTATTTATGACATGAAATGGAGCTATCTGAGGGAACAAAGGACACATGGAAAGAGGAAAACAGAGGAAGAATGGTACGGAAGGAAATTCTTCAACATTCATTATAGTCCTCCATGACAAAAAATAAGATTAAATTAGCAATTGAAAGAATAATATAAACCCCATTTGTCTTTATTTAAGGACCCCTTTTGCTTCCATTTTGAGGACCAGGCCTAATTTCAAAAATGGCCATAATGCTGGGCAGTGGTGGCACATACCTTTAATCCCAGCACTTGGGAGGCAGAGGCAGGCAGATTTCTGAGTTCGAGGCCAGCCTGGTCTACAGAATGAATTCCAGGACAGCCAGGGCTACACAGAGAAACCCTGTCTCAAAAAACCAAAAAGGGGTAGGGGGAAGCCGTAAGGCATCAGCTTCAAGAATAGACCATAAGTTCCAGAAACTAGGTCATAAGACACCAGCTCTAGGAACAGACCATAAAATCCAGAATAAGATCATATAACGCAAAGAACAGACTGGGATAAGCACACAACTGGGGAAATATATTCTCTCAGAATGGGCCATGTGCACTGAACAGCCCTATTTTATTACGTGAATGAAAGCTCATGTCAGGAATGTAGATCACTGACCACCTGTGTCCCTCCAGCACCCACTAATGAAATTTTAGATTACCTAATACTTCTAGAGAGTTCCCCCAGTTCCCTATAATAAAGCCTACATGCCTTTGTCTGGGGTCACTATTTTAGGGAATGGATAACCCTGCACGCTGGTAATTTCTGCAGAATAAATGCTCTTTGTGTTTGCATACTATCTGTGTCTGGGGTCTTCTTCCTTCAGTGATTTTTTTGAACCCTTACACAATCTCAATTAGAAAGAATATTCTCAACTGAAAATCTGTTTTTGCTGCTCATTTGCCTTTCTATCTGAGCAACCCTGGCATTATTATACTTGATTCAAGCTTCTGAAGGCCATCTCAGCCTAACTACTCCATCAGCCTCCAGAGAACACAGAGTGTTCTCTGTATCAGTTGTGTGAGGACCTGGATCTAAGGTAGGCTATGACTAAACCTAGAATCTGTGCATTCTTCTGTGTCCCCAGCCTCCCAATAAGCTGAAGTGGGACACCTGACCAGTGGTAGCCAATAAGATGAGAGGCTGAGGCATTTAAGAGGATGTTGACCCTGTAGCCCTCCCTTCCTCTATCCTGGTAATATGTTGGTGCATCTTTTGTATTTGATTGTGTTAAGCTATTGAAATCTCTGAGTTTATCTCATGCAGCAATTAGCTTTACCCTCATCACTATTGAAGAATAAACTGTAAACTGTTTTCTTTATTGACTTTGGTGTGGGCTCAGAGCCTAAATATTGAGGTATGTGCGGCTTATACTAGTTGATGGCTTGAACCAACATTACAATGTCTACTTTGGTAACTGACAGGAGTCAGCACTTAGGCACTAAAGTGGGTAGAGGTGGGGATTATTGGGTCTTTGTTGGGATGACAGAATATCAAATGGTTATGTGGCTGTGCCCTGTGTTCTCAATTGTTAACTGCTGTGCTGGCAGCACCAGGGGCTGGCAGGATATGTAAACATTTGTTACTTCCTCACCTGCCCAAAGAAGGATTCTCTGAAATTCCGTGTTAGAAAGCAAGCCACCTCGGGGAGGTCACAGGAGGTTACATTGCTTTCAATCTGTCCAAAAGGCAACACTAAGATGAACTGGGGGTAGTCCTGTTGTTGATTGGCTCAGAATGAGTGAACTGTGGAAATTATTCGACTGCGCTAATAGCTTTTTTGTTTCAGAAAGGAATGAGGCCTTTCCTTATAATGAGCTGGCTGCTTGGGCTGGGGCAGAAGGGCACTAGGACAGGAGCAGAACAGTACCAGGGCAGGGAGGCTGGGTGGAGCTAGATGGGCGGCTGAGGTGGCCATCCAACAGGCAAAAAGCTGTACACAATGCAGATGTCTCTGTGTCCTTATTATTGAACCCTGATAATTCCAGCAGAAAGGAATTATCAACAGGTCCTGCCAAGGTGTTACCCTGAGGAATCACAACATGGGCAACAAATCTAGAATAAAAGATTTATTTCAGGAAAAGGGAGCAAGGCCTAAAAAAAGGGTAGAGGCAGAGACAGTGGGGACAGAGAAGGAAAGGAAGAGAGAAAAGAGAACAAGTGTTGGACTCTAAGATCCAAAACCAGGGGACGCGCTCCCCCAGAAACACTCACGGATGGGATTCACTGCAATAACATGAGCTTTATTGGTGATAAGATGATAATAAGAACCAGCGCACTGGGGTTCCCATGTACGCAGACAAGAGGAACCCCAAGCCAAAGTTGGGAAGAGTTTTTATACAGAGTTCATGAGGGAAACCACAAAGGCTGATCTCCCCCAGGTCCAGTCTCTAGGTGACTCAGATTATGACAATGAATGTCTTCTGTAAGCCCAGGTTTATTTCGTTAAGGGCCCAGATTCCTGATTACTTCTCATCTTGGTTCTCCTGGAATGTGTCTGTGTGCTCTGGGCCTTCCTCACCTGCAGGTGGGTTCCCTATCCTGTGGTCTGAGAAATGTTAATCAGCCTCTCCCTTCTTCCTCTGAATGTTAAGCCAGCAAGTGTCCTCTGACTAAGGAATATGCCCCTCCCGGGTTGTGTCCTGGGACAGTAAAGTTCTTTCAATTTTAAGTTCAAACCGAGACCCAAAAGTCCTAAACGGGGAAGAGAAGAGGCTAGCCAGGAACACATGGGAACAGAAAGAGAAAGAAGATGGGGGCGGGGGGGGGAGAATAGGAGACAAGGCTGTGAGAGAGTAACCTAGCAGTCCCTCTTAGACACCTGGCTCGCAGCTGGCGCTCCACTATGCTAGCTGTTGCTAGACAGCTGTTGGTCAAGCCTAGTGAAATTCTGTAAACCACACTGGGACTATGTGACTATTATCTGATGTCTTCACGTAAAAGCTGGGACTAAAGTGCCTATCTCATCACAGACTTGAGGACAAATGAGATTCTCCATATGGAACATTTGATACAATGTCATGAACTTCAATACTCTCTACTTTCCAGAGAAGGAAACCAAGTCTCAGAGAGGCGAAGGGAAGTCCCTAGATTATGATGCATGCCTCGCAGAAAGTGGATGGGGAGGTAGCACCAAATGGATTCCAAGGATGGCAGTGTTTATTCCAAACCTTCTACCTCTGCTTCTTTTCCTGATGGTCTCTGCATATGTTAGAGAGGTGACGTTCATGTCCCACATTGTGGCACAGGGATTATGTGTGCTGTTTACCTGTTTTCAAGCTTAGTGGGTCCTGTATCTCCTTGAAGCCTAGGAGAAGGGCATGGGAGTTGATAGTGCTTTGTTGTCATTGAGGAGACTCTTGAAATAATCAAAACAGAGAGTCTGCTAGAGCCCGTTTGTGTCAGTAAATGAGAAGCTTCGAAAGTGCTCCTGGGACCCAGTCAAGACAACAGAAACTCAGCACACAGACAGACATCTCTCTGCCCACTTGGGCTTCATTTGTGAGCCCAAACAACAGGCTGGGAGAGAAAGCAATGTTTCTGTAGGAAGTACAGGTGGCATTTCTCAGAGGAGGTCTTTGTTGGATGAGCCCTCATTGAATATGAAGAGAGGGACTGTGATAGGCAAATGGTTTCTGGGGACAGCTGTGTGACATGCAGATAAACAGGAAGCTCTCCTGAACAGCTTCCTGGCATCCTACTGTGCTGTGAGCAGGGTCTCTGTAGTGCTTCAGAAGAAGGATGGAGATGAAGTGGGAGAAAGTGACTTCTTCTCAGAATGCGGCTTCATGGGAAACTCTCTAAAAAGGAACCACTCACACCTCCAGCATTGCTATGTACTTGCCCATCATCTAACGGCCATCACTGCTATTGTGGGTACCATGTAAGGAGCATGCACCTTATGCTGGGATTTCACACCGCATATCAGGACAAAGAGCTCACACCTGTCTTAAACACATCAATTTTTCTCGTCATTACTTACTATACAATGCCATGTATCCAGAATGTCTATAGCATTTGCTTTATATCAGGAGTTATGAGTCATCGAGATACAATTCACAGTATACAAAGGACATGGTGCATTCCATGCAAATAGCACATCATGCCATATAAGACACATATGTATCTACAGGCTTTCATGCCTGGGACAGGGGTATGTATCTTGGAACCAAACTCCTACATGTATTAAGGTGGATGGACATGGCCACCAACCTTGGAATTTATGATCTTGGTAAATTAACATCAAGCAGACACATGCTTGTACTGATACTGAAGAGGGGATGCTGCAGACCTTCAAGCACAGCACTCCATCATTTCTTTACTTCATAAATACATCTGCCAGGGAAGACCTCTAAGCGTGCCATTCCTTCTGCCTGCAAAGCTATCTGCTGTAGCTCAACTGTTTCATATTCCTAGCATCTTAATTACTTGCCCAAACCCAGAACAGCAAACTCTCCCTGTTACATATTTCACAACACAAGGTTCCTTCAACATGCAGAACTTAGCTCTGGTATCATTGTATTCTGCACAGTAGTCACTGTCTCCCTCTTCTCTTGCCGCTGTCAGAGCAAGGAGGCTTTCAGGCATCTCTGCTCAGCAGGGTACCTGGAACCTGACAGACCTCAATAAATGTATGCAAATGAATTAAAATATCCTATGAATTACAGAGAAAGCCCAGGGAATCCAAGAGACTACCCCAATATTGCACAATCAGGAAGAAGCCACTCTGGGGCTCAAGTGCTCACAACTCTGCTGCCTCCCTCTCTTCTCCTGGCCTCCTCACCTACTATGGCAAAATTGCAGGAAGCTCTGAGCACTTTCCAAAAGATCCAAGTCAGAGATAGGCGGCTTCAGACTCACAGTGAGGAGGCAGAGCTGTGAGTAAGGAAGAAAGCAGAGTTATTATTCTCATGGTTTGAGAGGTGAGATGCTCTATGAGGTCACTTCCTGGGATCAAGGATTCTGATCTCCACACTGAGGAAAGTGTCACACAGAATAATGCTGCCTGTGAACTGCTTCTCTGACCTTCGGGAGAGTGGAGAGTTGTAGGAGAGAGACTTTAAATGGGGTTAAAAGGAGACATTGAAAATGGCATCCTACTGAAAGCCAGGCCCTGACAGCCACACCTCCATTTCTAAGAAGAAAGGCTGTTATTCCATTCTGCAAAACCCATTTTACTTTCCTGATCCTGCAGGATACTGTGAAAAACACAGTGGTTTTAAGGGAGGAAACCCCTAGGGTTGCTCTCCAAGGTGCTGCTTATGAACTGTGTGACCTTCGACGAGTTGTGAAACCTCTCTATGGTCTGCTTCCTTGGTGGCCACATGAGAAGAGTCATGCCTACTAATTGCTGTATTAGGGGATATCCAATGAGACTAAGAACTTTAATTCCTCTCTTTTGTGATAATGAAGACCATCTTAGGCAAATGTTTAGCACTGAGCTGTATCTCTAGCCGGGGATAAAAAAGAAAAAATGCCTTTTACTACGTATTTGTGAAACTCAGGTTTGTGTGTAAATGTGAGTGGCCACATGTGAGTGTTTACCTCAGAGTGTAGGTAGAGGTCAGAAGGCAAGTTCAGGCATTGGTCCTCATCTTCCTCTTTGAGACAGGCTCTCTCCTGTCATCCCCCCTTTGTACACAAGGTGGTCTAGCCTTTGAGTTTCTGTGGACTGTCCTATGTCTGCCTCCCATCTACCCCAAGGAGTGCTGAGATTTCAGGTATATCTCCAACAGATCCAGCCTCTTATGTGTTCTGGGGACACAAATTCAGACCTCGTTGTTGCAGAACAAGTGACTTGTCTACTGGACTATGTCCTCAGCATAGGACAAATACCCAATAGAAATCCTGTCTTCAAGAAAACCCTGTAGAAATCTGAGTTTTCACTGTGGGACACATAGCCATTGCTGTTAATGTCTCTTTCAGAATGTGCGTGAATGATGACAGCAAGATACAAGAACAAGGGGCTTGGGCGCCCCTAAAGATTGATTCTCTTGCATGCTGCTGAATGTTTCCCAGTTATTGTATATCAGGAGATTGATGTCTAGGAGCAACTGTACCCTATCACAGTGTGAATGAACTGGAAACTTGGCCATGAGACACTTTCCAGGACTTCTCAGTAAAGATGATTGATTGGTATCTCCAGACTCCTGGCTTGGGTTAGAGAAAAGCTAATTACTCAGATAAATTATGTGGTGGCCATCACATCAGCTCTGTGGGACTGAGAAATACTCAGGATATTAGTTTCTGGCTTACAGACAATTCTGCTAGGTTCCTCCCGACAATGACCTAGCAACAGCTTGCATCATCACCTGCAGCCATTGCTACCTGCATCTCTGCCAGGTGCGGGTGGCCTGGCACATATAAGAGGACTCCCCTCTTCTTCTTCTTCTTCTTCTTCTTCTTCTTCTTCTTCTTCTTCTTCTTCTTCTTCTTCTTCTTCTTCTTCTCTTCCTCCTCTTCCCTCCTCCCTCTCCCTCTCCCTCTCCCTCTCCCTCTCCCTCTCCCTCTCCCTCTCCCTCTCCCTCTCCCTCTCCCTCTCCCTCTCCCTCTCCCTCTCCTCTCCCTCTCCCTCTCCCTCCCTCTCCCCCTCTCCCTCCTCCTCCTCCTCCTTCTTCTCCTTCTTCTTCTTCTTCCTCTTCTTCTTCTTCCCCCTCTCTCTCCCTTCTCAATCTTTTTTTTCTCTGTGTGTGTTTCTATGTGTTCCTGGTTAGCCTCTCTTCCCCTTTTTTCTGTCCTTCTATGCCTCCCTGCCCACCTCTACCTCTTCTCTAAGTTCTCACTCCCCTTCTCCCACAATAATATACCAGGTCTGTCACATGGTATGATTTCTCAGGGGGCACCTTGATATGGGCCTGCTAGGAACCCCCTTACTCCCAACGCTGCCACTGCCTCATTACACTTCATAACATTAGTAGCATGTACCTCTGAGTTTGTCTAAAGGGCATTTCTGAGAATTATATGAGAACATTATCCCTAAAGGCAACCAAAGGACACAGGTTTGCCTTATAAAAGAATATCCAAAACCAGTTCAGTCTAGATTATCCCTGTAACTTTCATACCTTTCAATAACTTACAATACATATGTTGTGAATATGCATTGTTGTGTTTTATGAAAAAGAAAAAGAAGCCAGGGATAAGTTTGGTGGAGGCACGGTATGGTGTCGGGGAAGGCGGTACCTCCATGGGTCCATGTTGAGGCATCCCTTCCCCCTGAGGTATCAGCTTCAGGATGGTATACGATAGAATAGAGATTATTTAGAGCATGGGGAGGGGAGCTGGGGAGTAGTAGAGACAGAGTAGGGCAGAGAGAGAGAGAGAGAGAGAGAGAGAGAGAGAGAGAGAGAGAGGAGTAGAAGCAGACCATGAACATGGGGAGAGAGGGGTGAGAGAAGAAGGGACAGAAGAGGAAGAGGGAAGAGAGAAAAAGAAGAGGAGCAAGAGAGGAGAGTGAGATAGGGGCAAGCATCCCCTTTTATAATGAGTCAGGCATACCTAGCTGTTGACAGGTAACTGTGGGGTGCAGCCTAGAAGAAATGCCAATATACATGAATAGAAATTGTCATGTAGAAATTTGATCATTACTAGAAACAGGGAAATGCATATTAGAATAAACATAGCCTGATAAATACAGTTGAGGGTAAAGGGGTCCTGATGTTGTCAGATGCATTGTTTGGAGAGGGATGTGTGTGGGGTATATGGGGTGTATGTGTGTGTAGCAATTCATGTCAAGGAACTAGGCTGTCAAGTGCATGATTACAAGAGGAGAGAGAAGTGTGCAGAACACAAAGCAAAATGAGGGTCTCAGGCTTCTAAATTGTCTCCTGTGCTTGTCTGCCACATGGCCTCATCAATGATTTAATCCATGGAAGGATTTAGATTTTGAACAGACTGTTATGAGGTGCTGGCTCTGCAGAAAGTGAGGTCTCACTAGAGGAAGGAAGTCAGTGAGAACGTGGCTGTATCTTATCCTGGCTCTTTCTTCTTGCTCCTCTCTGCTTCCTGTCCATCATGAACAAAACAAATCTGCTCCACCATGCCCTCACTGCCACAAAAAATGAAACAAAGAGCAAACTTAAACCTTTCTCTTTTAAGTTGTTTCTGTCAGGAACTTTGTGCCAGTGTCAAAAGTGCAATTGCTCCATGGGGATGTCGGTGGAACAAGCCAACATTTAAGGATTGTTCCATGTTCACCATAAGTCAGATACAGAAGTCAGATACATAGCTAACGTATCAAGACTGAGAGGTGCTCCTGAGCTCAGGCCCCAGCAACACAGAAAAAGCCAAACATGGCAGGGAATGCTTGCAATTCCAAGTCTGGGGTTACAGAGACAGTTGCATCCCTTGGACTCATTGCCAGCCAACCTATCCTGACAAGTGAGTTCCAGTCAAGACAGTAAGAGGTCTTGTCTCCAAAACAAACAAACAAGGCAGGAAGCTCTGGAGAACTGATATCTAGCATTGACTCCTGGCCCCCATGTGTATATGTGAACATGCAAAAAAAATCTAGACACAAAAGAATTGTCATCTCATCTTCTCAGACAAAATGGAAAGCACTTCTTTCATCTCTACTTAGTGAGTGAGAAGAGTGAGGTTCAGAGAGGTCAGGCAGCTTGCCTAAAATCACACAACTGGAACTAAGATTGGAATCAAGCAGTCTAATCCCACACCCTGTGCTCAAAAATACGGGGCTCTGTTCCCAGGATTCTGTCACTAAGAGCCCGAGATGCAGGCTAGACACTCGACCACCAAGCAGGACTTGTGAGAATGGCTAAGATAAATTACTCTCAGTAAAGCAATTAGTTCAGGATCTGCACAGAGGTTCGCAGCAGCACGAGATAGCTGGGAGCCTGCAGATGCTTTCTATTCCGAGCACCCTGATGAGATGCTTTCCATAAATGATGGGTAGTCCCTAGCACCCAGAGCTGGGGCCCTAGCTCCTGGATGTTACAGGAACCAGAACACATCCCATGGCTTCATTGGAGCAGCTTCAAAGAACACAAAGAACATTTGTCAGGTTTTACAGACCCTGAGGTGTCCCCCACGCTGTGGCCGTCAGATGTGTAAGTCCTAGGCTGAGGTAGAAAAATCTCTGGCAACACTGGATAACAGCTCTTTAACCCTACCTCTTCCTGCACCACAGAACAAAGAACATGAGGTGACAGGCTTCTGTGACATGTACTCCAGTGGCTTTTGCTTATCGTGTGACTGTTTTGAAGATCTGAGAGGTCTTTGAAGAGGTAGATTATTTTACATTTTCCAATCAGTGGACAGTCCTCTGGGGAGGACACTTGTCAGAGCAAGGCATCCTACATCTATTACTTTGGGCAGAAGAAGGAATAAAGAAACCCTTGTCGCACAAATGCACAAATATTTAGCCCCTGATGGCAGATGGTACTGCTATAGCAGATCTCATGATGGACAGTACTGTGGGAACAGGGACGAGAGGGGATAGAGTCCCAGAAATCAGACTCTGGAGACCAGCATCAGGGTGCAAATCTGAGTTTAT
The DNA here is from genome assembly GCA_021653895.1 of Mastomys natalensis. Taxonomy (NCBI): domain Eukaryota; kingdom Metazoa; phylum Chordata; class Mammalia; order Rodentia; family Muridae; genus Mastomys; species Mastomys natalensis. Next base: position 339,408 of record JAJTUV010002618.1, on the reverse strand, counting down.
AGTAAAATGCATACGCTTATATACAGTGTTCAAGCCACTCCCAAGCCCCTAGATCCTTGGCCAATCATATCTCACCACACCGTCACTATATCCCAATGAAAGTCCTGCCTGATGAGGTAACTCAGACAGAGGGACGGGGCACCAGCACCTGTTAGGACTTCCATGAAGACTGGGAAAGCAGTCACCCCCTGGTCTTGGGAGCCATCTTAAGTCCTCATCTTAGCTGTGTACGGCTGATGAGGATTCTGAGCTGGAGCCTGTGGTGCTTCACTTTCCATCCCACTTTTTCCTTCACAAGGTTGACCTCCACATCCCTCAGTCAGTATGGCTACAACGGATCTCGTGATGGACCATATGGCTACAGCGGATCACATGATGGACAGTACAGATACAACCGGTTTAGTTTTCTCTCAGCTCATTTCTAATTCTATGTCTTTAAGTTTTATGTTTTAACTGACACCGTACTCTTCTTTAGGCAGGTTTCTGATCTCTTTCATTCCATTATCTGAATTTTATACTTGCTCATCTGTCAGGGCCTCATTGCCTTGGAGGGTTTCTATGCAAGTATGTACCTCTTTAAATTAAAAGAAGAGGCCCGGGTCCATCAAGGAGTGAAGGCCCTGCTAACAGTAATATGTGTACCACCCAGGGTGCTGCAAGATAGCCACCCAGTGTCCCTGGCTTTATTTCTCAACTGGTTTAGATTGCACCCCACCCCCATTGTAGGACAAAAGTGGCGGGCCACAGCGGCCCGCAGCAGGCCCCGGGCCCAGGTGGCAGCAGCCCGGGACCGCGTGGTGGAAACGGGTCGCAGCGGTGGAGTCCTGGGCCCACGTGGCAGCAGGCCCGGGGCTTGCGCAGGCAGGCCTCCAGGCCCAGGCAGCAGCGGCTTGGGGCCTGCGGGGCGGAGGCTGCCTGGAGGCTTCCAGGCAGCAGGTCTCACATACCAGAGGAAGGTCCCTGGTTCCAGCGGCTGGAGGCTTTGGCTTCGGCGGCGGGCCCGGGAGGTCCCAATGATACGAGGAAGTCCTTGGTTCCAAAAGGGTTTATTGTCATGGCGGATGGTAGATGGATCTGGAAGTACCCCCCCCAAACTCAGGGCAGACCTGGGTTAAGTAGGGAGGGAGGAAGGGGGAGGTTCTGGGGAGGAATGGTTAATTGGCTCCGCCCTCTGACCTTCATTAGTATGTAAATCTCTAGGGCCTGAGGCCTGTAGTTACACCCTCTACCTGTGCACTTTGGGAGGGGCTGTAATGGCCTACATGACTGAACAATGTAGGTCTATGGAGATTAGACTGCTTGTTAGGACCTGAGTTCTGGGGACGTAGCCGAACTCCTGCCGTTTCTCCCTTGGAGTCTCGGGGTTCTAGGCCCATGCCCAGCCAAGAACCAGAATACCCTTACGCAGTCCCACACCCCATCATTGTAGAAGTGTTTTTGTGTGGTCCAGGCATGAGGTAGTAGAAGAGAATCCAGGATAAGTACAAATATGTATGCTCTTCTCACAAAGCTATGCGATAAAGACCTCTTTCTATATGTCTTTTTCATGTGTATGCAGGTACATGTATGTGTGAGTGCATCCATGTGTGTATGTGAAGAGGCAAAAGGACAACTTCAGGTACCATCCCTCAGGTCGTTCCCTCAGGTGCTGTCCATTTTTATCTTGAGACAACATCTCTCACTGGTCTGGAACTGGTGAGTAGGCTGGGCTGGCTAGCCAGTGATTCACCTGCCCCTGTCCCCAGCACTGGGATAGCGAGCTCGCACCACCATACCCAGATTTTTTAAAGAGTTCTGGGCATTGAACTCAGATCAATCCAACTAACTGAGCCATCTCCCTGGCCTCAGACAAACTTCATTCTTAAATACAGGAAGGAATAGCATTTTCCCAGTGCATCATGCTGTCGAGGGCTGGACATTAGAGACAAGTAATGAATGCAGAGGGCAGAGACCAGGAAGTTTCATTTCTCTTTTCTTTGTTTAAATAATGCATTTATTTTATTTTTTTTTTTTTATGAGCACTGGTGTTTTGCCTGCATGTATGCCTATATAAGGGTATTGGGTCCCCTAGAAATGGAGTTACAGACAGTTGTGAGCTGCCATGTGGGTTCTGGGAATTAAACCCAGGACCTCTGGTAGAGTAGTCAGTGCTCTTAATCACTGAGCCATCTCCTGATCTCCTCAATTCTGTTTCCACCAGCGTCTGATAGGTGCTGATGCTGTTGTAAAGTAAATTACCATAAGTAATTCTCTAGTACCTGCCAGGCTCTGGCCTGAACATGGCCTCAGGGATCCTCTGCATCCCCTAACAGATACAGCAATGACCACCTCTCTGGGTTCTCACTGCTCCCACAAAATGAGTGAGTGTCAATCCAAAAACCTGGACTGAAAGCCACTCCAATAGTTCAAATCCAGAGCTGTAAGAACCCATAATTCGCAAGCCTTACAGAGATCATGATAGGTCAGAAACTGAATTGCTCAATCATCTCCCCCAGTAATTACAGCTGGGGTGTGTGGCTGAGCCCTGGAGTCTTTGAGATGTCTCTCCATCATCAATACCCCCACACTAGAATCTTGATTTTGGTTTCTGGACATTGCTTCAAGAAAATTCATCAAGGTCCTTCTAGGAAGCTGGGGATCTGGATTCTGACTATTTACTGAGGATCCTGGGATGAAGGTGGAGGCTGTTTTCAGAGAGGAATTCAGAGGCTAGGGAAGGGAGGCGGGCTGCAAAAGAGGAGTCAGCTTCCCTATGGAAGAGGCTGAGACGAGTCCATCAGTCTTATTTCCTCTTCTTTCTGAATATAATCTATCTCAAGCCTCTCATAAGATGTGTAAACACAGACGATGTTGCCATAAAACTGAGATCTGACCTGAGTAATGTAAACCCATTGGAGTGGTATGCATCATTTCCAGACTAATACATAACATCTTTCTGCATATTTCTCCACTGTCTTCGCCATCATCCAACTGAGCTGTACTATTGAGGCATGATTTTGAAATACCATGTGGAAGACAAGAGAGCTCACATCAGCTTAGATCTCTCCAGAATGACGGTAGAACCTGGGATTTCTTTAGACTGTCAAATGGAGAAAACATAAGGTTCTACTTAGGTCTGTCTAATGGACAGTTGGATCCTTTGTAATAGAGCTTGCATTGTCTTCAGTAGTATGTTATGCATAAACAAAGGTAGCAATGACCTGTTGCATGGTGGCTTGGAAAACGGGCCACTTCTGTGTAGAGCCTCAGTAAATGTGGAGATTTGATACAATGGGAAAAGTCTTATAAAGTGAGTCAGACTGACAAAGAGGAGTCTATAAAGTTGAGGTCTGCACTATGAGGGTATAGAGAGGGTGAATCATAGAAAGAAGGGTGCTTAGTGTGCTCTGTAGGAACATTCTAGAAGATGGTAGTGGCCCCAGAAGGTATATTGCCTGCAAGTGGGTTGTAGATGATACTCTAAGGAGGAAAGGACAACTGTGAGACATTGTTTCTTCTCCTATGTCTCTGCCTAATTCTCCATGGAACAGGCAGCTCTTGTTTCCTCTTGAAACATTGTTGCTTCTTTCTCAAGAAAGAGAGTTGAATAAAAACACTATTATATAAGGCAGACTTTAAAGGCAGTTTCACTGAGGTGCAATAACCAATGGGTGATATTTAAAATGTACAAGTTGAAAGATTGCGTGGAGGTGTCCACTTAGGATGTGATTGCCACAACAAGGAACGACATGCGTCGTATCTCTATAAGTTTCTTTGTGGGTTCCAAGAGAATGGGCACAGTCAGAAACACTTATTTGTCTTCCAAGATAAAACCCCTGAGGAGCTCTCACTTATACAAGGCCTTATGGCTGCGCCCATTGGTGGCTCATCAGCGATAACCCAGAGGAAACGTGCACAGGACAATGAGGTTACCTCAAGAACAACTTGCACCTGGGCATCCATGGGAGAGGCACCACATCAGCGTACCAGAGACTATCACGACGGCATACTCCACAGGAACGGCTCCCGACACACACAAATGAAACAATGACACACAGTCCTGAGCCATTTTAAAAGCTTCCCAACATATCCCTTTGGTGACCGGGGGCAAACCCTCTGCCCTCTTCCCAATGGCCAGCCAATTCAATCGGTGCATCTTGCATACACCCAGACTTGGCAAGTCTCATTCTCATTTACCAGTTGAATTTTTAGACCCGCAATAAAGTGCCGTGCACTTTGCTTTCCTGTGCTTTAGTTGGCAAGCACCGTCGAGCCCTAGTCCCTAGCCATAGATCCAAATTAGATTAGTTTGGTTTAAATATTCCTCTCATGTTCACAAAGAGCTATTATCAAAACAAAGGAGAACACGTGTTGGAGGGGATAAGAGGCTGGAACACAGACGCTGCTCAGAATATTAATGACGCAGCTGCTGCAAAAACAATGTGAAGGTTTCCTAAGAAGTTTAAACTAAAACTACCCTGTGATCCAGCCATTCCCCTCCTAGGTACACATCTGGAAACACTGAAATCAGGATCTTGAATATTAAGCTCCTCCTACACTCATTCTAGCAACGTTCTGAAGAGCCAGCATGTAGAAATGACCCAAAGTCAATAACAGATGATGAACAGAAAAAAATGTAATAGATATATCAAAATATTATTCAAATTCAAGCATACCTTTTGGATGGTGCCAGTGAACTTGGAGAGTGTTGTGCATTCTCAGAAGGACAGAAACTGATAGAAGAGGCTGGCATGACGGTTATGTACTTGGGATCCAGGTGAAATGCCTGGGTTCAAACCTGACTGATATTTTGAAAGGTCTCAATGCTTCTATTTATTTTTTGAAATAATTTCTTTATCAGCATTAAGTACTAGCCACTGCAATAAAAGGCCTCTCTGGACCTTGTATGATTATTTTGCACACATGAACTCAAGAAGCAATGGTGACCTCCATAAGGAGCTCCAGAGGCCACATCCCTAGCTGAGAAGCTATTGGCAACTGATGGCTGCTAGGGAAGGAGGTTCAGTTTAGGGGTGTGGTCATTGTGGATTGCCACGCCCCATGGATTGTCCCACAACCATGCTCATATGGCAGCATTCATTTGATTCAGTAAGGTTAAAAATAAATGAATAATGAAAAGAACATGTGAACTTAGAGAAAGACATGACAGGTGGTTTCAGGGAGACTCAGAAAGGGACGTGAGAGGTGGATTGGATCAAAGAAACATTGTACATGCATAAAATTTTCAAAGGAAATAAAATTAAAATACAAAAAGAGGATTAATAAGTAACCCACGGGGGGTGGGGGGTATGAGAGTTGGATAAGGCACAAATGTAATAAAGAATTTGTGTAATCTCTGCTTCACTGTGTGTACGCATCTATTTTTAGTATTCATAAGTGCTCTTTGGTGGAGAACAGAAATCTGTACAAAGTCTGGAGTTAGGAGTCACATACGTGCGCACGCATACACACACACACACACACACATACACGTGCACACACACACACACACACACACACACACACACACGGGTACACTTGTACACTATAGTTCTTTATTCATTATATCCTGGTCGTAGGAGTTAAGAAAAAGGCTGGAATACATCTCAATTGGTAGAGTATCTGTGTAGCACACCTGAGGCCTGAGCTCTATCCTAGCACTCCATAACCCAGTATGGTGATGCAAGACTGGAATTCCAACGCTGCAGGCTATGACCTTTCCTTTCCTCCTTCATCCCAGTTAGCTGGGAACCAGAACACGGAAGGGGTGATCCCAGGCTGAAGGAGAAGAACAGAAACTATCATTTACCAGTACCTACTCTGTAATCGTGCTAAATTCTCCAAAAATTTACCATCTCATCAAATCCTTATGTATGCTTTTGTGTAGACACTGACACAAGGAGGAAGCCAAGACATGGAGAGGTTGTAATTAATTAATTACTTAATTAGTTAGTTAACTGTTTACAAAACGTACCTGGTGTCACACATCAAGGAGGGGACTGAACTGAGAGAGTCTGCAGGGTCTGAGGACCTCAGAAAATCACAGCCCTGCCACAGGAAGGAAGCTCAGAGGATTACTCAAATAAGCCAGTGAGACAAAGGCAGATGAGAAAGCAGAGGTGGAGGAAAACAGAGAGAATAAACAAAAGCCATTGGGTCATCTTAATTCATCAGGGCCCCTGCCAGGAGTGAGACTTGCTGGAAGGCCACAAATTACACAAAGCCCTTGGAGGACAGGGTCAACAAAACAGAATAACTAATCTCAGAGTCAGAGATGCCAAAGAATCCCAAGAGGCCTCTGCAAAGCATTTTTCTCCAAAGACACAAAAGAAAGTTTTGTGGTTCTTTTGGAGTGAGAAGCTAGTTTTTTTAAAATGTGTAAGAGGAACTTACATGTATAATCCTGACACCTGTAATTTAGACATGGCTATACAAACATATTGGTACAAAAAGAGTTACATAGGTAACTTCAAGTTCCGACTTTTTTCCTATCCTCCCATCCCAAACTCAGTGTCTTAGAATAATGGTTTCTAAACACGGATTACCTTATAACTGAATGCTTTTTTTCTTGATTGTTTTTTTTTTTTTTTTTTTTTTTGCTAATTACATTTGTTCTTTGACACTTTCCCACATGTGAACCTTCACTTCTCCCTACAAACCCTCTTTCCTATTCATGCCTTTACTATTCCATGATCTACTTGGCTTAGTCAGGGTCATCTGTGCAATTATGGCTTGGATCTCTTCGTTGGAGCTTAATAGGTTCAGCAATGGGTACAAAACTCAGTGTGATGACTCCCTGTCCCAAAGTCTATCAGTAGCTAATAGTTCACCTGGGGCCCTAGAAAGATCTCCATTCATAACTGATTGTTGATAGGGCTGGTCTTGTGCAGGCCTGGTGCTCAGAGAAATCCCCCTGCCTCAGATTCCCAAGTGTTGTGATTACCGGCATGCACTGCCACATCTACCGCAATAGATGTTCAGATGCAGTGTGCCCCAAACCACCCTTGCTCAGATTCTTTCCCCAGTCGTTCCTTGGGCAAACTCCATAAATAAACAGTTTTTAAAATTTAGCTTGGTGGAGGTCTCTCACAATTCTCCGTATTGGTTGCAATAGCACCCATCAAAAGTACAGACAGGTGCCCCAGGGTCTTAGTGGTATTTGTGCTGAGGACAGAGTGACTTGGATCTCTTGACTTTTGTGTCTCAGCATTTTCTTTGTATCCTGGTTGGCAAGTAGAAGCCTCTAAGCACATTGATTGCCACAGGAAACTCAACCCCATCCTTCCATTCACATTCGTTTCTTAACACTGATCCAGTGGCTCTTGTTTCTAAACTATCTGCAACCTGCAACCTGCCACAGAGAAGAGCAAGAGAAATATCAAGAAAACAATGTCACAGTTAGTAACTTACAAAAACAAGGCATGCCACAGATGCGCAAATCCATTGCCAGTGTGATAAGGGAAGGACTAAGCCCGCCTGGCACGTGGGGTGGAGCTTCTTCCACTTCAGGATGAACGTAGTCACCTGAGCCTTGATAATATGCAGACCAGCTGGAGCTGATATGCTGAGCTTGTTTCAAGTGTGTATGGTCCACGGACCATACTTTCAGTAAGCGGTATGTGAGCAGGACCCTGTAGAATGGATAGCGTATTCTCCTTCCCTGAGTGGGTCACTTCAGCACTGCGTTTGAAGTAAATACATTTTAGTCCTGTACCCTAACCTGGCAAATAATGAGGAAATGGCTAAAGGCTCCTAGTAGGATGAGCAAGCAAGAAAGATAGACTTCCCACCTTTTACAAATCTCTATAAAGTCCTTATGCTAAGAGACCCCTATGTTATACAGTTTGTGGAGCCCAGAAGAACTACCCTTCATTTTAGACTAGAACCTTAGTATTTGTTGATATCTATTAGGTACCTACTGCATGGCACATCCTGCATGTTAGACACACATACTGTTTACACACATTTTTGAAACTTTCCAACCAATCCAGATGAGTTGGGTTTAATATCCGTCATGTCTAAAAGAGGAAATATCAACAAAACAAGGCTCTCACCCAATGCTATAGATGCAAGTGGTAGAGCTGATACTCAATCACCTGCCCCATACTACCTGATGACAGAGCTGTACTCTGCATATGGCATCCACTGACCAGTATCTTCATTCATGCAACTGTTTAACTCCAAGATGCTAAGTGGTTAAAAGAGCCAACGCTGAGACAGAGAGTGCTGTTCCAGCAAGGGGTTGGCTTCAGCCTAATAACTGAAAAATCTCATGCTGGGCAACTCTTCCCACACCAATCACTTACTGGCAGCTTCATCTGGGATTTTCCAGTAGCAAATCAAGAAAGAAAAAAAATATGAAATTAGCTTAAGCAAGGTCACACTGTCCCTTCTCCTGTCCCTTTCTTGTTGTTCTTCACATCTACCTAGATGTACCCTTTACTGTTGATACTTGTCTTCATAGAAGCCATCCTAAGAAACCCACTCTGGCTTGATATGAACATGAGGTCCATTTCGAATGTCCTCTTCACCCCAATGAGGGGACGTTTATTGGAAATTGAGTAAAATAGCTCATTTATTAAAAGGTTCATGACAGCATATCAGACTGTTGGAACGGTTTCAAAAGAACAGGTTCCAGGCTGAAATTGACCCTCCATCAGAAAGAGTCCTTACTAAAGCCAACACTCCCTGGGCCAGCCTTGGGCAAAGGAAGCTGGTAATTTAATAAGAAGCTCTTTGGACTGTGAAAAGAGATCATTTTTCATCATGCCTTCAAGGACACCATTTTCCTGGCAGGTCTCCAGCCGCCTCCATCAGTGGTCAAGAACCACCAAGGAGCACATTGCATTGTTCTGTGGAAGCGCATGGAATGTGCAGTCATATAGAACACTCTCCTCTGCATCCACCACCTCATCCATGTCAGGTGACCACCCTGAAATTCACCTTCCCAGTCTATCAAGCAAGGTGAAATGTAGCTGCGCCCTCCACTTGCTGTTCTGGGAGCTCTGAGTACTGCAGGTGTGAGGGGTCTCATGACTTCCCTGACATACCGAAGAGTCAGCAGAGAGTAGCAGTCAGAGGCGGTGAACACTGCACTGGCAGAGGAAACACAAGTGCCTTGTTGCTCAGCACTCACTTCATGCCAGGCACTGCTGTTGGCACTTGCCATGTGTTAACTAGTTTGCGGAAGTGCAGCATCCCTTTAATACAGTAGTATGATCATCTACATTTTTCATCGGAAGAAACTGAGGCTCACAGACGTCATCCAAGGCCCCAGAGACATTCATAGGAAATTGGATTTGAATGACCCAGGATGTGTGGCCATAAATATAGCAGAAGTCTAACTCTGCTGTTAAGAATTGCAGGTACTCTGAGTCCAACATACTGAATGAACATTCACTCAAAGCTTGATATCAATGAGATAGCATAAATGCCCTTCTTATTAGTACTTGGTACAATTGGCATACCCTGCCGTCGTGTCCGCCTCACAACTGAAAACACTGATGAGCCAAGAGGATCTGAGACTGGCTCAGATCCATGTTGTCTGAAGTTAGAGGCCATGTTCTCAATTGCTCTATTACTTCAAAGCCTAGAAAGGGTGTGTGCACTGGCGCCCTCTATGAATGAGGAAGGTTGATTGCAGAAGAGGGCCAGCAGGAAAAAATTCACCAGTCTCTGGGTCACTTTCTGATGAAGCAGCTGCCTGTACTCAAAAGTCTAGACAGATCTAGAAATTGTTAGTGGCAGATAATGTTCGGAGACTATTGTGTCCAGAAGTCAATCTTAAGTTAAAGGAATTGTACACGGAGGGAAGAGGAGAAACAAAGTCAGCAAGCCCACACTTCAAATGTGGGCTTTAAGCAGCTCTCTGGCATTCTATGAGAATATTCTGGAAATATTCTCCAGAAAGAGTCTAATAAACAACTCTAAGTAAAAATTGCTAATGGTAAAAGCATGAGACTTTGATCCTGAGTCTCCAGCAATAAGGATTGTTTGGATAACTGATGCATGTGTGCACACCACAGCAAGCTTGGGGACACACAAGAAAGCTCATGAGGAGACAAGGTGTGAAAGTGTGTGGGATGCAAAGTAATCAGAGAACATTGGGAAGCAAGAGCGCTGGCCCGGAGCTGGGATTCTGGGTGAGTGGCTTATCAGGCTTCCTAGTTAATTTCCATAGCATTCATTACATCGTTACTCACCCAACACGGGAACTCTCACTCCAGTCAGTATATCTCAAACTTGGCAGCTGGTCCCCATATCCACTGCCCATGGGTTTATCCCAAGTCATGTCCAGAGTCCACCTGGCTAGTAGCAATCAGTCCTGCAACTGGTCCTGAAGACTTGAGACCCACTCTTACCCCTTCTTGTGCCTCACATACCAACAAGAGCGTTCTCTGAAAAACATGCTGCTCATTGTGCTCTAGGTAATGTCTGGGGTGTGCAACATGATACCCAATTACCCACTCTGCTACTCACACTGCACTGCAACCATGAAGAACATGCCAGATTCCTTCAGCCCCAGTGCAAGCTCTCTTTTGGGATATATCCCTACTGTACTTCTTCTCATATCTCAGTTCCAACCCTCAAAGCATGTTAGTCACTCTCCTTGGCGCTACTATGCCCCCACGTTTGGACTCACATGATACACAGACTGTTCTAGTCATCTGTGTTCCTGATAACCTGCACCAGAGCAACAGCTCCTTCAAACACCAGCACACTCAGTAGGTGGCTCCTTGTATTTCCGCCCCGGTGAACTCAGTAGGCACACAATAAATATTTGCTGAGCTGGGGCACCAAACAGACAAATAAGAAGCTGGTTTGATGAAAATGGTGACTCAGTTATCCAGTTATGTGGAATGGAGATTAATCTTTGAAGGAAGGAGTTGTGTCTATTAAATAAAAGAGCACTCCCCCAGAAAAATCATTAAGTTTTTCTCCTGTGCTGTATGATTTAGCCCCTTCTATCCTGAAGTACATAGAAATATAAACCAAAGATGCACCGAAAATGAAAATGTCAAAACAAAACCCACTGAGATTCTAAGTCTAGTGAGGCCAGAAAGCCATTTTTAGAATATGCTTATAGGAAACTTGACCATGTACCATGCAATGTGACTGAATGGGCAAGAGCCCAGGGTACTGCTCAACACATAGTGGGGCTTCTAGAAATACCAATTCTCTACTCACCCACTTCCTAGCCTTTTCCTAATCCTTTGGTTCTAGGGCCCTACATGGTCACCTTCTTGCCACATCGGACAGAAGTAGACCCCAGACCCTATTTGGGGACAGAAACACTCATTCCTCCAACAGACTACAGGGCCAACCATCCTTCCTACTTATTAACGATATTATAGAGGCAGCTGGCCCACCACCTTAGGATGACAGGTCTATTTTCATACAGAAAAGAAAATTACAGAGCAGCACAAACATTTGCTAACGAGAACGATGTTATTATAGCTTGCAAATTGCATTCAGATGGTCAGTAATACTGGAGTTAATGGATTCCCAAGAGTTTGTCAGCAAGTGAACCCATCTCAAAAAGACCTTGTTTTACCCATTTTTATGCAAGAGGGATTGCCCAGCCTCCTTGATCCAGCAGGAGACTGTGGAGGGGGAATCCTGGGGCTGCAGGAGAACACTGCTCCCTCTGCTTCCTCTGTCCCCACACTCTAAGTGCTTGCAGGGAATAAAGAGAAATTAAAAAGAAAAAGGCCAGCAGCTGTGGGCGGAGACTCACTGTGTGCCAGGCACTGTACCAAGCACCCATTCCTCACCTCTCCGTTTATCCTCCCTGTACCTCATGAAGTGCTACAGTCTCATGGTCTTTTTATAAGTAAGGAAACTGAGGCACAGAAGGATCTAGAATAAGTCATTCAAAGGCCCCAAGGAAGACACAGTGACGGGGAGAGGGCACACTAATGGCCTTGACTTGAGCTGAGCACCTGTGCTGCAGTAGCATGTTGGACTCCATCAACATGTGTAATCAACACACCTTAAACAAAAAATAAAGAAAGGTATTGGAATTCGAGAAGTCGTGCTTGAAATCTAACAGCGTCTTGATTGTTCATTTGATTGGGTTAGGCAGTGTCGAGCAGAGAAGCAGAGCATGCTAGGAAGCATCTGTGAGGGTGTTTCACCCTGTTAGATCCCTGGGCCTCTGGTCTAATGAATGAGGTAATGTGTTGAGAGACCTGCACTGTCTGGAGCTGTGGGAGCTGGAGTGCAGCTGGAGGAAGCGAGCCACTGGCATGTGGCTTTGGAGGGTGTATCTTACCTATAGTTCCTTCCTGTTACTCTTCTCTGCTTCTCAGCCACCATGAAGGAGCAGCTTCCCTCCTCCAGGTCCCTCTGCCTCCCAACAGACCTGTGACCATGGAGCCAGAGCACCGTAGAATGAAATCTATGAAAGGAAGAGCTGAAGTCAATCTTCTTTAAATTGCTTCTCTTAGCTATATATTACAACCGTGGGAAATCTAACACAAACCCAATCTTTATCCAAACCTTCCACTAGCAAATTCCAAGCACGAGGCTCACAAGGAAACAATCTTGGTCCCTCTTGTATGTAGTGTGTATGTGTGTAATTTTGTATGGTGTGTCTGTGTGTGTGTGTGTATGATTTGTGTGTATGTGTGTGTGTGTGTGTGTGTGCGGTGTGTGATATGTGTGTGGTATATGTGTGTGTGGTGTGTCTGTGTGTGTGTGTATGATTTGTGTGTGTATGTGTGTGTGTGTGTGTGTGTGTGTGTGTGGTGTGTGATATGTGTGGTGGTATGTGTGTGTGTGTGTGTGGTGTGTGATATGTGTGTGGTATGTGTGTGTGTGTGTGTACGGTGTGTGTATGTGTCTGTGTGTGTGTGGTGTGTGATATGTGTGTGTATGCAGTGTATGTATGTGTGTGGTGTATGTGTATGTATGTGGGTTTGTGTGGCATGTGTGTGGTGTATGTGTGTGGTGTGTGATATGTGTGTGGTATATGTGTGTGTATGTGGTGTATGTGTGTGTGTGTGTATGTATGTGGGTTTGTGTGGAATGTGTGTGGTGTACGTGTGTGGTGTATGTGTGTGGTGTATGTGTCTGTGTGTATGTATGTGGGTTTGTGTGGTATGTGTGTGGTGTATGTGTGGGGTATATGTGTGTGTATGTGTTTGTGTGTATAGTGTATGTGTGCTGTGTGTGTGTATGTGTGTGTGTTTGTGTGGTATGTGTGTGTGTGTATGTGTGTGTATGTGTTTGTGTGTGTGTGGTGTATGTGTGCTGTATGTATATGTGTGTGTGTGTGTGCTTGTGTGGTGTGTGTATATGTGTATGTGTGTGTGTGTTAGGGGATAGTCAGCACCTCAGCTCTCAGAAATTCTGTGCTCTGTGCTTCTCTGAGATTACTGATCTGAAACCTTAAGAAAACGTTAAGGTCATGGCCACCGCTGACTGTCTTATCTACTTCCTTCATTCTCTCTATATTGACCTCCCTCTGTTGTTCACTAGAATAACTTGCCTTGATGTTGATCCAGAATGTGTCCCCAAGAGTCCTCACCAGCCCACCTTTAGGGGCATCTTCCAATATAGGATCTGTTATATCGTGTGATGTTCAGTATATGAAGCCATTTGGAATGCCAGAGCAAAATGCTCTACCATGCTCTACCATGAGGTGAAACAACAAAAATTTACTGTTTCATAGTCCCAGAATTGTGAACTTATGTAATCTTACAAGAGTCTTTACTAGCTCTGGATCAAAATACAGTCTTGTGCATCGTTAGCTACACAGATAGTGCAAGGCCAGTCTGTGACACATGAGACTGTCACAGAAGGAGTACAGTCACACGGGAGATAAGCATTTTGAGCTATGGATTTAGAGAGACAATTTGGTTCACACTGTCACCAACACTTACCCCATGTTGGAAGCTCTGAAGCTTTAGAGTCAGAAGAGTCTTGGTGATCCCACCATTCTCATCTACAGACAGGAAAACGGAAGCTAAGGCTGAGGGAAGATTTTATATAGGGTCAAAAATCTGGGCAGAGCCAGTACCAGGGCTAAGAACCAGAACAGGTTCCACACCTAAGAATTCACACAACTTTGTCCAAAGGCTAAACGCCTCCAAGCTACAGTGTCCAAGGTCATAGTTAGGTACACTGTAAGCCCAGTGCCAGCCTGGGCTTCAAGGGATGGTGGAGGGTGTGGATGAAGAGGGAGGGAGAGAGGAAGGGAAGGACAGAAGGAGAGAGGGAGTAAGGGAAGAAGGAAGAGAGGGAAGGAGGAAGGGAGGGAAGGAGGAAGGGAGGGAAGAAGGGAGGGAGGGAGGGAGGGAGGGAGGGAGGGAGGGAGGGAGGGAGGGAGGGAGGGAGGGAGGGATAATCCACACAGAATGAGCACTCAGACCTGTAAAGTATAGCATATTCCTTAAGAAGAGAAACATTCTGTTGAAATTTGTTCAATAGCATTCTTAATCAAAGTGTCCAGTAAAGACCTAGTAAAAGAAGAGAAACTTTTCCTCAAGTCAGTGAGTGCTTCAGTGTGCAGACAAGCCCCTTGGGACTCGGGTGACATCAGGAATGACAGACAGAAGCTAGTGCATCCTGGAGACATATTTTAAACATACACACTATTTTAAATATCAAGCATCTCTCCTGGGGACTCACTGTCTGCTGTTTCCTGGTTCACAGCCTGAATATGAGTCCTGAGTGCTTCTCACTCACCTATACTCTGTCCCAGTGCCAGCATCAGAGAAGCCGCACCTCAGTCCCACCCTCAGCAGCACACCTTGGGCAGGCGCTGTGGCTCTCAGACTTGGCTCAGAGCATGCCCTCCTCTGGCCATACATTTTATCTCCTGGTAGGAGCATCTGTGTTCCTTCCTCCCTTCCTCTCTTCCTTCTTTCCTTCCTTTACTCATTCATCCAATCATGCTCTCGGCTCTCAGATACAAGCTCTGGTCTCAGCACCAGGAGCTAACTGGCTAGGAGAGCAGGTTAAATGATGCTGGACCAGAGAATGTATAAAGTTTTGCAGCTGGCAAACAGAAGAGGCTCAAAGAATGTCAGCCTTTCATCTGCCTTCTGTAGCTGATATGGGGAGACGCTAGGCCTGCTGCACTACTGTGGCCAGGGAACACTGTAAAGAGCAATATACCTTATGCAGCTCAAGGGGCAAGTAATGGGGCATGTTTTACAGGGAAAGCCCTCAAGTGACATGTAGATGTGTTTGATACGTACTCAAGAGAACAGCAGAACTTAAGATATCATTGATTGTTTATATATGAGTTTCTTGTATTCTTACAAAACACAATTTTAGCTTAAAATTAATATATGTGCATGTGGTAGGAATTTGAACAGTAAAGTATGTGCAAAGAAAATGACACATTAAAACCATCTTTGGATTCTATTTAGAAGTAATCATTCTTGGAAGTGCACACATGTGTGTGTATGTGTGTATATCTAACCTTTCTGTGGCCTATCAAACATCTGTATGTTCTGTTTTTATCCAGAAAAACACCATAAACACCACTTAACAGCCTATTTCTTTCCATAAATATATATGCATATATAATACACATGCATATATATACACATGCATATATATACACATACATATATGGGGATACATACATACATGACACATACTCAGCTGTTTTCTCTCCCCTAAGCTGTAGTATGTCACAGTATGTGAACAAAGTCAATATTTAGCCCACCCCGATTCTTGAATATTCAAATTATTTTCAGTCTCTTCTACTGTTGACAGTGAGCATCTTCTTAGCACATGTATAGGAGTCATCTCCACACACCTGGGCTAGGTGACACATATCCTGGTTTTCGTTTGTTCGGATGGATAGTAAAGTATTTGTAAAGTTCCTTCTATGCTTCTCAACAGTGTGTACAAATGTCTACTTCCTGAACCCCAGCCAAATCACCCAATCACGAGCTTCTCTATCTCTACCATTCAGTCTCCCTAAGGACTTGACAGTTATTCATCTTGCTCCTGTACAAACACTTCTGTACAGGAGAAACTCTCTAAGCTGTACTAATGAAATTAAACACCCTTCGTTAAGTGCCAGGTTCAGAATAAATTGAATTTTAACTGGGTTCCACCTCAGCTATTAATGATTTTCTCTGATGCTGCCTGCCCCCTCTAGATTGGAATTTAGTGAGCCCTGCCCAGAACTGAGCTGTGTGTTATTTGTACAGCATATAGCACCCAAGAAGCAAGGCAAAGGGCTTGGCACCACCATTAATGAAGGTGTCGCAACATAGTGCTGTGCTTACCTACCCAGACATGGGTCGTGTTTTATACGCTCCTATTTTCCTCCTGTTGGGCTTTTTGGAGGGAAAAACAAACATGTCCTGATGAATACAGAAAAATAGGAAGGGTCTAGAAAGATTATGTCATCAGTAAGGTTGAGTTCTGAACCTATACTGTGGAATGTCAGCTCAACAGAAACCCAACTCTGTTCAGTAAACACAAGTGACGTCCTAACACTAGCTTTCTATCTCTGTGACACTAAGCAATGTGACAGAGGAATGACTTCTTTTGACTCAAGTTTAAGGAGATGCTGCTCTTGGTGGGTCTTCTTAGCTTTGGGTAGATCAGGAAACAGAGAAAGGTCCAGAAGCAAGGCCACACTATATACTTCAATGCCTACTTCTCAGCAACCTACTTCTCCAGTTTAAGCCCCGCTTCCTAAAGACTCTATGGCCTTCCAAAGAGCACTGAGTTTTCAAACACATGAGCCTGTGGGGGACACTTCATATCCAAAGCCTGTGGTTGTAGGTGCTTTCTTAGGAGAAGGCCTGAGACTATTCCATCACCAAAGATGCCACATACCCCCTCCCCAAAAATGAAGAATTCCAGCATAATAAAGCATTTATCTTCATTTTTGGAAACTCTGACAGCTGTTTCTAAGACCTTTCTCATCTTGGCATCATCAACATCCCTGCTCATCTCTAACCACACTGAAGCCAAAGTCATCCTGTCATTAGGGAAGGTGGTAGGTCTCTGCCTTCATTATGCTGAGCCATCCAGGGGAACGGAGAAAAGACTGGCTGCTGAGAGCTGCTGTCACTTACTCTCTGCCCTTCGTTCACACTTGTGACTCAACTCTTCATGTAAGCTCATTCACACACACACATCTTATTCACTCACCACGTGGGCACAGCGCACGGTCTCACCCACCTCTACTCATACCATTATAGATCCATTCTTCAACCTTCCCAAACGCACATCGATGGCCCTGCACTATGGTACTACACAGATGGATGACCTGTGCAGCTCCTTTAACAAAGTTTGTGGTCTAGAAGAGAATCTGATGCTAAGAAGAAAGGCCACGATACAGTATCTCCAATGTCACAAGGATAGGGATGGAGAAACATCCACATATTCTGAGAAGGCTTCGAAGACAGGCAGCCACTTACCCAAGAGAGAGAATCTGGGGTTTCGTGACAAGGAGAGAACATTGAAGCTTGCTCTTGAACAGTGAGCAGAAGTTTTCCAAGCATAAAAGAGGGATGTACATTTAGGATCAAACTGCATGTATGAAAGTCCACAAACAGCAAGGCATGGGTGCATGCTGATCACTGAAGATGGCAGCTATTTCTTTCTGCAGTTATAACCTGATGTGTCTGGTCCAGTCTTGTGTGGCACTTTCCTCCAAACTGAAACACTCCCTTCTGCACCTGTGGTGGGCAGCCTGGTGCACAGAAATGAAGCCAGGCAAGCATGAGGGCTCCTCTGGGAAGTGTGGACAGAGAAGGCCTCCCAGCAGATTGTTTGCCTTTCAATAGAGGCAGCAGAGCAGGAAGTCAGGACTATGCTAAGTAGGCGAAGAGTTCTCCAGTGTCAGGAGGGCATAATGACTGTCTTCCTCACCGACAGCGAAGAGGCCAAGGTGGCTCTTAGGATACAGGTCTGGAGACGGAGAGTCAGGGCAGCCAAACAGAAACACAGTTTGGTCACTGACAGCACATATATTCTCTCTCTCTCTCTCTCTCTCTCTCTCTCTCTCTCTCTCTCTCTCTCCCTCTCTCTCTCTCCATTTAAACTGAGGAACCAGTACATCCTAGGCAAGGGCTCTACCACCGAGCTATTTACACAGATCTACCAAGTTTTCTATTCTAAAAGTTTCCTTAGGAACTTCTCCTTCATGTATGAGTATATTTTATTTTTGTCAAATCCACCCCTCACTGCCCCCCAACTCAGTCCAGGTCTCTCCCCTAAAGCCCCCAATCCCTGTTTTCTATTTTGAGACAGGATTGCACTAAATACCCAGGTTGGCCTTGAACTCACTCAGTAGCTCAGACTGGCCTTGAACTTGCCGTGCCTGTGTACCAGCTCCGCAAATAGCTGGAGTTATAGGCTTGTGCCATCAAGCCCAAGTGGGTGAGATCATGTGAGGTTTTAAGACCTGTACATATTGAATAATGCCTAAATCAGATCAAATACACGTTCTTTGTGGCCTCTCAGTTCTCCGTAGTAAAAATATTCAGTGGCATGACTCTTTGAGATAGACAGTTCATAATTCCACCAACTTGCCAGCATTTTAGATTCTATGTGATGAGTTCACCTGGTTTTTATTTTCTATATCTGATTTACTTCAATAAATTGGTCTTTTTCTATATAGCTATATTTCAAAAGTTTCAGTGAAGCTTCAATTAATATATTAACTGATATGTTAATGTTAAAAAAATTTACTAAATGAATACATTTAAAATGCTATAATTTTAACAGAAACACTATGGAGACATATTAACGAAGGGGCTGGGAGTAATGGCTCCATTGATAGAGCATTTGCCTAACATACACACAGCCCTAACTTCAGTCCCCAGCACTGTACAAAATGCAGTGTGTAATGCACATATGTAGCTCCAACACATGGGAAATGAAGGCAGAGAATCAGAAGTTCAAGGTCAACCTTGGCTGCTTAGGGAGTTTGAGGATCTGCTTACATGAGATCCTATTCAAAACAAAAGTTTAATGAATGGAATAGCAAACACCAGGATATACATTCCAGATATATGGGATGTTTTGTACCCATAGTGCATCTGTCTTCTAAGCAACTCCATTTTAGGCTCCTTGGAATCACATGTGGACAGTACAGGCTGAGACTGAAATCACATGTAGACAGCACGGGCTGAGATCAGATTTAACTTCACTTCCAGGTTGGTTTGGGGATTTTTATGTTCATTTTTTTGTTTGTTTGTTTTCTGTTGTTTGTTTGTTTGTGGGGTTTTTGAGTTTTAATTCTTTCTCTTGTTTTTAAATCAAGCATATCTCCGATTCTTGCTGCCAGACACCCATATTTAAAAATAAATAAAAACTCCTTCCACGTGTGAAAAGGAGACAGTAAAAAAAAAAAAAAAAAAAATAGCAGTGGCCAAAGGTAAAGAAATACTGGGAACAACCACCAGACTGGGCTTTCGTCTTAATAAAAAGCCTCTGTGGAGTCCGGCAGCAGGACTTTACACACGATGCTGTGACTTCACGGGGAGGAGGAAGCAGAGAGATGCATCTGAGAAATGGCATTGAGCTGCAACAAGCAGAGGAGATTAGCCCTGGCCTCAGAGGATGAGACAGTGAGATTCACAGCTGAGCTCTCCAGAGCCTTTCCCATCTCCAGGCCCGGGCTCTGGAGGGGCTGCCTCAGGCAGATGGGATTTCCATGGGGAAGGCTGTCCTGCCCTTCATTTGCCCAGCTGTCTTCATCTCAGAGTCTCCATTTGCTTCCTCATCAAGGAAGTCACAAGCAGTAATTATTTAAATCTGCACAAGCTTAAAAACCCAAAGGAAACTCTGTGGTGGGTTGTCACCCTCTGCAACACCAGCAGGACATTTTTAGCTGGGGTGTCATTGTCTGGTGGAAGCTGTCTCCTGAACTGCTAAGCAGATGCTCATCCATCTACAAGATGGTTAAAGCTCCATAATGCTTTTGTGAGACAGTCAAAACAGGACAAGAGTAGAAGATACCAAACCTATGATGCCAATGATCAGTGCTGCTTCATCTTGTTCCATCTATGCCCTCAGAAACGACATATGCCCTTTATTATAAATAAGTCTGTTCACCTTCATGACTAAACCATGATTCTTAGACATTGCATGTCCCCACTCCCAGCTATGTTGCTGGATGTACTGGTAGACTCACCCTTAGTCTGGGCTGGGGATGGCTTTATTCTATGGCATCCATACAACTAAATGAGCTGTTCGTGGAACAAATGTGAACATGTGACTAGGATCTTGAAGCAATGTGTTTGAACACCTTTATGGACTTTCATTAAAGTTACCCATGGGCCAGCTCTAAGGATAGGATCAAACGTCTGTGTTGTATCAGTGTTAAGGAAGGCCTATTTTGATCAAGAAGACATGCAGTCCATCACTCAGGCCAAGCAGTTGGTGCAGGAACATAAGGTGCGGTGGTACACAGTACAACTGCAGTCAGGATACAGAGAATGGACAGAGCGAAGGTAGTCTGGAACCCTCGAGGCTACATCAGTGAGCACACTCCTTCCGAAAGGTGCCACCCCCTAAAGGTTTCACCACAGAGTTCCACCCTGAGGTACCAAGCGTTCCAATAACACCACCACAATGACCAGTGTTTCCAAACTTTTAGCTGTTTGAAGCAGGAAGATTTTACTCTCAAGATTTTATTTTGTTCTGAGGACTCTCAAGATTTGAAAACGTCCAGGTGGTGGTGGGCATGTCTTTAATTCAAGCAATTGGAGGCAAAGACAGGTGATATCTCTGTGAGTTCAAGGCTAGCCTGGTCTCAGAGTGAGTTCCAGGATAGCAGCAATACACAGAGAAACCCTATCTAAAAAAAATAAAATAAAATAAAAACAAAAAACAAAACGACAATAATAAAGATTTTAAAACTTTTAATTTTCAAAATAATTTGCACTGAGAAGCTATTTATAGTGGATTACTCAATCATTCTAGTAGATTCATTTTCCATTGACCGTCAATGCCCTTTCGTCACCACAGGCGAGAACCTCTGCCTGGCTCAGGGCCCAGCCTCATGGTCTCACTCGCCTGCTCACTTAGCTTTGCCTCCTCCCAGTACTGCATACAAGTTGGCGCATGTAGTATGTGGCATATGGCGGGCAGCTTTGATCACAAGGCATGATGATGTCAGAGCTCAGCTTCATCCCTCGCACTGCGTTCTTGGGCTCATAGTTGTCACATACCCAAGTGCCACTTCCTGCATTAGGCACTTACTATTATCTTAATATTGCTCACTTAAAAAAAAACTGACTTTAATACAATAGGCAGAAGGACACTAAAATCCGCACTAGTGACACCCAGAAAAAGAAACAAACAAAAAACCAGTTCTCTTCTTAGCAGTGGAAGGTAGCTGCAAAATAAAAATAGAAATAAAAATTACTATTGTGAACTGTGGCTCTAAACAAATGTAAGTAGATGCATAGTTGTTTCATTCTATTGAGTTCTGGTGTGTAGTGTGTGTGTGTGTGTAGTGTGTGTGTGTATGGGTGGGGGTGGGAATCATGAGTTTGGGAGTCTGAACCTCTCAGGCTTGCCTTGCTGGTGTTAAGAGAGATTAGTGGAGAGGGGTGTTAAAGATGCATTAACACCTCACTCAGGGCTCCCACAGAAGTGTGGGAGAGCCCACTGAGACACAGTTAGGAACTGAAAGTCTTTCTTCCACTGTGACCTCTGTTCCATGCTCATCCCTGTTCTGCTTGAACTAAGCAGCTGTCATCGGAGGTCACCGCCCTTATGGTTCCAGGAGTTGCCTTTGGTGCTCTTAGGTATTCAAGTGAGTGGCCCCAACATCAGAGCTGTGTGTCCAGAAAGCATCTGCTCTTGACTGCCAACCACACAGAACAGGTGTGTCACAACTGTGTGCCAGACATTTAATTGGCACACAGCTGAGTTACAGAAAGCTCTTCAGAAATTTTCGCACTTACTGCTGGGCCCTCAAAGTACAGGAAGCTCTAACGTTCAACCCAGACTATCCATTCATGGGTCCACGCCTGAGAAACTGACTGTTTCTTAAGCTTTTTCTATTTGTGTTTCAAATGTGTCCAGCTCTGTTGCCCCTCCATTAAAAATCCTTTAGAAACAATTGTTTGCTATGGTACTGAACTACAGCCTAGTCTAAGAAAGGAGTGTGGGAGAACAAGAAATGGTAATGGGGAAAAGGAAAAAAGAGAATATATTTCTTTTTATATGTACAACCTAGACTTAACAATACATGTGAAAATAGATAGATGCAGAGAGACAGACAGATGAGCTCAGTAAGGGTACTGACGGAGGAAGGAGGAGATAAGCAGGAAGGGAAGCAATGGGGGTGGTAGGTGTGGCGCACATGAGCAAAGCACATCATTTATATAAATACATTATCATACATATTATACATTATACATTAATATTCATTATATATAAACATACATACATATGAAAACAACATAATGAAACTCATTACTTTGCATGCTAGCTTAAAATTAATTTTAAGATGCACTCAGAATATAGTTCAACCAGTTCCAACAGCTCGGTGCTGCATCAGAAACAGACTTCTTAGCTTCTCCTGTGTAAAGCCCACAGCTCTCTGAGGCTTTGCCTCCTTCTGACTTACTTACCCAGCTGGCCTATCCTGCCCTCTGTGCTTCCCCAACACTCACGTATAAGTCTCCAGACACTTAACACTGGACCTGCCATGAGCATCCTTGATGTGAGAAGGGCAGAGGAAATCTTGGAAATACAAGAAATGGACGCGATACCCCCACCCCCACTCTCTGGAATCCAGCTGAAGCAATTGCCAGCAGGGCAGCAAGAATTCTACCACAATTAACAACTGCATAAGATCTTTCCCTCTTCCCAGATAAGAATCCCCAATTTTCAGAAATCCAGTTATAGGGAAGGGAGGTGAGCCTAACCCTTTGTACAACCCCAACAGCTTATTGTTTTACTTTATCAGATCAAAGTCCCATCCAAGGTGTCTCTGGGGCCACCTCACACAGCTCTGCTAGCAAAAGGAAAAGGCAGATGGGGGGCAGTTTAAGCTTAGCAACCTTTTGAGATGTAACTTGGGAGTCACCAAAAATGGAATGTATGGCTAAATGCTAAAATAAAAAATTGCTTGCTTTCTCTTTGAGAAGGCTACCTCTAACTGTCCCTGTCCTCCCTTGGAACGTATACACCCCCACCTGGGTGTGTCACACCCTCTGCAGAGCACTTCTTGTTCTCTCTATTATCTAATTTAATTTTTTTTTTACTTATTCACTTTACATCCCCCTCACTGCCCCCCTCCTGGTCACTCACTCCCACAATCCTCCCCCCATCACCCTCCCCTTCTCCTCTGAGTGGCTAGGACCCTAGCTATCCCTCTACCCTGGTAGGGGTACTTCAAGTCTTGTGAGGCTAGGTGCTTCCTCTCCCACTGAGGCTAGACAAAGCAACCCAGCTAGAAGAACACATCCCACAGGCAGGCAATGGATAGCCCCCATTCCAGTTGTTCAGGACCCACATGAAGACCAAGCTGCACATCTGCTATATACATGTGGAGAGGCCTAGGTCCAACCTGTGTATGTTCTTTGATTGATGGTTCAGACTCTGAGAGCCCCAAGAGTCCAGGTTAGTTGGCTTTGCTCATCTTCCTCTGTGTAAGTCTATATTAAAATCTCTTTGATAAAACTTCTAATTTTGCTTTAACACCAGCTAGCTAATCCTAGATTTCTTTTCAGCATCAAAGCTCCAAATCCTACTTTGTCCTGAGTCAAGGTCCCTAACCATCTAGGGGTAGGGTTCAGGTAGTTGACAGTGGTAGTGTGAGGAAATGTCTGTCCCCTTCCCTTACTACTGGAAAGTTCACTAAGAGGGTCCTAAATCTCAGTTCCCTAAGGTCAGCTGCCCAGTCGTCCATTAGCCTCCATTGATATTTGCTATTGGGGGGGAGGGGGCATAAAAGAAACCAGCTCAGCTTCCTTAGGCTAAATGTCCTACAGGGTGTCCTTGAGTATGTTTCTGTGGTTCTGTCCTTTTGAAAAAAAAAAGCCTCCTAACCTTGAAAACATCCCAGCAAGGTGATGTTGCAAGCGAGCTCAGCACTCACACACCTAAATTCAGCAGCTCAGACAAAGTCCCCGTCACCTCTTGTTTCTCTCTCTTCTCTCTAATTCATGGTTATCAAAGCAGAAATAGCAAGCGTTGCACCATGGGCTTTGTTCTTCCAGGCAGCAGCATTCTTGGAGAAGTCGGAAGTGACTCTGAGGAAGGAAATCAAGAGCATGTCATCTGGGAAGAGTCCACTCAGCAAACCCAGGGAGCACTCTAAGCCCGGATGCTCTGTCCTGCGTGCTTCCTACCTTCCAGTTAACTCAGGTGCACAGGTCTGCAAATCACTGCTGCTGCTGCTGCCGCTGCTGTGCTGCTGCTGCTGCTGCTGTTTATTTTGTTACTGTGTCAGACATCATTGCCCTCAGGATACAATCAGGCTGTAATATTCACTCAGAAAAGTCACTCGTGGTCTGTCCAGCTTCGGTTTCATACTTTGCTCTCCTTTCCTGTCAACAGGTAAAAATAATCCTCTCCACTTATGTTCCATTCTCACCAGCTGTCTTCCCTACCATCTCATGAAGGTGTCTTTGTCAAGGCCAGTCATAACATCCTGTGGGCTAAAACAGATGATCAATCCTCGGCTTATCCTGCAGTGTTTCAGCAGGAGCACTGGCTCTACTATTTCTCTTGCTCTTGAAATACCACCCTCATGTACCCTCCTGCAGCTTCTCAGCTGCTTCTTGTCTTCCTGTCTCTGTGCCCCAGACAGCCTCTAACTCATTCTCTTCTCTAGATCCAGTTTCTCCAATGATTTCCAACCTCGGAGCCTTTAACTCCATCACTGTGGCCATAATTCCTACTCTCCACTCTAGCATTCTCTTTTCCTAGTTAATTGCCTCTTGGCATCTTCCCTCTTTGACTGCAGAGGTACTGAGCTAAACTCTTGACTGCACTCTGCTCAGGATCTACATTGGCCAGACGTCCTGCTGTCTTAGTCACTAGCAACTTTGCCAAGCTGATCAGACAAAAACTACTGTCCTCATTCCTGAACTGCCTTTCTCTCACATCACAAGCCATCAGCAAATCCTTCGCCATTTCCCTCAAATGGAGTCCAGACTGTCCTTCTTCTTGAGCCCAGCTTCACCATGAAGTGAGCACAATATATGTAGTTTGAAGGAATGTCATCAAGTGGTTAAGCATTACAATAAACTCAGGTCAAGTAGATGAAACATTGAAACATAGAAAGTACTGTTTTACTGTTCATGAGAGGGAGAGAAATCCACCTTGGAGGTGATGCTCCAGTTAAATCACTTGTTAGCCTTTGAAACTAAAAGATCTTTCCCTGATTGGACTTGTTGGTTCATTTCTTTAATAAGTTAAGAATAATCTGTTGGGCCTCATTGACTACAGGCACTGAGCTTAACTCTAACATTTTTAACAGCTGGGACCACAAGATAATTCTTCTGTTTCTGGGACAGTTAGATCTCACTAGCAGGACAGTCTCTGGCTATTACATGAGCAAAGTAGGCAGATCCGGCTGCCACCACACTCAGTCAAGCTCCAGAGGGGTGGCTACATGCGCTGCCCCAGCACCACCAGCGTCTGGAACAGGGCTATGATGAGTGATCGGGGGACAGAAATACCTTCTGGAAAAAGGAGGTTGGCATTTCTGGGCAGAACATCAAGGCTTTGTTGAGGAGAGCAGCAGATATCTTATTCTGCTTCTGGACCTTCTGCTGCCAATAACTATTTGCCTGCTTGCAAGAATCACTATTGAATGGCCAATTACAGTGCTCTATGATGGGGGGAGGGGTAGATGGAAACATCTAGGGGGCCACCGAGGAGCATTGAATAGGAGCTATGAGCTTTGAACAGTGAGTCCAGACTCAGCCTCAGGGTTTGTATGACAGTCCCTCAAGAAATAGCAACTAACTCAGACTCCAAGTTCCATCTTTGGTGTCTGGACAATTTCTTTATCCTAAGAAACTGTTTCCCATCATTCAAACAAGATGTGACATCACAGAATGTGGGTTCTATGTGAAAGCATGAAAGTAATTGGGACGATGTATATGGTGCTTTCTGACTTCTTGACTCCCTTCATATAGAGTGGGGTCACCTGATGTCCTCTGACCTCGAAAGTTGCTGTGAAGATGTAGAAAGGGGCTCAGTGAACAGGCTGTAACAGTTCCCCCTTAATCAAATCTCAGGCATGCAAGTTCACCCTGACCTTCTGTCATGCAGCCTTGACTCTACTCACTTTCTGCCCTCGTTTCTGTCCTAACATCCACACAGTAGTGAAGGAGGAGAAGGACTGACATCCTTCAGGCTGGGAAGATGACTGTGCAAGCTGTGCCAGTAAGCCCAGTGATTTAAAGATGGAGGCGGGTATATCCCAGCAGCTCACTGGCTAGTCAACCTAATCAAAACTTTGAGCTTCCAGTTTAGTGAAAGATCCTATCTCAAGACAATCAGCCAAGGGTTTGCAATTTAGATGTGTCCAGTTTAAATGTGATGTTTGCACGAGCCTCTGCATGTTTGAGTACAGGCTAATGTGTATGCATCACACACATACACATATGCACACACATACATACTCATACACAGACTCAGACACACACACATGCACTCACACACACAGATACACATACACACACACTTGATCACACATACTCATACACAGACACAGAATCAGACGCACATACACACACACACGCATACACACATGCACACAGAAAATGACAGCAATTGAGAGAGCTGTATCCTTGAGGAATAAAGTTTCTGAGTATTGGCTACTCTATCTATTTAAAAATATCCAAATCGCTTTTAAACTGGACTCAAGCCCTTGGTGACCTTTCTACACAGTTTTCCACATACCTTGGATGACACTCTAAGGAGGAAACCTTGCAAGAACTTTCAACCAACAAATGTTTATCTAATAAGCTCTTACTTTACTGCTCCAGGAGATGTTGAGCCTATAAGACTTGATCTCTGCCCTGGAGATGCTGGCAAGGGAGCCAGGAAGAAGGGAGGATCCACAAGAGACAATTAGAGAGTAATAGAAGACAAGAGGTAATTAAGTGGTAAGTACTGGAGCCAACCTGGTAAAGTTGCAAAGAGGCCAATTCCAACTCTGCGCAAGGCAGAACTTTTTGGTGGCTGGACTGTCACTTCAAGGTTGGTACAAAGCCAGCTCTTATTATCCTGCAGGGGTACAGATATTTACCTTCTTATTTATTTAGTGTGTGTGGAACCGGGCACATGTGGAGTTCTGAAGACAATTAGCAGGTATCAGTTTTCTCTTTCCATGACCTGGGTCCCATAAATTGAACTAAGGTTGTCAGGCTAGATGTGAGTACCTTTATGTACCAAGCCATCTCACCTGCTCTGGATGTCGATTTTAAATACTGCTTCTATGATAGGCATCACAGACTGGGAATCCTGCATTGGAGCCCGGCCCTGTCCACTAGCCATGGTGATTTCAACAAGTGTTTTTGTTTCTTCATGTATAAAATGGGCACACACAGCATCCATCATGCAGCATAGTGGGTGCTGAACATATCACAGAAGCAATCCAGACTCTACAAGAGTCTCTTAAATCTTTGCGCATATCTCTGTTACTTGGAAGCTCTGCAACCTTTTGGGGTGGACGGTGGTCATGTCACTTGTCTAAATACCAATCATTGTAATAATAATAGCTATTATTGTAGGCATATGTTTTTACAACCTACTTTATTAAGGGTTCAGCCTCTCCTCTAGCACACCACCCACCAAACAAAGTGAAAAAGAAAAGTTTTTAGGGCATGGGGAAAGTAAACCTGTTTAGAAATTGTTCTTTGGGGGCGAGTGTAATCTTTGTTGTCGGGATATCAGCAGTTGAGTCCAGTAGCAAACACCAAATAGGAATCAACAGCTATAGTCCAATCCACTTGGCAGTCATCACACATGGACCAGCAAGGGCAGTTCAATCCAGAAGAAACTGCAAGGCTCACCAACTGGTCCAAGGCCTTGGAAGCAGCAAGAAGCAGCAGGAACCTCACAAGAAGTTCTTTGGCAAGTTTCTCTGTAAAGTGTCACCACAAGTGGAGCTCAGCAATGCAATGTGAGGTGAACTAACGCATGCATTTGTTAGCGAAGGGAAGGGAAACAAAGAGAAGCAAGGCTTCAGCTCCCACTGTCAGCGGAGTTACATTTATATTTCCTCATAACACGTCTGTTCATGTGTCTGCTTTAGCAAAACATCCTTACACCTCTGTTTCCCAGAAAAACATCATTTGACATAACTGATTTCCCAAAGAAACTAGAAGTTTCCACTTCAATTATGTGTTTTGATAGACCACCACCTATCAAATCACAAAGTTACAAAGATTGCTAATCTCAGAATCTCAGCAAATCACCTGATATAAGCTATTTAAGAAGGAAATATGCAGACTGATGGTGTGAGTCAGCCTGAAGACCTGAGTTCAATACCCAAGAACCCACATTTTTAAAAGGCAAGCACCATGGTGGCTTTGAAACAGATGGGTCCCTGAGACTCACTGGCCAGCCAGCATTGCCTGCTTGGTGCATTCCAGGATTGTGAGAAATCTGCCTCAAAGGAAAGATTTGGACTCTACATTACCTGAATCTGTCCTCTGTCCTCTATATGCACACATGTGAACATACAAATAATCAAAAGACATGAGCCTATAGTTCTTCCACATATGCGTCTGCACCTGCACCACACACTTGCGTCTCAAAAAACCAGGCCCACTTATTCTTTTAGAGACATTGCTAGCACTGATTCAAAAAAGTGCTTTGAAAAGGGATCTAATTTTTTTTAAATCACACTATAGTATTATAACTCCAGAGATTTTATAATGACTGCCCATGTGATTCAGAGTTGTCATTCCAGGAGCCAGGGCTGGAGAGGTAAAACAGATTTAAAAATTATTTTAACATAACTTATTGGGCATTCCAGTGTGGACTGAAGATCAGCAGCTCTCCAGACATCCTCCAGGCCTTCAATACCAGATGTGGACTGTTGAGACCTTCATCCTGGGGGGTCAGCATCTGCAGGAGTCTCAGCCTCTCCAGGGTGAGAGAGCCATTGTTGGGCAACCCAGACCCCACACATTGTAAACCAATCTGACACAACCTAACAAACTTCCTTTTAACTTACTTTCTCTCACCCCCTCCCCCATCCTGTTTTTTTTTGTTTTTTTTTTTTTTTTTTTTTTAGAGAAATCTGACTATCACAGGAGTATCTCTGAAAAGACATTCAAGGTGATGTGTTGGAAATCAGAAACGCTTTCATTTTGCTCTGGTTTTCGGCTCTAAACATGTGTGAACAACCAACCAAGCTGTAAGAGTTACAGTTTGTCTGCTTGGGATGACGAAAATGTTTGGAAAATCAGACATGATAGTTTTGTATCATTGTGGTTTTAATTAATGCTCTTGAACTTCACATTTAGAGATAGTTACAATGGCAGATTAGATTACATATATTCTATAATAGCACAATAAATAATTGCAAAATATAATGAATGTATATCACGATGCATATTTACCATAGTAAAAAATGTTTTAACAAGAAAAGCTGTGTCAGAGGTATGCCCTTGACCTTTTGTCATGCCTGTATATATTAACCAAAAGAAAAAGATGGTGCCTAGAAGGTATGGTCGTGATGTGCACCCTCCTTTTGTTTTTCAGCTCCACACAACCCCATCCTCAGCGTAAAGTTGTCACTTCGAACACACAAGGCAGGGAGGTTCTGCTGCTGTCCTTCCAGCTTCTTCCGGATTTCTTATCTCTTGTGCAGTGTAGCCAACTAATCTTCCCAGATGGTCTGGGTGGAGGCTGTAGGAGTTGCTTATGAATGAACACATCACGCAGAATCCAGGGAAGTTTGACAACGCGATGCCAAGACCTGCTTTCCAACATGCAGCCCTTCCCCCCACTGGCTCATTCTTGATTGGCTGCCTGGATATGTTTATTAGCAGGGCATAATTAATGTGGCAGGTGCCTTTGTTACATTCAAATAATAACAGCACAGAGCACAGGCTTATAATTAGTTGGGCTTTTTTGGGGCTCCAGTGGTACTGCCGCTGATACTAAGCACAGAACATGACACCTGATTGTGTACTCAGTATGGGGGTGATTCACTTTCAGCTGGTGAGGATGCAGGCTTTGGGGGATGTGGAAAGCAGATGAATTTAAAGAAAAACCAGAAATGACTATAAACTCCCAAAGACACACAAGTGCTAGTGGAGCTTGGGTTGGGGCCTATCTGTCTTGTATTGACTGTATACTGCTCCCTAATGCTTCGTTTCCCAAAGTGCCTCCCACTAGAAGAGAGAGCCGCATGTGCAAAGGTCCTGTGGCTTAAGGAAGAATACAAAACCAAGTTGTAAAGGACAGAGGATACGTCTGAACCCTCAATGAAGGAACGTGTTTCAAGACAGCCATGGCGATCTTGGACATTTCTGATGAACATGTTCTGTGGAATCCAGTGGAAAATGATGGGGAAGAAACAGGGCAGACTTGACAGAATGGTTATATCATAGAGGGCCCAGATGCGGCACCAGCAAACTCCAGTCCTTCTCATCCTAATCCCTCCCTCCTTACCCTCCCCCCAAGAGAAACCAAGCTGAGGTATGTGTTACCGCTGCTTGCAATAACAAGGCAGCTGTCTATCTGAACGGACATCAGCTTGGGAAAGGCCAACAGACAACAGGTAGCCTTACAATAAGCAATCTCCAATAAAGAAACTCCCTACCCCCAAAATGACCTATGTCTATATGAAGGACGACACCATGCAATTTCCTATAGCCCTGGACAGACTCGAGGCAAGGATGAAGGTGAACCCCAGGAATGAGGGCACTACTGGGGGTGTTCATTGCTCAGTGCCCCTGTGTCCTTTCATTTGTCCTTCCCCCAACCTCACAAGCAAGTAAACGGGGTGGGGGGGGATGGAGAGCTAAATGTCCTTACCAAGTGGTTGAGTCATCTTGATCTAGGCTTACTCTCAATTGATTGGACTCTGCTGTATCTCCACAGTAACAGATGAACACAATCTCATAGCTTCTGGGCCTCAAGGTAAGGTCAGTAGTCCCTGGATTAAAATCCATAATTTTCTGCTGTTCTTCAATGTGGATAAGCCAGCTTATTCATTCATCAATTTAAGCCCATATGACTCCAAAGAGGATTTAGGTTCAATACCCAGCCTACATCTGTCAGATGCAAGGACCCAAGCAAGGTGGCCTGAGTCATATGACCCAAACCCATCCACTCTCATGAAAGGTCTTTTTCTTCCTTTCTTTTCTTTTTTTTTCTCTTCTGCTGTTGTTTGCGAATTTTATTTGAATATATAATGTGCTTTCATCAAATCCAATCCCATTTCCTCCCCTCCCCACTCCCCACTCCCACAACACTTTCTGATAGCACTGCTTGAATTAACAGGTAAAACTGTGGATGAAAGCTGAGATGATGGCTCAGTGCTTAGCAGCCTATTCTGCTCTTGCAGGGGACCAGAGTTCAGCTGCCAGTACCCATGTCAGGCAGCTCATAACCACCTGTAGTTCCAACTCCAGAGGATCTGATGCCCCCCTCTGGTCTTTGCAAGCATTGCAATCATACATACCAAACCACATTTGCACAGACCTATACGTAATTCAGAACAAAATAAAAATAAATTTAAAAAGAAGTGAGTCAGAGAGGTCTAGTTACTTGCCAGAGGAACACAGCTGGCAATTGCAAATTTGAGGCAGCACTGTTATCTCTGCCCAGGAGGAGACAGGACACAGGACATGTGGCATAGGACCCAGGCCACCAAGCTGAATTATCCATATTGAAGAACAGTGGAAGTTTAAGAACTTTGTCATTCTTGTCTCTGTAATTCTCTACTCAATCTGCTCACTACACAGAATGAGAACCCAGCTGCTACTCACCGTGCTGTGGTTGTAATCATTAACATTGTCAACTGGATCGGATTGAGAGTCACGTGGGAGACAGGCTCCTAGGCATGCCTGCGAGGGGTTATCTAGATCAGCTTGAGAAGGGAAGACTCGCCTTGACTGTGGGTGGTAGCATTTCATGTCTGTTCTCTCCAACTGAATGAAAATGAGAAATTGAACTGATCGCCAACAATCATCTCTGTATTTCCTACCTCCTGTGTTTCACAGATGCCTTGTGACTTCACACCATGGTGGACTGTACCCTTGAACTCTGACCCCAAGAAAACCCTTCTTTCCTTAAGTTGCTTTGGTCACAGCAACAAGAAAAGAAACAAATAAAGTGGCCCCAAACCCCTTGCCTTTAAACTGTAACGATGACCTCCCTACTGGTCAGTCTGCTTCCACCTTTGCCTCCTCCCAACACACACACACACACACACACACACACACACACACACACACACACACAAACCAGAATGGTGATGAGAAGAGGATCTCTATTCACAGTACTCGTTCTCATCCAGAGGAAATCCCAAGTTCCCCACAGAGCATCCAGTGAAGCAGCTGCCCAAGTCCAGTTCCTCTCCAGCATCATCTTCATGGTACTCTCTGCGCCTTCTCTCTCCAGCCCACCACCACATGGTAAAACCTGAGCATCTTGTATGAAGTCTCTGTGTCCTTTACCCTCTCTGCTTTACTGCTCTTCTGACCATCTCCCTGGTCAAAGCAATCTCTGTGGCAGAGTGGAGAGGCTTTGTTTCTTTTGTTGCTTTATTTCAGTGTTTGGTATGGAATAAGTGCCAAATAAATATTTACCGAATGAATATATATCTAAATCAACAAAAATATAGACAAATCGGACAGTACAAATATGAGGCTCCCTCTTATTGGAGATCTGAAATATGGAGCATCAAGCACCTCAAAGGTGCTTATCACACAGGCCTGATGACTTGAGTCTGGTCCCTGGAATACATGTAAAAGATCTGGATGTGGTATCATGCATCTTTAATATCTGCACTCCTACACTGAACTAGAAGAATATCCTAGAAGTCCCTTTCTTGTAGAGTATGAGGTACAAGATGTTCTCCAAATGTACAATGCCTGACAAGTGGCAATAACTATTCTTTATGCTGATTTTCATACCACATGATCTTCCTACGTTGAAAAAACACCTCTGTCCTGAAGTACAATCAACAGAAGCTTCCAGACTTTGCATTTGCAGAAATGAGCTAATGAAAGGAATTCCTTAACACCCACACAAAGTGAAAACTGGCATAAGTTCAG
Organism: Mastomys natalensis; assembly: GCA_021653895.1. Classification (NCBI taxonomy): domain Eukaryota; kingdom Metazoa; phylum Chordata; class Mammalia; order Rodentia; family Muridae; genus Mastomys; species Mastomys natalensis. The sequence goes on along the minus strand of JAJTUV010002618.1, from coordinate 306,223 downwards.
ATTCTTCCATTCTTTTCTCTTGACCTCTCATATCTAACCTTGGGAAGTGTGAAGAAGCTGTGCCTGAGTCAGGTGGGCAGAAAGAGCCTCCGTGGGTTTATCTCCAATGCCAGGTGTGATGGCCTAGAGCAAGTCTGGAATCTGCTTTCCCTGATAAGAAAATGATTAGTGCTTGCCCTGTGCATAAATAGTATTGGAGTACAGACTGGCCGTGCAGGAGGACAGATGCAAGCTCGTTTGTTGGATGTTTGGGTGAGAGAACTCTGGTCCAGCACTTGTAGGAGCAATGATTCAGTTGCTTCTCTAGGAGACAGACCCCTCGTGTCGGCCTTACTATTTAACCCTGGATCCCTGAGCTGGCTGTAATACAGAACATGGTTCTTCTATTCTGATTCAGCTTTACCTGTCCATCAGTGCCACTACCTCCTCAACAAAAGGCAAATTGCAGAACCACTCATAGCATCTAATCCCATTTGAGTGACTTGCTCGAGTGTGTGCTTCTTTAGAACTAAAACAATATTGCAGATGTTCTTTAAGCCACTGAAAGTGGTTAACTAGCTATTTAAGGGCTGTTATGACTTTGAATGAGCTGAGAAGGTTTTTTGTTATCTTTTTGTCCTTTTTGGTATTGTTTGGAACTTCTAAAACTCCTGCAAATGATCTGTGGCAAAGAAACAATAGAGCTTTGTTCAGTTTCAGAGACAAAACTCACTGACATCATCCTCACCAATATCACCACCAACACCATTATCACAATCATCAGAGATTATCACTGATAGTCAAGCTGTGGCCAGACCAGCACACATGTTTACCAACTCTTGTGCCAGGGTTAGTGTCTGACACATGACACCTTCTAGTGCAGTGATGAGCTGGAAAATCAGAGAGTCAATCATTTGGTTTTCTACTAAATGCAAGTTGAAGTTGCTTGAGCATCGGTCATTGACATCCCACAATCCAAGGTTGATATACAAAGCTGAGCAGGTGCCTGTACCCAACTTCTATTTCTACCTGTGCTTATAGAGGTTGACAGCCTTGTGTGGGCTGAAGAGCTGAGAGCTGTCCCTGGGTGTGGATGGTCAGGCTCATAAGAGCTATCACAAAGGTTCTGATCACTTCCAGTTGTCTTAACTAAAGCTTGTTGGCAGTGTTCAGCTCAAAGGGCAGGAGCTTCCTTTTGTGCAGTTCTTTATTAATTTTTCATTTGCTAAGCATCCGCTATAGGCCCTGAAGTAAGCCAGAGGAAACGTTTGCCTTCTGCACACCCAAGTAAAGAAGTCGGGTAAAACTCCAGCAAGTCATCCAGGAAGGCGATGTGGAGGAACCTATGAACGAGATGCTGAAAGAGTCTACGTTAAGGATCATCACATCATGAAAAGATTAATGAACTTTTGCATTTGGAAAAATCTCAACTACACAAAATGTGTGCAACAGAGACCTCAGATAACCTAGAAATCCTAGAAAACTATCTCAGTCCATGAAGAAAGACTTCTATCTCTGGATGGTAGAACTGGCCAGGAGGTGCATGACTATAATTGTGAAGTTCAGGAGACTGGATCAGGAAGATTACCAGGTCCAGCCTTGGCTACATAGAAAAATCTCAAAAACAAGATGACAAAGCAGATACATGCAGGCTTGCTGGAATCTGAAACTTGAAAATCCCAGCACCAGGCATGTCAATAGTCTACCTATACAGTATAGGATGATATCTGACAAGTGAAAAGTCCATGAAGCAGAGAGAAGAGCATCACACCTGAAACACTGTTGCAGAGAAGTGGAGATGCAAGGTCAGAATATAAGTAGCACTGGGAATAGTTCTGAGTTGAGAGTTTGAAAATGTATGCCTGTATATCAACCTATCTATATGTTACCATTCTATGCTGTATCTTTAGAGAGGTTAGGTGAATGGAGCGATAGATAGATAGATAGATAGATAGATAGATAGATAGATAGATGAGTATAGATAACAATAAACAAGTGAATGAAGAGGCAGATGATAGGGTAATAAATGACAGCAGATAGATGAATAATACATAGAGTGACGAGTGGCAGTAAATAGATAGTCAGATGGCAGATAAAGAAATAATAATGGGGTTGGAGAGATGACTCAGTGGTTAAGAGCATTGACTGCTCTTCCAGAGGACCTGAGTTCAATTCCCAGCAACCACATGGTGGCTCACAACCATCTGTAATGGAATCCAACACCCTCTTCTGGTGTGTCTGAAGAGAACAATGGTGGATTCATATACATAAAAAAATCTTTTTAAAAAAGAAACAATAAATGGATAGATTATAGGCAATTGAGAGATACAAAATAGATAGATAGATAGATAGATAGATAGATAGATAGATACATACATACATACATACATACATACATACATTCATAAATACATACATACAAAAACCATACATACATAGACAAATATATAGATACATATATAGACAGATGATAGATTGGCAAATATTGTGATCATTGGTCCTGAGAACAGAAAAACAGCCTATTCTACTTACTGAGTTGCCTGCTGCTACCTCTCCTCCAAGAGCCAGGCTGAACCACTTCTAAAATACATACTTCAGTTCTTACTGCTCACCTCCTAACTAGAAAATCTGAACATTTTTTCCACATTAAAATACATTTTATTGGATATTTTATTTATTTACATTCCAGATGTCATCCCTTTTCCTCATTTCCCCTCCCTAGAAGCCCTTATCCCATCCCCACTCTTCCTTTTTGCTTTTAAACCATTTTAATTACATGCATATATTAAGGTCAGTTCTAGGTTGAGGGTCTAGCAATACAATAGATGCAAATAGACAAGGAACAAGCAAGACAATAAATACAAATAGTCAGAGAACAAGCAAGGCATTAAACACAATTATATGAACACTCTCGTGATAACTGTTTCTAAGGACATATCAGGATGACCAAAATATCTGAGCTGACTTCCCTGTCCTAGCCCAAAATCATTTTCATGTCTGAAGCCTACTTCCTTGCTCTAGCCTAATATTTAGATTCCAGGCCTAAAATTACTTCTTTGTTGTAGTTTAGCCTAATACTCTTGTTCTATGCCTGAAGCCTACTTTATTGTCCTTGGCCAATGTCATATTCCTGCCAAGAGCCTTTGCTCTTCGCCTCTCCCCCCTTTTTATTTCATTAACAAGACTGAGCCTGTCTTAGGTCATTCTGACAAGAATGCCTTCCTTACCCATCATGGAATATGCATTATCAAAAGCAATGCATTTATGTCTTAGGTTGGTAAGGCTCTGTGCAGAATCTTACCCGTCCTTGACTTGCTAGCCTGTTAATTTAATAACTCTGTCCGGGGGTCCATTTTCAGGTTCAAGCCATGTACTTTGGCTGCCAACCTGTTGATGTAGTTTGAGACAAACTTTAACATGATGGGCAGGAATAAAAATATTCCTAAAACAAACAGGGCTAGCATGATCAAGCCATATATGCCATTCTTAAAGCTTGATCAAAATAGAAAAACTGACCTCAGGCCATAAGTAATTTTTTCAGCAGTATCTACCACATCAATGCTCAGCAGAGCAGCATTCTTTAAATTCATAATCTCACTATGCAAAGTTAAAACATCCAGAGAGGTGTTAGAATTATGCCAAATATGCTACAAGTGTCTTTAAACTTCTTCCTAATTATAATGACTACCACTGTAAATTTTAGAACTAACATGAATCCAATGGTATTTGGTATGACACTCAAGATGGCTCCTTACCCTTAAATTCTGAACCTCCTTCCAATAATTTGAATTATCCTATTCAAATCAATGAATAGAGCATCAATCCATTCTTCCAAATACCTATTTAAATCCCCCTGTATATTCAACACATTAGTAACATTTTTTTGCTAAATGATTAACAAAAGTAGCTGTCTTAACTTCTTGTGTCACACCAATTGTAGAAGCAGTGGTGCTAGCAATTAATATAATTAAAGCTTTATACCAGCAATAATCAAGCCCACTATCCTCTTGCTTCTGCTTAAAGTCTGAATCATTTCTTCCAGTACTTGTAAGCTATTTTTAGAATATCAAGGTCCGTGATACTCAGGGCACTAAAAGAAAAGCTGGTTCATAGACCTCCATATCTGACATGCTGGATTTCAAAACACAAACACAATTAGAGTTTATAATCAATACAACTTACATTAAATACTGTAGAAGAAACAAAAGTATTTTTAACTTGGCAATTAAAAGAGCCTTAATACATGTGCTAACATCTGTTTGAACTCCAGATCCTGCCCCAACTTTACTTCTTGTTAACATAACATCGTAGAGAACTGCAGCTGATTTCCATATATTTCTCTGAAAATGTCCAGGACAAGACTTCCAAATAAAGACTGTTATTTCCAATATTGGATTGATTTCTAGACCAGTCCATGAATAACTGGTCACATTTAAGAACAATGCAAGAGTCATTACAACTTCTCTTTTTGATTCTCTGTTCCACAAGATCTAAAAACTTGAGGCAAGGTAGCTTGTTCCATCAGAGGTATAGTTAAGCAATGGTGGGTCAGAAACATATGTCCAATACAGTTTCCAGTCACCACTGTAAAGGCACTCAGCAAGCTCACAGATCAGCATCATTCTTTGTCCTGGCATCAGCATGTCTCACCTGTCACTCTGGCAGCCACCATGCTCCTTCAGCATCCTGCAGAAAAAACACAAACATGCCCTCTTTCCCATATTTAATACCTAATTGGGATCATGCCATATGCCAGTAAGTGGATCCTTCAGTTCACCTATGCATAAGTATGTCTAGTTGTAGAGTGGCATAGACACTCAGCAGAAAGTTCCTTGGCATCCAAATTTTTTTTTAAAAAAATTTAAAATAAAAAATAAAAGAACATGATATAAATAAATTGGTGGTGTATATATACCACCAGTGATATATCTCCCCCTTTTTTTACTTTATGAAGATATTGTTTTAAAGTTCCATGGGCCCCTTCCACAGTCTCTTGTTCTTGATAATTATAAGGAATCCCTGTAATATGGGTATTGTTAAATTGCTGCTAAAAAGTCTCAAATGTTCAACTGTGATAGCCAGCTCCATTATCTGTTTTTTGTTTATTTGTTTTTCTTTTTTGTTTTGTTTTTTTTTTAATTATTGGATACTTTATTTATCTACAATTCAGATGTTATCCCCTTTCCCCATTCCCCACTCCCAGAAACATCTTTACCCATCCTCCCTCCTCCTGTTATTTATGGGGGTATGTAACCACCCGGTCTGCTCCTTAGTAACAGCCGTTCTGCTGCTCCAGTCTGCAGGTCAGGGTCTAGCAAGAGAGACAGTGGGGACAGAGGGGCTAGAGATACAAAGGATGGAAACAAGACAAAGGGTCTAATCAAGTCTCTTTTATTGAAAGGAAATCCTGGGTATTTATATCCTTTACCAAGTGACTTGCCCTCATGGGCAAGCTCAACTGAAGGTACTACGTCATGCGCCTAGCAGCATGGAGACCACATGCACCTAGCTGCTGGCAGCACTAAACAGCAAAACAAGATGTTTATCAGAGTGTGCTCAGCTGTTGCGGGCTGTTGAAAACAAGTCTCTTGTCAGGGTATATGGCTCGAGATGGCTGTAAAGATGATAGCCACTTTTGGCTAAGAGTCGGCTCCCAACAGGGTGTGCCACCATCTCCATCACTTCCCCCTGACTTCCCCTCTTGGGCTCCAGCTTCAAGGGACCAAGGCTCTCCTCCCCATGATGCTCCAAAGTCTATCTCCCTCTACATATACAGCTGGGCATGGATTCCTCCATGTGTGTCCCAGGCTAGCTGTTAGACCCTGGAGCTCTGGTTAGTGGGCTATTGTTGCTTTCCTCATAGGCTGCAAGCCTGGATCCCTCCTTTCAGTCTTCTCTCTTGATCATGTAGTGATTGTTTGATTGTGTTCTTGGATTTGATTTGCTAGAAATTTATGAGTACTTTCATCGATATTCATAGGGAGATTTGTCTGACTTCTTTTCATTGTTGGGTCTTGTTGTTTAGGTATGAGGTAATTGTGCTTCATAGATACAAACGGGGTGTGTTCTCTTTGCTTATATGTTTTGGATAGTTTATATGAGAATTGGTGTCAGTCTAACTTGGGTAGGTCTGATATTGAATTTTGCATAAGCAACTGGTCTCTGGGCTTTTGTGTTGTTTTTTTTTCTATACATTTTTTTTTTTTTTTTTTGGGTGGGGAGACTTTTAATGACTGCTGCTATTTCATTAGGGGTTATAGGACTGTTTAGATAGTTTATCTGGGCCTGATTATCTTTGGTGTCTGGTATCTGCCTAGGAAATTGTCCATTTCATCCAGATTTTCCAGTTTTGTTGAGTATAGGGTTTTGTAGTAGGTTCTTATGATTTTTTGAATTTCCTCAGTTTCTGTTGTTTTGTCTCCCTTTTCAGTTTTGATTTTATTAATTTGGATTCTGTCTTTGTGTCTTCTGGTTAGTTTAGCTAAGGGTTTACCTATCTTGTTGATTTTCTCAAAGAACCAGCTCCTGGTTTTATTGATTCTTTGTATAGTTCTTTTTGCTTCTACTTGGTTGATTTCAGCCCTGAGTTTGATTATTTCCTGCCATCTACTCCTCTTGGGTGCATTTGCTTCTTTTTGTTCTAGAGCTTTCTGGTGTGTTGTCAAGCTGCTAGTGTATGCTCTCTCCAGTTTCTTTTTGTAGGCACTTAGAGCTATGAGTTTTCCTCTTAGTACTGCTTTCATTGTGTCCCACAAGTTTTGGTATGATATGTCTTTATTTTTATTAAATTCTAAAGTCTTTAATTTCTTTCTTTATTTCCTCCCTTGACCAAGTTATCATTGAGTAGAGCATTGTTCAGTTTCCATGTGTATATGGGCATTCCACTAATTTTATCATTAATGAAGACCAGCCTTAGTCTATGGTGATCTGATAGGATGCATGGGATTATTTCAATTTTCTTGTATCTGTTGAGGCATGTTTTGTGACCACTTATATGTTCAATTTTGGAGAAGGTACCTAGAGGTGCTGAGAAGGAGGTATATTCTTTTGTTTTTGGATGAAATGTTCTATGAATATCTGCTAAATCCATTTGGTTTATAACTTCTCTTAGTTTTACTGTGTCTCTGTTTTGTTACTGTTTCCATGATCAGTCCATTGCTGAGATGGGGTGTTGAAGTCTCCAATATTATTGTGTGAGGTACAATGTGTGCTTTGAGCTTTAGTAAAGTTTCTTTTATTAATGTGGGTGCCCTTGCATTTGGTGCATAGATGTTCAGAATTCAGATTTCATCTTGGTTGATTTTTTCCTTTGACAAGTATGAAGTGTCCATTCTTATCTTTCTTGATAACTTCTGGTTGAAAGTTGATTTTATTCAATATAAGAATGGCTACTCCAGCTTGTTTCTTAGGACTGTTTGCTTGGAAAATCGGTTTCCAGACTTTTATTCTGAGGTAGTCTTTGTCACTGAGTGGGTTTCCTGTATGCAGCAACATGTTGGGTCATTTACATATCCAATCCGTTAGTCTGTGTCTTTTTAATGGGGAATTGAGTCCATTGATGTTAAGAGATATTAAGGAGAAGTGATTGTTCCTTCCTGTTACTTTTATTATTAGAGGTGGAGTTATGTTTGTGTGGCTATCTTCTTTTGAGTTTGTAAGAAGAAGATTACTTTCTTGCTTTTTCTAGAGTATAATTTCCCTCCTTGTATTGGTGGTTTCCCTCTATTATCCTTTGTAGGGCTGGATTTGTGGAAACAAATTGTGTAAACTTGGTATTGTCATGGAATATCTTGGTTTCTCCATCTATGGTAATTGAGAGTTTTGCTGGTTATAGTAGCCTGGGCTGGCATTTGTGTTCTCTTATGGTATCTGTCCAGGATCTTCTGGCTTTTATAGTCTCTGGTGAGAATCTGGTGTAATTCTGATAGTTCTGCCTTTATACACTACTTGACCTTTTCCCCTTACTGCTTTTAATATTTTTCTTTGTTTTGTGCATTTGATGTTTTGATTCTTATGTGACAGGAGGAATTTCTTTTCTGGTCTAGTCTATTTGGAGTTCTGTAGGCTTCTTGTATGTTCATGGGCATCTCTTTCTTTAGGTAGAAAAGTTGTCTTCTATAATTTTGTTGGAGATATTTACTGGCCCTTTAAGTTGAGAATCTTCACTCTCATCTATATCTACTATCCTTATGTTTGGTCTTCTCATTGTGTCCTGGATTTCCTGGCTGTTTTGGGTTAAGAACTTTTTGCACTTTGTATTTTCTTTGACAGTTTTGTAAATGTTTTCTATGGTATCTTCTGCACCTGAGATTCTCTCTTCTATCTCTTGTATTCTGTTGGTAATGCTTGCATCCATGAGTCCTGATCTCTTTCCTAGGTTTTCTATCTCCAGTGTAGTTTCCCTTTGAGATTTCTTTATTGTTTCTACTTCCAATTTTATGTCCTGAATCATTCTGTTCAATCCCTTCACCTGTTTGGTTGTGTTCTCTTGCAATTCTTTAAGAGATTTTTGTGTTTCCTCTTTAAAGGCTTCTACCTGTTTACATGTGTTCTCTTGTATTTCTTTGAGGGAGTTATTTATGTCCTTCTTAAAGTCTTCTATCAACATCATGAGAAGTGATTTTAAGTCTGAATTTTGCTTCTCTGGTGTCATGGGGTATTCAGGACTTGCTATGGTGGGAAAACTAGGTTCTGATGATGCCAGGTAACCTTGGTTTCTGTTGCTTATGTTCTTGTGCTTGCCTTTCACCATCTGGTTATTTATAGTGCTACCTGCACTCACTGTCTCTGACTGGAGCCTGTCTTCCCAGTTATCTTGGTTGTGTCAGAACTCCTCAGCGTCCTGCTGTCTCTGTGATCCTGTGATCCTGAGATCCTGGTTATAATAGCTCCTGGGAGTCAGGCTGCTTCTGGGATCCTGAAATCCTGGTGTGCCCAAGCTCCTTAGATCCTGTGATCCTATTATCCTATTCTCCTATGTGTTAGAGCTCCTGGGAGTCCAGCATTCTCTGGGTTTTGGGGATTGGGTGCTGAAGTCTTAGGTCTGCTCCAGGTGGTGCAGGCACAGACAGGAAGGGTCTGGTACCACTGGCCTTGAGGGAGTTCCTGGATTCCCGAGGGGCCCAAATTATTCCCTGTTTGGGGAGTAGGAGGTGGGGTCCTGGCCTACTCACCTACACTCCTGGGCATGTTAGAACTCCTGGGAGTCCAGCCTCCTCTGGGTTTTTTGAAAATCTGAATTTTTTAAGACTCCAGATAATTGTGAGGATTAACTGAGTGGTTCAAGAATCACTCAAACAGCATACTGTGAAACATTTGGTCCCTAGCAAGACCCAAACTAATGTTAGCTGCTTTATAGTTTAACCGAACAGTCTCAGGGTACATTGAGGCACCAGAGCAGTAGACAGAGGACATACTCTTGAACCAAGTATCCTGAACTCAAACCCTACCACTAATAGCTGGATAATTTGAGAAATGTTTCTTAACTTCCCTGAACGCTAGATGCATTACTTTTAACAGGCAGATAATATGAGTGCCTACCTTACAGCGATGTTTATAGTTTCAGAGAGTTCTTATACACAGATGCATAAAATGGACTCCAAAACCCAGCACAGTAACAGCTGAAATTTCTTCCCACGAAACATGTGAGGAGCTGCCAGAAGCAGAGCCAAGATTTACAAAACCTAGTTATCATAAGATCACCTTTTCAATGACCCAAGATTTACAAAACCACATTATTGTAAGATCACCTTTTCAATGGCCCAAGATTTAAGGAACCACATGTAACTCCGAGGCTGTGAGAAGCAACCAAAGCATAAGATCTTTTCATTTTCCCAGGGCAGCCCACACAGACCATCCTACAAAATCTCTGGAAAATTCCCCATGCTGTTAATTCTGAAACTGTATTAAGATCAAAGCCTCACAGGAAACCCTGAATGTAACATAGCTAGGACAGTAATGTGGCTTGTTCTTCATTATAGGTGCAACAGGAATTAATCTTCATGACATGGATTCCCAGTGTAGTTACCTCATCTCAGTGGCTTAATGCAGCCTAGATGGAGAGCTGAGACCAAACCCCACACCCCACTTTAAGATCAAGGTCTAGGGAATGAACCCAATTAGACTTATAAACTTACATTAAAACATGTGTTCCCTGAGTTGGCAAGAGTTCACATGCAAAACACCAGAAATGCCAACACTCAAATAGGACTCTAGGGAGCAGACACTGGCTGAAGTATAACATGAGGACATAAGAAACTGGACCTTTGTAGTATGAAATATTTTATGTGCCCGGCCCTTTAAATAATCCTATGCTCTTCAATGACAGTGGCTCTTCGACTTCTGGAACAAGAGAAGATATAAAAGCCGACAGAGGCTGAGAGTTAGAGGAGAGAGATTAAGGTACAAAAAGCTGCAGACCTTTTAGTCCAAACCAACCTGGATGGCCCTCCCCAGTCCCCACCAATTTTGAGAGCAACAGTTGGAATTCTATAAACCTGGTTGCAAGTCCTTGCATGGTCCTCCAACTCTTTGATCTTGGGCCTAAGACTTGGAATTTCCACAAAATTTATATAAAAGTACTAAGGTATGATGGCTTGGAAGTCCACAGCTCCTTAGCACAGCATCCCACCTGTGGGTGCCAAATATTCCATATTTGCTAGAGATGGTGACTCTGTGATGACCTGTTCTGGTCCACAGGTGTCTTCCATGCCAGGTTAGGACCACACTACTGGATCACATCAACAGCCTCAGCTTCCACCTGGGGCCTTTCTGCCAGTCCCAATGACAGTGCTGCCTGGATATGACCCAGGAACCTTGAGACTCTCATTCCCTTCAGATAATACAACTTCCTTTTCAAACCACTTCACAACAGCTCTGTGATAAAAAAGATGTTCACCACTCCAGGAGGACAAGCACTGGGATTCCACCTCAGAGGCACTGATCAAATGGCTCTGTAGTTGTGCAGTATGGGGTGAAAAGACTAGACTGTGGACATGGGGATAGCAGCCTCTGTGCCTACTGTTATAAATCACTGTGAACAAAAAGACTAAAAAACAATAGGAATATGTCTTTACAGCTTAGGAGGCTGGAATCTCAAACTTCCTCCCAACTGAATAGGGTATGCCCCTGGCAAGGCTGCAAAGAAGGTTCTTCCCACCTCGCCCTGCACTGAGGGCTCTTGGAGCATCTCAGCTGCTGCGGAGTTGTGTCCCATTGCCTCTTGACCTGTCCTTAACATTTCTGATTGTATTAAAAAGCCTTACTGAATAACTCAGGACTCTTAATGATGACTGCAAAGATGTCCCCTTCCCAAATGAAGGCACATTTACAAGTTCCATGTGTTCTGGTATGGACTCTTTGTAGGCTATTCATCAGTCAACTTCAATGGGCAATGAGAAGCAACAGGAGGGTGTGAAGCCATGCCTTTTAAACACTTACCATGTGAATCAACATTCTCTCAAAAAAAAAAAAAAAAAAAAAAAAAACAGAAAAAGCTCATTGGTAAATATTGTAAATCTAAATCTCATTACATGAATGATATAAGCATTTAAAATCAAAAGCAATAAAGCATACTAACAATAGCAACATATTTTTAAATTACAGATGAAATGGACATGAAGGACCCAAGCCCAGTACATACTGCATCCCCCTCATCCAGCAGAGGACTAACACAGCCTTACCTTTCCAAACTCAACTCAGTTCCCAGGGGTCCTTCCCCTGCACCACAGACTGAGGCCTGTGCTTTTTAGTCAGAATCTGCCTTGTTCTTGTTCTGGTGACCATTGTCTTGTTTTCTGTCTGTCCCAACAGACCACAGTTCTCCTAAAGAAACCAGCCCTTTTGTGTGAGTGTATGCACATGTGTGAGTATATGTATCTGTGTGTATGTTTCCTGAAATGTGAGGACTCAGAAAGCCACCCTAAGACAGAGAGCGTGTCAGAGGTAAGAAGTAGTGGGGCCCAGCAAAAACTCTTAGTGCAAGGGTTCCTAGTAAAGAAACAAATGCAGATGAGAGGCACTGTTAGAAAGTTGACAAGGTCTGGGATAGGCTACAGTCTCAGCCCCTTAGGATCATTTCTGTGACAACTGTGGAAATGAGTTTTATGAGTCTTGGGTACATGATGGATGTGGGGGACCATCATCAGAATTTGGGTCCCAAATATCTATCATCTATCACCAGACCCTGCCTTCTCTGGAAGTAATCAGATCCATCCTCCATCCCTCAGTCCTCACAGGTATGTGTCTTTCCCCATGGACAATCATGTCCATTCCCAGTGTCAGGTTCTGTACCCTCCCCTCGATGATCCTTGAAGCTCCAGAAAAAGCAAGAAGAAAAGCCAGCCAGAGGCTAGGCTAACAGTTCTCATAGCCCTGAAGGCAGCTGGGTCTATCACTCTGAAAGAAACACATCTTTAATTATGTCTGTTAGCTCAGCACAGGGCATGAACTGGGTGACAGACAATCCAGAGCTCCAAGCAACAGGCCTTTTCAAGCTGTGCATCAATGCCACAGGAGCCCTTAATTCCATCTGTCACCTGCTAGGCAGCTGTCAAGCCCTTGATTGAGCTATAGCAACCAGTATCATGGGTTTGGGGAAAATTGTCAGCTTTCTGTGTTTTGACTTCAAAATGTATCCATGTCTAAAAGAAAAGCAAGAGAGTCCCTCCTCTTAAAATACAAGTTTGAACATTTGGGCTAGGGAGAGAGAATTCACTCTTATTATACACACCTGATGTGTAATTTTGCATGACAGTACTGGTCCATTTACCAAAAATGGCATTATGTGTTTAGTGCTATACCCAATCTTGTGCTCAAGTTAAAAATGAAAAGGAAATCCAGCTGAGTGTGGTGCTCTAATCGCTCTAACCCCTGCACTTGAGAAGCTGAGGCAGGAGGATTTCCACTACCTGAAGACCAGACTGGATTAGCTGGTGAACTGCAAGTCAACCAGGATACAGAGTAAGACTGTCTCAATAATAATAATAATAATAATAATAATAATAATAAATATAGTAATAATGATGATGATAATAACAACAACAACAATACCTCACCAATAGTATTATACGACAATACATGGTCACAATTCCACTCTTGTCTGCAGCTGTCTTGATTTAGCACCAGTCCTGCTAAGCAAATAATATGTGCTCAGGAAATACTCAAAGGGTGGATGAAGACTGAGTGAAGGCAAGCAGATGGTGATTACCATTCCCATGTGTGTCATCCTATTTGTGCCCATCCTTGTTATGTGACACGTTTCCTGGGAAGACCTGAACAAACATCTCCTCACTACAGTTAGGGAACTGATGAGAGACCTAAGTAACAATACTGCTCTATCCAACGCAAACCAGTGAATTCACTGGGGCTTCTCACAGAAGTACCAGTGAACAGTGCTTACCAGAGCATGGGCGTCATCACAGGCCTTGCCCAGCATGAGTGACAACTCATACAAGCTGGAGCCCTAGAGCACTCTGCAGAACTTGGAGGCAGCTTGACAGGTAGGAATGCCTGTTCTTGTCAGTCCTGTCTGCTCATATAACTTTGGGATAAGGAGGGACCTTAAGAATCTTGTAGACTTCAGAGCTTCTGAGCATCGCTTCCCTAAGAAAGCCGGTGCCCTCCAGAACTGCCTGAATCTTAGCTTCCCCACGGGGTGGAATATTTCCATTGCTACAAGCATCTTCTGACACCTACAACATCTTCCCCACCTTCTGATACAGAGGCTTCTACTGTAGATGGTGGAGGTCAAGTGTCCAGATGTGCTGTGAGCACTGAAATATGGAGTGAAATCCATTCTAAAAGTAGAAGAATGGTAGCAGTTTCTTCCAACATCCCGAGCACGAGGGACCACTGAGGAAACAGTACCATGTCCAGGGCAATGCTCTAGAGTGGTCTGGGTCTAGGACGGTATTTGTGCTTGAGAGGATTCCAAGCAGATGGGCTGAGAGATATTGTAGGTGGGTGATGCTTATATACCGCTCTGTGATAACCCCTAAGCTTAGTTTATATTCTCTGCAACTCCAAGTCCCTGACCATTTATTACTAACAGATAAAAGAAACAATGCTGAGATGGTAGTGTAACATGCCCAGGCTTTCGGCCAAGGACAAAGCTAGTTTGCATGTCTAGGGATAGAGATTCTAAAATGCAAGTCGTCTTTCCACCTATCTATACTGAGCTTACCAAAAGGAGCTATTCTAATCAAACCACTTGCTTGCAGCTAATACAATCCTGTGTCTCTGGAACAGACATTTGTCTATTCCTAGCCAGATTTGCTGCTGATTGCCTATAACCCGATCTCCTCTAGGGGATGAGGCAGGAAGATCATGGGTTCAAAGCCTGTCTAGGCTACAGGGTAAGTTCGTGATCAGAGATTGAATGAGTTTGAGACTGAAAGCCTGTCTGTCTTGGTTATCTTTTTCTCACCTTGACACAAGCAAGAGTCATCTGGGTAGAGGAACCTTGATTGAGAAAATGTCACCATTAAGTTTCCCATAGCATGTCTGTAGGGCATTTTCTTGGTTAGTGCTTGATGTGGGAGGGCCAGTCCACTGGGGGTGGGGCCATCACTGGTGCAGTAGTTCTGGGTGATGTCAGAAAGCAGGCTGAGAAAGGTAGTAAAAACAAGCAGGTAAGTAGGGTTTCTCTGTGGCCTCTGCTTCAGTTCTTACTTCCAGGTTCCTGTCTTGAGTTCCTGCCTTGCTTCCCACTAATGAGGTAGCATGACCTGTAAGTCAAATAATAAACCTGGCCTCCTCAAGTTACTTTTGTTTGGTGTTTTAGCACAGCAAACTAGGGCACTGCCCAAAAATACAAAATAGAAAACCAGGACTGGAGTCAGTTCAATGGAATGCCACGTGTGTAGCATGTCTGAGACCACAGGTTCTAATCCCCAGAACTACGAAGATGAAATATAGTCCTCCCCCTTGTCTGCATAGGGACACAGATGTAGATACCTGTGGGTCCACAATACAAACCTCATGGTGGGTGATCTATAGAAAGCCAGCCCAGCCATCTGGGCCTCAGAGTTCTGGCTAAAAAGAGAAATCCATTTGTCCAGCATTAATCAAAAGAAGTCCCCAACTTGGGCAGAATGCACTCAATTTTTAATTGGGTTCAAGTCGAATAATTACTCAGCTGCCCATAAAATTCATTTTAACTTATTAAATGGGGCTTCCAAAATAGCACTGTCATGGAGTGTGGCCAGTTACATGGGTAATTTATCTAGGGAAAATGCATGGGTCTGAAACCTCGATCTTTTCTGGTCCAGCAGCTGAAGGTCTTGGACAAGTGACTCAACCTCTCAGAATTGCAATTTCCTCCTGTTTAAATGGCCTTGGTATTTATATCTGCTTGATGGAAGTGTCAAGGATACACATGAGGCATTTATGTAGGCACACAGCCTAGCACAGAGAAGGTTCTGGATAACTAGGACAACACAGATCCCTCTGGATAGATATAGGAATCAAGTCCCAGAATAAAACTGCCTGGAACTACCTTTAACATTCTTGATTTATAATACCATTTTCCCCTAAAGGACAGTCCCCATTACCCTATCTCCTAGCAGTTTATGAAACCACCTACTGTATAAAAGTTCTTAATCACATCTTTGCCAACTAGCAAAATGATGCCAAGCAGTAACATGTCAGGAACCAAAAGCATATAGAACTGTGTAGCAAACAGACTTGGGTGATTTGTGGACTTATAAGAGACTCACTCACAGGTCATTTTCTATCAAAGGGCCAAGGGCAGAGTAAATGCCCAAAGACTACCTTCCAGGAGGACACACTACATGATCTTCCTCACGGGTGAAAGGCAAACAACACAACGGCTTTCCTGGAAGTCAAGAAAGACTGGTGGGCGCTCTTAGGAATCAAGAGACAAGAAGGACGCAGGAAGCTGCATACTGGATGTTGAAGTACACTTAATCAGGTGGCATGCCAGTTAGCTTTAAACATAGACTACCTGCAGCCGAGAATTTTGAGAAGGGAGTCTCAGGAGCAGAACTGTCCAGATCCATTTAGCCTGTTGGGCATGTTTGTGGGAGGTCACCTTGATGGTTAATGGAAGTGGACAACCCACGCTGAATGTATGTGACACCATCTCAGGGGCTGGGTTGTATAGATGTGAAGGAAGCCGGCTGGGCAGAAGCAGCAAGTGAGGGTTATACATGTATTCTCTGCCTCTGCTTTTGACTGTAGATGCAACATTTGAACTCCTGCATAGACTTGCCCCAGTAATACACTGCATCCTGGAACTGTAAGCCTAGCAGACCCTTCATTCCTCAGTTGCTTTGGCCAGGATGTCTTATCACAGCAACAGAATGACACTAGATAAGTAGACACCATAACAGAGTAACAGGTTCTGACAAAGAACTAGAAGGGAGAACAAATAACAATGCTAGAAAACGTGGAGATGCTAATGATTTGATCATTACAATTTAATTAGTGTATTTCCTCCTCAGACTGTACCCCATACATGTATACTACCACTGCTTGTCCATCTGATATTTAAAGGATTTTTATGAAGACTCACTGTGGTGGTTTGAATATGCTTGGCCCACGGAGTGGCGCTATTTGGGGGTGTGGCCTTGTTGGAGTAGATGTGTCATTGTGGGAGTGGGCTTGAAGACCCTTGTCCTTGCTGCCTGGAACCAGTCTTCTCCTGTTTGCCTTCTGGAAAAGATGTTAAACTCTCAGCTCCTACAGCACCATGCCTGCCTAGACATTGCTATGCTCCCTCCTTGATGACAATGGACTGAACCTCTGAACCTGTAAGCCAGTAAGAAAGCTTATAAGGTCATGGTGTCTATTCACTGCAGTAAAACTCTAAGATGCTCGCCTTCAGTGCATGTGTACAGTGACTCCACTGCTTACTTCTTTTGTCCCCAACATAATATTTTTATTAATTATTTGGGAATTTTGCTTAATGCGCCCCTATCACAGGTGCTTCCTATTCCTCTCAGGTCCACCCTCCATCCCTGGAGCACTCCCCAAAACAGAAAACAACAACAAAACAAAAACCCACCAAGTCCAATATGTGTTGCCCATATACACAAGGGAGAGTGGTCAAACTCCCAGTGGTCAGCCCCTTAAGGAAAACTGAGTCCTTTTCCACCTCCCCCAGCCCCTGCCATGAGCCATCAACTAGGAAGGGCTACACTTCAGCATCCTTATGACAGTTGTTAAGGAGTCTCTTCAATAGCTTGCTGTCTGGATTGCTTCTTTTGAGGTGGAAGGGCTGTCTCAAAAGCCTTTAATGTCTGTCATTCTCAATTATGAGCCTGCAGTCTTTGACACCACTGGAAAAGTAGCTTCCTTGTCCATATAACTAGCAAGAGTCATGGACTCCATGTTGTTTTAGATGACACATGGATCCTGAACTACATGGTTTCCATTGGCAGCTCGGATCAGACATCCACTGGTCCCAAGTGGCAGCACAGACCTCAGACACCAACGTGACTTCCTCAGCCACACAGACCTCAGACACCAAAAGCTACCAAGTGTCTGGTGGGCTAGTCAGGTACTCACTGGTTATAGACATTCCTGAAGCTGAGATCATGACAGAGGAGGAAGCCAGTATCTCCACATGGGAAGAAACTAAGGCAGTTGCTAGATTTTCCTTTGTTTGAATTCTTAGAGCAAAATTACTATTGAGGATCAAGAAAAGCAGAACTAGAAGAATGCAGGATGAACTCAACAGCAAACACACACACACACACCACGTACTTTGAAATATGCCTAAGAGCTCGTGCTTTGTTTCAGAGCCCTCCCCTTTCACAATGGGGCTTGTTTAAACCTGAGAGCCAGCAGATCTGTGTCCAAATTCATCACCAACTCTGTGTGTCCCAGCTGCTCTGATTTCATTACATTTCGTTGTCTCTCATTCCCCAGCAACCCACTTTGCCTGTCCACGTTGCTTGATTATGGAAGTTTTAGTTATGGCCCTTAAGCCAGAATGCTTTGAGAGTCCGGCCCCAGTTTACAGGTGCAAGCCAGAACAGGGTCCCAGTTCTACTGCATCTGGTGACTTGTGAGGGACCATCAAGGACCCATTGAAGGCACACACCAACCCAGGCTTTGAAGACACAAATGGCAGACATCTGTTTGCACCTGGTCCAAGTGAATAGACACACAGTAAACTTGGACCACCTATTAATCCCATGGAGAGTGAGAGTATCTGCCTAATGTAATTTGTTGGGCAGACTCCCAGCAGGGTGTGCCAAGGCTCTCTGAACATTAAGTGTATTAATGTCCCCCCTTGGAGAAGATGTTCACTTTTAACCAATGTTCAATTCTTCAGCAGCAAGCTCTGGCCAGGAAATCTGTCCCTGCCATGGAGGGAAAGGAGCCTACTGTTCAGCTGAGCAGCACCTCATGAATAATTTTAATTTCTTCCACAAAAGAGAAACAAAAGGATTTGGTCAGTGTCCTCGCTTGGTGACTACACACCAAGGCTCTTTGAACCGATTGTTCTGACCTAACAGAGGAGAACACCCAGTCCAGGAAGGAGAATGTTGAATGATTTATGTCTATGGACAACAGACACTGATGGTTATGACAGGTCAGGAAAGAAATCCAATTGCAAACTTCTAATTAATGTATGTTTTATTTATGCACATGAATCCTGAAATATTCATGGAGGTGAGGGAGTGCATAATTAATGTACCCCATAGAAAATGTGTTTATGGTGGATGGACGGGAGGTTCGGGATGTCTTCTGTCAAGGATACAAGAAGGATCCAGCAGCTTCCAGAAGCTCGGAGTGCCCAGTGTTACTGGAAGTCTCGGCACCTCTGTGCAGTCTGGCAGCTGGTATCACAGGCTATCCTTTGTAGTACCATGTCTCTGGCATGAGCATCCCTTTCCTTTCAGGGAAAAAACCGAGCAAAGAGGACTAATGTATCAAAAGAGCGCATCTAACATGTAGCAGACATGTTTCCAGAGTTACTACATTTAATCTTTCTGACAATAACCACCCTGTTATTCATCTCATCTATTCAAGAGGATCCAAGATACAGAAAGATCATGGTCACACAACGGGGGAACGAGGAGCTAGAATTTTAAAACCATCATTATTCCAGAGTACAAACTCAAGTCTCTAACTTCTCCCACCGAGGTGGCTACAAAGTCCCCAAATCCTCCTAACCAATTCTTCATGCATCCATTATACAGCTGCCAATCTATGCTCTCTCTCCATCATAGCCCGCTAGGGTCTTTGTATCACACAATTCTTATTACCTAATGCACTAAAAACCTAGAGAGCTGGCCTTGGGGAGGCCTACAACAGAGACCAAATTCCTTATATGGCCTCAAAGATGCAGCACAATTCAGATGCTGTCTACTAGCTCAGTCTTCCTCTGCACCCCCACCCCTCAAGCCACCCTGACCTTCTCTTTCTTTCATCCATCAAAGTGTTCCACACTGTACTCACTGCAGTTCACTTTTTCCTCATTTTTCAGAGTTCAACTTAAATATGAGGTCTTTGGGGAAACTTTCCCACTCCTTCCACAAGCCCAAAGCTTCTGTCCTCAGACCCATGGGCATCTGTTCTTGACATACACTGGCCATTTTGGGTTGATCCATCTTAACTGTTAACTAACTGAATTAAGAAATACTTAGGGAATTTGTGAGACACACTTCTGGGAGCACTGTATTCTCCCCAGCTCCTGCTTGCCATGATGCGAGCTGTTGTCCTCCACTAGGGCTACTCCATCATTGCAGACTTCAACTATTACACAGAATACATTGTATCCTCCACTGTGTCCCTAGCAGGTACTGATCACCGCACAAGCACAGCTAACATACCAGTACAATTGATTTTTCCATGAAGGCAAAGGACACCTCCGCCAGCCTATAAGATGCCCGTTGCTGGCACAGGGCCTGACACACAGTAAGCAATAAGTCATACACACATATTGAGTTAGTGAATGATCCACTTCTAGTCTCCTAATCCCTGTATCCAACTAGTCATATTTTTAAAGAGTTGAAAATTTTTATTACATAATTTAAAAATACATTGTCATAGTTACAATTTCTTCCTCTCTGGTGAAACACCATAGCCAATAGCAACTTGGGGAAGAAAGGATTTAGCTCAGCTTATGGTTGTAGTCCACCATGAAGAGAAGTCAGGGCAGGAACTCAAGGCAGGAACCTGGAAGCAGGAATTGAAGCAGAGGTCATGAAGGAATGCTGCCTAATACCTTATCCTCATCATGGCTTGCTCAGCCTGCTTTGTTACAGTACCTGGGACCTGCCAGGAGTGGCACTGCCCCCTAGTAACCTGGATCCTTCTGTACCACATCAAAGACTTGCTTGCAGGCCAATCTTAGGCAAGCATTTTCTCAATTATGTGAGAAAGCACCTTTTCTAGATAAATCTAGGTTAATGGCAAATTGGCACAAAACCAAGCAGCACATATACTTCTATTAATTCTTGAGAATTTCATTCATGTTTTGGTATATTCACCCTCCGTCCCTCCACTGTACACAGATCCGTCCCGGCTTCCCTTTCACCAAACTCTGTGTCCTTTTTGTCCCCACCAAGGCCACTTTGTTCTACCCAAATATTCTTGGCTCTGTAGCCTTCTGCTGGTGTGTGGTTAGCTCATGGAGAGCTACACTCTTAAGAGAAAGCTGACTGGATTCCTGCTTTCTTTCTGAAGACTAAAGAAATATTGTACCTTCAGTGACCCTCCAACTTCAATTGTGTCACTTACTATTTTTTTTTCCTTTTTTTCTGCTCAGTCAAAATTCACACTGGAGAGAAACGTTGATAAAGATAGAGACTGTTTTACTTTCTTTTCCCCACTGGGATGTTTATGTGCTAGACATTGTTGTGTTCCCTATGAAACAGAAGGCCATATCCTCATCCTCAAGTTAACTTGCTGGCACGTGGGCACAGTGGGGCCAATCTTACAGCAGATAAGCAAACCATTCAGTAAACTGGCAAGTGTTACAGAAGCAAGAAACGCTACAGTTGGGCAACGGAGCCCCAGACAGGGAATGTGTCTGCTGTGTGAAATCGGGTGGGAGGGTCAATTCCAAAGTGATAATGATGGTGAGGTTGGAGATGTGAGTCGAATCATACTTGGAAGATCACTCCAGTGTCTGTCAAAGGCCTGAGGGGAAAGCACCCCAGGAACATACTAGGATCCCAGCAGGGCTGGACCTAAGGGTTAAGAGGGACATGGACACTGGAAGGACTGAGGCACCAGGCTCTGGGCTTTCTGAATGCTTTAAAGCAAAGGAGAGGTGTGAATGAGATGTGGCTGGACACATTTCACACAGGGCAGTGAGAAAGAGACCTGTGTAGAAGGAAGCTTTGTAGAAAACCAGTGAGGGATATGAGGACTGAGACTTCAGTGGCCATGGTAAAAATCAACTGGTATGGAAGGAAGGAAGGAAGGAAGGAAGGAAGGAAGGAAGGAAGGAAGGAAGGAAGGAAGGAAGGAAGGAAGGAAGGAAGGAAGGAAGGAAGAAGAGAGTGGGAGAGGGAGGGAGGCAGAGGAGAAAGGGAGAGAGAAAAGAGAGGGAGAGAGACAGGAAGAAGGAAGGAAAAAGATACCAAGTTTTACATACAGAGCCAGCAACTAAGGACAGATACAGAACATGAACAAAGGAGAGGGCTGGAGGAAAGACTGAAGTAGCTGAAGGGGTGAGGCTGCTGTCAAAGGGGAGATGGGGTGATGGTCTAGTCTGAGGCTAGGGTGATGGTCTAGCCTGAGGCTATGAGGCTCCATTGTACATTAGGTACTGTTGAACCTCCCAAGGAGATACCAGGGAGTTACTTCTGCCCTGGAGTCTGGGAAACTCTCACTCTCCAATTCTTTTCCTAGTGTTCCTGTCTGCATTTTTTTTTCTCTTCTTGCAAAAACTCAGGAATGAAAATGGTGAAATTTTTAAATTCACCTTAAGATTCATTCAGATCCTGCCTCTGGTTTTAAATGTCTTTTATAAAGAGTATTGGATTATGCCATCTAACTTCCTCAAAATCAAACACACATATACACACATACACAAAGAGAGAGAGAGAGAGAGAGAGAGAGAGAGAGAGAGAGAGAGAGAGAGAGAGAGAGAGAGAGAGAGAGAATAAGGAATAGCTCAGATATAATGGCAAGGGAAAGACAGAATAAATGGGAAGGGAGGGAGACACTATTTTTTTAATACATTCAAGGGCAAATGATTCTTTATCTTTAAGGAAAAAGCAGTCTCGAGAGGGAGGGGACAGAAAATGACAGCCACACACATGTATTGAGTTTGCCTGTTTCCTAAAACCTGATCAAAAGACTAACTTGACTAGAAATCCCAGAAGCTTTGTTAGAATTAAGTTCCCTTACCTCCCTTACTTGCCTTGGCGGCTAGAGTGTGCCCCAGGTGCTCCCTGAGGTCCCCAAATGCACAAGCATTTTCACAGGAAAATAGAAAGCAAAGCCAGCCTCCCCTCCGTGGAATGGGCTCCACAGGCTTAGCCAAGCATTGCCACCACACACATTATCTTAATTAGGCATCGAAGAGCCTGGGGGTGGAGACCAACTCCTTGCTAGTGAAGATAGAGCTTGGCTGATTTATGTAACTTTCCCCAAGGTCTTGTAGCTCTGAGCTGGGGAAACTAGACAGGCACCCAATTAGTCTCTGATCTCACCTTGAGGGTGTTACAACCTCAGGCTCCCTGGAAGGAGACTGTGTGCAGTTGGTGAACTCTCTGGTAAGTAGTTGTCAGGAGAGAGTCCAGAGATGACAGAGGGAAGTTCCAGCTGTATATGCATTTTGTGTATAAGAGCACACGTGAAGCCAGGGGTTGACATTGGGTGTCCTCCTCAATCACTTGCCACCTTATTTTCTGAGACAGGATCTCTTGCTAAGCCTGGAGCTGATGAATTTAGCTAGACTGGCTGACCAGCACCAGGATTACAGACAAGAGCTACACTTCCAGCTTTTTCTAAAAGTGAGTTCTGGGGATTTAACTGGGGTCCTCTCGTCTGCATGCCAAGCACTTTACCACTAAACCATGTCCCCAGACCCAGGAGCTCAACTTTTGAAGACAAAAATGCTATATACTCTATCATTGCCATAGCCTCATGGTTTGGCGAAAGCCTTGCATGTCAATCATATGGTGTAAATAAGATCCAGTCGTTCTGTGGATAAATGAAGCAAGATCCAGAATCACTTAGTCTCTGTTAGACTCATTATCGTTGGGAAACCACATGAAGACTTTATTTTAATATTAGAGTCATGTATCCATGTTTATTGGGCACCTGCTATGTGGAGGGCATTGGGCTGGATAATAGAAACTCATTAATTAGCACAAAATTGCCTTCTGCCTTCACGAAGCTCACGTTCCAAAGCTTAGAACGACCAAACCACTAACGGTGCTGCTAATTACTTAATGATGACTCCATGTTGTGGTGTGCTGTACAGGAGCCAGCACGGTGTTGAGGGAAGCTACCTCAGGGGATGGTGCCCTGCTACTGAGGTGGACAGAGGCGTCTGTGTAATGTCCATAAACCTCAGCGAGAAGAGATTGGTGTTTAATTTAAAAAGTGAAATCGCCTCCTTAATGCGATCTTTTGTTCCTCTGCCCTCACATGTCTTTGTCAGCTGAAGGAGTCCATTCACATCCACAGTAGGAAGCGCAGCGCTCCTGCCAGTGACCTTCCTCTGACTCACCTGTTGTCAGGAAATCCCAGGGCTTTCCGCAGCTTTCTCCAGGAAGCATTCAAGAGACACAGATCTCTTTCCCTTCTCCTCATCTCCTGACAGCCTGCTCCAGAAAGGAGCTACATGGGGTCTCCTTCTCCAAGGGATTATCAGCAATGACAGAGCCAGGACAGAGCTATTTGACAGAAACATCCTCCCCTGTGCTATCATTAGCGAAAGTCTGGTGCACCCCAGCTCTGGGCAATGTGGCAAGCAACACTGGGTCTTCCAAGGCCTGTGGTTTTCCACTCCCTCTTGATTTCTCCATCAGAGTATCCTCTTCCCTGACCCGCTCTACTTATTTCTTGTCTACAGTCTCTAGACAGGAGGGATTTCCTTTGAGCCCAACTGGAAGGTCCAAGCTCAGTAAGATAGAAACTTGTGGTCTGAGGAATCCCAGCTTATATGTGTGGCCTTTAGTGAGTGGCTTCCCAATTCCATGGTAGTGTGTGGAAAATGGATCTTTATACAGTAGTTCTTACTCTGTGAGTTTGTCATATGGCTAAGGTTTTTTTTGTTGTTGTTGTTTGGTTTGGTTTGGTTTGGTTTTTTGTTGTTGTTTTTTGTTGTTTGTTTTGTTTTGTTTTGTTTTGTTTTGTTGAGGAGCAGGTGACAATCTAGCCATTGCTTCTCCAGCATTGGTTTAGGGCATACCTTTCCAAATGGCTTTTCTCTTTGCTTACATAAGCATATACATACTTGGTATTCTCCTTCTACTGTTCATATAACATGATTATACATATATTCTTAGTCTGTATATTCAATCATATATATATATTTTACATGTGGATTTTATTGGTCTTCAAACTATGCTGTATGCTCAAAAACTATCCTCTTCTCTTCCGTCTGTGGGGCTCTTGCACATTTCCTCACACTCAGACATCAGTACAGGGGAAAACAATGTTGACAGATATCCAGTCTTCCTGCTGTAACTCTCCAGCTGCCACTGTCATCACGAAGCTTCCTCATGCATCTGTGTGAACGATCCCATGCACAGATCTGTGCTCTAAACTGAGTCACAGCTTTGGACCTGGAACTCCATAGGTTTGCCTGCTTCACTGGTCACGACCCCGGAGCCCCACCCGTCTTTGCTTCCCCACAAATGCACACCACCACATCAAGACTTTTAGAGCTTTTCACATGAGCAGTGGAGACCAACCTCAGCCCCCAGGCCTGTGCACCAAGCATTGCTACCAGGGCCATCTCCTTATCCCTAATGGTGATTTGAAAGTTTAGTTCTCATTCTTATTAACATTACATGTTGCACAATATGCATTGGAGTGTGACTTTCCTAGTTCCTGGTCACGTGTAAACATTCCCCATAGAAATTTTGAACTCTCTGTTTTGAATAATGATAAATTCACAAGAAATAGCATCCCACTTCCAAATCACTCTTCAACAACTTTCTCCCAGAAGTATCTTGCAGAACTCTAACTCTGTCCTCATTGGGAAACTGACACCACACACCCCAAGAAGATGCTCAGGCTGCACCAGTTCTGCACTCAGCTCTGCGTGCATTTCCATGTAGTCTTATCACATGCGTAGAACTGTGCATGAATGTGTGTGTGCCTGTGGACATGTGTCGGTAACCTCAGATGCCATTGCCCAGAAGCCATCTACCTTCTTTTTCCCTTTTTTTTTTTTTTTTTTTTTACAAAAAGATTGTTTTATTTTAATTTCAGTTCTGGATGTGTATGTACACGTGAGTGCAGGTGTCTATAGAGGCTGGAGGAGTCACACACACACATACACACATACACACACACACATATACAAACATATACACATACACACACATACGCACAGACACACACACATATACATGTTGGAGTTAAAGGTAAGCTGAATCTGGGAATTGGACTCAAGTCCTTCTTCTGCAAGATCAGTATGGGATCTTAACCCTCAAACCATCATCTGTCCACATACACCTCACTTTCTAAGTCAGGGTCTCTCTTTGGCATGGAGCTCACCAGCAAGCTAGACTACATACCCCATGAGTCTTTCTGTCTCTGCGCTCTCAGGGCTGGGATTACAACCATTCACCAGCATACCCACATTTTCACTTGGATGCTGGAGATCAAGCTTGGGTCCTCATAGTTGCATACCTGAGCAACCTTCCCTGACCCTCTTTTAGCATCCGTGTAGAAATAGCAGATGTCCTCAACTAGAACCTTGAGCACATGGGTGCTGCCTGCCGGGATGAGCTCAAACCATCCCAAGCCTCCTTTACAGAACTCCCATGGATCCCCATCATTTGCCATCCAGCCTCAGGATCCTTCTCTTATCTATTCAACCAAGAACAGTATCTACTTGAGAAAATAGAGTTTAGTCCCCAGTGATCTCTCCAGCTGTACACTGCCAGGGGCTCTGCATTAGTGACCATAGATCTGACAGCTCTTTACGCACATTTGGAAATCTCCATTTTATGAGAAGAAATTGTGTATTCGCTTTACATATCGACAAGAATCTAAATTCATGTGAATGCAAATATCTGCTTCTCAGGCAGATAGCTTGGAATCAAATCCCAATGTCATCACTTAGAGACAGAAAGGTGCCTGGCGAGGCAATGTGGTTGTGCACGGTGCACACTGCACATGTGCACTCAGAGGAGACAAGTAAGGGCTGAAACCCAGATTGCCCAGGACTAACCTAGCTGTAGAAGCTAACATGGGGTAGTCAATCTCTATACTTCTTTATATAAAGATGTCAACCACTTGCAGCCTGTACACCAGGAGATGTGTTTCCACGCAAAGGGTGTCTTGCTCTAACTCAACAGGGATGCATCTTGGACTGTGGAGATGGCTCAGTCAGTCAGGTACAAGGAGGTCTGAGCTCAATGCCTGAACCCACACAAAATGGGGCTGAGGCTGAGGCTGGCTGTAATCCAGCACTGCAGAGCTGAGGGCAGCAGGGTCTTTGGGACCTCCCACTTTAACTAAATCAGGTTTGACGAGAGAGCTTATGTCAAACAATAAGATGAATCATGATGAAGGAAGACACCCAGTCTCAGCGTCTGACTCCACACAGTGTACACACAAACACACTCGTGCTCAAACGAGGAGCATCTTTTCCTTGTTGCACGTAGGATCTTCAAGGCTAGCAGAGTCTGTGTCAGTTTCAGGAAGTTACTTTACCTCTCTGAGCCTATATTCTTGATTTTGAAATGATGATGGTGATAGTCCAAAGAATTGTCACAAGGAAGTCGAATAATCCACTGCTGAAGGCATAGCCTCTGGCTTATGGCAAACACACAGCAAACCGTCCTCATCACTGTTACCACCATTAATGACAAGGAGGGATCATCTCACTCACGTGAACCAGTTTGCAGACCGAGTGCAAAATTATACTTCAGCACAAAGCGCAAGATACAGGAAATATTGCTCCTTATTAAACTGCAGAGCTTCTGATTTATAGTGGCTGAGCACGTGCTGAGAAGTGCAGCATCTCCCCGATCTTGGACCTGGAGAGATGAATTGACTTGGAAAGGCTGGCAGAGTGTCCTTCATCCTGGATCTCAGCCGGCTGATTTTCACCTCACAGGGCAGATACCCAGTCCCAGGCTCTTGCCTCCTTGTCTGATGCACTTCTTCAGTTTTTTTTTCCATTTCTTGCAAGATGTAGCGTTTTCATTTCTTTCTCTTGAGAAAATCCCATCTTTTCTCTGTCAATATTTTCACTCTCAGAATAATAGTCTCAGTGTCTAAAAAGAGCTATAGAGTCTGCCTTGCCATCAGTTTCCAAGCTCCAGAGGAGGAAGGCATCACCCAAGAAGCTGGCCCTGGAGGGAGGTACAGTGTCTCTCCTATTAGCCAGCATATTAGTGTCTGGTGTTTAATTGGCTTGATCCAAGTCCTAGAAGGGACAGAGGGCTATGATCAGCCCCAGGCTGTACCATAGGCCCAAACAGAGCTGAGATGAGAACATAGCCTCTGTCTGTTGGTGTTTCTCAGCAAGGAAATGTTCCCCTGACTGCTTTCTCTGCCCCCAACTGTGTCACTACTGTGATAGTGATCTAGATTGTCAAGTTGATTAACTGCGAGGTATCTGGGAGATTGGTAAAACATAGCTCAGGTATGTTTATGAGCATGTTTCCAGAGAGTATTAACTAAAGGAAAGACCCATCTGAATGTGGGACGCAACATTCCATAGCCTAATGTGTCAGGTGGTATAAAAGGGAAAGAAAGAAGAGGAAAATAATACCTCTTTCTCTCTCTCTCTCTCTCTCTCTCCTCTCTCTCTCTCTCTCTCTCTCCTCTTTTTGGCTGCCATGAATTAAACAGCTTCCTCTGCCACTTCCTCTCCCTGTGACCTTTGACCTCACAGTAGGTCCAGAAACACGGAGCTGCATGACTGTGTACTGAAGCCATAAGTCCATAAGTCCTTCCCCCCTTAACATCTTTCTGTGAGGCATTTTGCCACAGAAACAAAAAGAGTAACACATCCACCGTGACTTTATAGGTCTTAGTCTAATGTTCTCAGAGGCCTTTGGGAGCTTTAAAACCAAGCTTTCACTTTCAACCTACAATAAAACAGCTCAGGGTTGGTTCCTCAAAAGAGGTGACCTCTGGATCCAGTGGAAGGGCATCAAGTCCAGGGGGGAGGGGATGTGTGAGAGCATCTGAAACAAAGATGGTGGGGCAAATGCGATGATCAGCAGCCTTGAGAAAACTAGGAAGAGGGATCTACGGACGGGGCACGTGGGGTTCTCTAAGAGGCTTCTCCAAGGCTGACACACCTGCCTGTCTTATAGTGTCATGCAGCAGTCTTCATGAAGTTCTAGCTGAGGAGGGACTACAAGCAACTATTGTCCTAAGCCTTCATCAGGACCAACTTTGAAAATGGCTGCACTGACAAGGAGTATAAACGCTATAAAGCCTTTGTGAAAAGACCAGAAAACTCTCTCTGTGATAGAAGTTGGAAATATATGTGCAAACCATACATGCTTGTGTAGGCAAAAGGACATCACATATAGAGCTGGTCATCAGGAGTGCACATATCAGACATGCCTGTACCTGTCTATGGACAGGAGCATGTGAGCATACAAACACACAGTGCTACATGAACTGCAGGCAAACTTTATGTCAGCAAATATGCTTAAAATGTCCCTGACTACACAGAATTATCTGTAACCAGATTGAGCTTCTTATACTGGGAAATGGTGTCATATTTACATTGTTAACTCCAAGCAGGGACTAGAAGAAAAAGGACCTCCAGC
The DNA here is from genome assembly GCA_021653895.1 of Mastomys natalensis. NCBI lineage: Eukaryota > Metazoa > Chordata > Mammalia > Rodentia > Muridae > Mastomys > Mastomys natalensis. Next base: position 277,334 of record JAJTUV010002618.1, on the reverse strand, counting down.
AAGCCTCCCACAGCTACAGATGTGAGTTCTCTCAGAAATGTTTCCTTACATCAGCAGAAATCAAGCCTGACTACAGACAGAAATCCTGAGGTCACATCAGGTTATCTGGCTTGCATGCCTGTTTGAGAAAGTAGTAAGGATGCTTCCAGGTTCCAAACCAAAAGTTGTAACTGGGCGATTCTCAGGCAGCAACTTAGAAGATGTTGATTGGTTTCCCAGATGTCTATCCTAGAAATACTCTAGGATTGAAAGAGAAGATACTCTCACATCCATTAGAGTCCTGAACAGAAAATATGCAGAAGTGGGGGATATTTGCTCCTTCGAGAACAGTCAACTCGAATGGCAAAATGAAGACCTATTGCTCTTCTACCCAGAGATCACAACTCGTTCTATATTTGTACACTGGGCTACAGTTGCAGCCTCTGCCGTTGTTCTTTTCTGGTGAATATTTTTCACTCAAAATGGCTGGAGGAGCCATAGATGAGTCCAGAAAGACTGGACATCATGCTGAATCCTACACTGCTAGTTTGACAGTGGCTTCAGGCAATGGGTATCTTCAAAGAACTCATCCAGAGGCCAGGGCAGAGATTGGCAGCCCCTACAATTCAGCAGAGAGCCTGAGGAATTAAATTAGCTTCTAGGCATTGCTCACCCCAAAGGAAGTAGCAGATTGTGTGGTGAGCGGCAGAGTCCTAGGAAGGATGTATCTGCAGAGAGTGCCAATGTCACCTTCATGGGCACTGCGGAATCACTAGAGAAGTGTAAAGGGAAAGGAATGGGGAGGAGAGAAGATGTAAAAGACTCGCACTCAAACATTGTTCCTCCAGGTCACCTAGGAGCTCTGCTTTTCATTTTGTGTTTGCACGTCTGTGTGTGTGCAAGTACGTTTGTGTAAACGGGGCTATAATGATTAGTGTTTGTCAGCTTGACACAAACTGTAGCCACCTGTGAAGAGCAAACCTCAACTGAAGAACTCCCTTCAACAGAGCATGTTTGGGGAAGGGAGGCATTTTCTTGATTAGCAATGGATGTGAGAGGACTTGGTGCAGTGTGCACTGTGTCACCGCTGGGCTGGAAGTCCTAGGTTGTGTTAAAAAGGTTGCTGAATATGGGCATGGCAGCAAGTCAGTAAGCAAAGTTCTTGAATGATCTCTGCTTCAGTTCCTGCCTCCAGGTTCCTGCCTTGAGTTTCTGCCTGGTTTCCCTTGCTGATGGACTGTAAGTTGTAAGCTGAAACACTTTTCTCCCCCAACTTACTTTTGATTGTTATTTTATCACAGTAATAGAAAGCAAAGGAGGACAAGAATCATATGTGCATATGTGTTCACGTGTGTAGTCACAGGCTAACTTTGAGTGTCATGATTCAGGAGTCATCCACCTTGGATTTTTGCCATTTGTTTATTTGGGGCAGAAGTGTGACTGGGTCTCTCATTTTTTACCTGTAACTGCCTGATTCACTAGACTCATTGGCCAATGAGCTCCACGGGTGTACCTCCCCAGTTCTGGGATTACAAGTGTGCACCATGATGCCAGTTTTTTTAAGTATAGATTCTGGGGATTAAATTTGAGTCTTCTTGCTCATGTGACAAGCACTCTACCAGATAGCTCCATTTTTTAAGCTCTTTCTCTAATGCATTACCCCAGCATGCACAGAAGTCACTGCCTCAAGCAACCTGTCTTAATAAACCAATAAAAATCATTTGTGCTAAGCACTGTTTCTTTGTCAATCAAAATTCCTAAGGGCATGGCTCCCGTTCTATTCACATAACTCCTCACTGATAGGCTCAATGTCTCTTATGAAATCCAAGACTACAGACACAGGGTGTGCATTCAAATGTTCGTTGAAACTTCTTGGTTGATTCAGCCCCTTCCCTAGCTTGCTTTGCAGAGATGCTGGAACCTCAGTGATTAAGGAAGAAGACCTAGAATTAAGCATCATGAGTGAACATGCCACTCTAACAATTATTCTGCGACTGTGGACAAGTTCCTTTACTCCCCTGAGACTCTGTTCATCTGTGAAGGAAGAATAACAATACCTACCTATTAGAGCATCTGGAAGAGAAGCATGACCACAACCTAGTGCCCCATAGCAAGTGCCTAAGAAGTAGCAGCTGCTATCATTAAAATCACTGTGCACTCAAGTAAATTCGCAGATATCGGTTCCCCGGTGCTTCTGCTACCCTTGTGGTTAAGCCCAAAACTTAAGAGGTCTTGCATAGCAGACAAATGAAGGTTTTCTAGAAACCTTCATTTATCAGTTCTTCATGATGGAGCTCCCTTTGCCTCTGAACTCTGAATAGTGCTGATCCCTCTCCCAGAACGCCTACTACTCTGTGCTCTCCCAAGTTCCATCTGCCCATGATCCTCTATTTCACTGTGAAATGGCAATTCAGGTGCTCCTTTCCTCTCCAAAGCCTCCCCTCTGTCGATTTTCTTCCTCTTGCAGTGGTTAATTAAAATGTTCTTTCCATTCTTGATTGCACACTTTGCTTCCACTTTCAAACACCATGCCGTACATCTCATGTGGCATCCCTGGAATTTAGCAGTGGATCTAGAATATGCAATCTCCACCCAAGATTTTAAAAAAATCACCCAATCCATGTCAATGCAGAGAGTATAGGTGCAAAGGGCAACAAATATGAGGTGTACACATCTCTCCCAGATATGCCTAGGATTTCAGCTTTCACCAAGACTGCCACTTGGGCCAACTCATGTGACCAAGCCCACATCTAGGGGTTGCAGAAAAGCTACACATGAGTGGGTTATCATGATGCCAACAAGTTCCATATGAGAGAGCCCACTAACCATGAATGAAGGAAGAAAAGAGAGGGAGGATTTTAATCAGTAATTGATATACACTGTAATACTCAAATTTGTCTGCAATGAACTTTCTGTGTTAAACATCTCAGCCTTTATTCAGACACACTCCTTGTCCAAGCTGTCTTGATAATGAACACAAATGATGTGACATTCCGAACTTAGCTCCCATTACTCGTGGGAGAGCACAGTGATGTTACTGATGAAACTCACACATTCTCCACACCATTTCCTCAGCCCATCTCCACATAGATGATGTAGATGACAATAGTTACTAACTTGTAGGGACAGTTCTGATGCTAAGGTCCTGTTTCCCAATTGGTTTTTGATCCATCAGTAAAGAAGCCATGGGCCAATTGCTGGGTGGAAGGAAAAAGTGGGACTTCCAGGTTCCAGAGGTGAGAGACAGATGCAAGAGAGAGAAGGAGAGATCGCCATGCTTCAAAGAAAGAGAAAAGCCAAGCAGCCATGTGACATCTCAGGTGAGGAGGACAGTTGGAGATGTTTAGATGGAACTAGATGTAACTGAGCAACTAAACTTGAGGGTAGATAGAGAGGTGTGGAGCTAAGATTATTGATAAGGGCACAATTCTCCAGGTGGATGATAAGTAGCACCCAGCAATTGTGCCAAAAGAGCAAGTTGAAATTTAACAACTGTGTGTCTGGTTTTTCATCCACAGATCTAATATTCTCTGGACAGGGGCTAGTAGAATGGTCTGTTCTCGGAGTTAAGGCAGGGTAGCAAAAGCTACACGCAACACCACCTAACTTCCACTGCAACAAGAATGGCTACATGCCATCCTCAGTCATCAAGTGCAGAGGACCTTGCTCTCATTGACTGGGACCCAAATGCAATCTTCTCTTGTATTCACTGAGCACATGATGAAGATGAGATATATGAGGAAAATACGTGAAGAACTACGGAAACACTGACCTGCATCTTTGGACCAAGAGCCAATGCCAGAACCTACTTTCCTGAGGCTCCACACCATAGTATTTCTCATCAAGTATAAACAAATGCATCCTAACAGTGAAGGTCTCCAGGACATGGATAAAAAATGTCCACCCATGGGATAAATCTAGCAAGCAGACAGCTTTTGCAAATAACAGTTTACTTGAGCAATTGTTGGTCATCCTTGGCTGCCTTTTGCCTGCAGTAACAGAGCTGAATAATTGCAATGGAGACCTTTGAATCCATAAAGCTTGAAGCAATTGTTCTCCCCCTCCTCTCTCTCTCTCTCTCTCTCTCTCTCTCTCTCTCTCTCTCTCTCTCTCTCTCTAGTGTGTACTTGATTTTCAGTGTGTGTGCTTGTGCATATGCATGCATATGGATGTGGATACTTGCATGTGGAGGTTGGAGCTAACCACTGAACTTCTTCCTTGATTGCTCTTCACCTGATATTTGAGACATGGTCTCTTCCTGAACCTGGAGTTTATTTTTTTTCTGGCTAATGACCTTCAGGAGTCTACCTGTCTCCATCTTTCCTAGTGCTGGAGTTAGAGACACCAACTACCAAGTCAATGCCTATGTGGCTACCATGGATCCGAACTCAGAACTTCATATTTATAAAACAGGAACTTTATCAACTGAGCCATTTCTATGGCCTTTAGACTTTTTTCCTAGCCTCCATGCACAGTTTGAGTACCATTAGACATGCAGCAATTGCTTAATGTAATAACAGCAGCATTAGGTGTCATTTATTGAGCACTAAATTGTTTGCCAAGAGCTATGCAAGACGTTCTTTAGATATTATTGCACTGAATCCTTACAGCATCCTAATTGCTTAGGACTGCTACTTCCCCATTCTGTAAAGATAGAGATTAAGGATTAGAGCTATTAAATAATTGATTGAAGGTCATCAAGAGAGTAAGGGCATAGGCAGCCAACTTCCAAGACAATCCTGTTGACCTCTAGACTCCTGGAATCAGGCTACTGGCTGAATTTGATGAGAGAACATCTTTCATGCAGCAGGACAAGGCTCTGTGACCCTTCTGCATGCTGCCCTCTAGGGACAGTGTGTATTTGATGGGGGATTTGGGATGGACTTCATCACACTTCACTGGAGAAAAGATGCTCTTGGCAAATTGAAAACAATAACTCTAAATCACAGAAACAGAGTTTTTACAACCTCCAAAAAACAGAAGGCATTGTAAATCTTCCCTCATGGGCCAGCAGAAAAGTCATTCTGCACCTGCTAGGCTTTTTCAATGGCCATTCCTCCCTTGCCTAAGCTGGACCTGACCAGACAGAACCGTGCTTCCAAACTGTCAACCCTCTTTGAATTTAAGATAGGCCTCTGGATTTACTTTCTGTTTTAAAAGACTCTTTCTGAGGCTCAATGGATTTAATCCTTGCTGCACAAGGGTGAGGACCTGGGTGTGGACCTGCACTAACCATACAAAAAGATAGGAACGTGGATATCCATCTGTAATCCCAGCACCAGGGTGAGGGTGATTTACAGGGCTAGGCAGGTCCCTAGAGCATGCTGGCAGCCAGCCAAGCCAAATTCATGAGTCCAGGTTCGGAGAGAGACCTTGTATCAAAAAAGAAGGTGAGAGTGATTCAGGAAGAAAATTAAAAGTAACATGTGATCTCCACATACACACAAGCATACACACAAGCACACATACACACAAATGCATGCACACACACACACACACCAGAATAACCTTTCTTGTTCACAGTTATTGCTTCCCAACTTAAATCAGCCCTTGTCAGGAGACTTTCTTGTGCCCTCTGCTTGTCTGAGCCCATTGCCTAGATGTCCAAGGTGACTATACATAGTAATCTATACATAGATTACTCAGTAGCCACAAGGATAGACTAAGGTGAAGCTGAGTGTGTATTTATCACATGAGAGTCACTTCCCAGCTTGTTTCAAGGATCCTGTCAGAAGAGGAAGGACATTTTCAGATCTAGTATGTCTATACATCAGTAGAAAACATATAGTAAATCTTTAGTAGCTCAAAAGATGTCCAAAAAATTAGGCTGGAGTTGAACATGGACTCCTGCTCAGTTCTTCAGTGAGCACACTGTAAAAGGGACACATGGCTTCTTGGGTGCCTGCCGTGTACCCACACTGTATGTGATCTCACTTGACGGTAAGAGTTTTCATCGAGCACATGTTCAGCACAGTGCATACAGTAAATCAACTCTCACTGAAACCTCAGATAGTGAGAATTAGGTTTTTAGATGAGAAAAAAGAAACACAGAAAATATATCAGTCATTCACTCCTACTAACATATATCCCTAAACCATAATAGTGTAAAATAAATCACACATTCCTTATACACCAAACCCAATGTCTGATAACTACTATTCTTCTCTTCTGTTTGGCATTTCAACTAGCTGGGAGAACTACATGCTAAGGAGCCGTAGCCAGGTGTGTTGACAATAAATAATACTATATTGCTTGTTCCAAGCTTGCTTTAGAAGATAAATCTTAAAAGTTATCACCATAATTGTGTGATGTAATAGGTATGTTAACTAGCCAGATTGACAGATACAACATGGAAATATCAACATTGAAAGACTCTGTCTCAGCAGATGTAGGCGAGGATGTGGAGAAAGAGGAACCACTCCTCCATTGTTGGTGGGATTGCAAGCTGGTACAACCACTATGGAAAGCAGTCTGGCGATACCTCAGAAAATTGAACATGGTGTTACCTGAGGACCCAGCTAACCCTCCTGGGTATATACCCAGAAGATATTTCAACATGCAAAAGGGCCACATCCCCACTATGTTTATAGGCGGCCTTATTCATAATAGCCGAAAGCTGGAAAAAACCCAGATGTCCTTCAACAGAAGAATGGATACAGAAAATGTGGTACATTTACACAATTAGCTCAGCTATTAAAAATAATGAGCTCATGAAATTCTTAGACAAATGGATGGAGCTAGAAAATATCATCCTGAGTGAGATGACCCAATCACAAAAGAACACACATGGTATGCACTCACGATAAGCGGATATTAGCCCCAAAACACACAATACCTAAGATGCAACGCATAAACCTCATGAAACTCAAGAAGAAGGAGGAAGACCAAAGTGAGGGTGCTTTTGTCCTTTTTAGAACGAGTATCAAAAGATTTCAACCAGAGCCCCCAGAATCTAAACCTCCAGCCTGAGAACAGACGGGGGCAAGCTGTCCTCTGAAAGGCTCTAACCACAGCTGACTCAGACAGATAAAAGACATCCAGAGCCAAACAGGGGTGGAGCTTGAGGACTCTTATAGAAGAAAAGGTGGAAGGATTGTGGGCCCTAAGGAGATAGGAACTGCACAGGAAGATCAACAGAGTAAACGAACCTGAACCCTTGGAGCTCTCAGAGACTGAATCACCAACTGTGGAGCATACCTAGTCTACACAGATCAACCTCCATGGGCTGAACCTAGGCCTCCCTGCATATATGTTGTAAATGTGCAGCTTGGTTTTCATGTAGGTCTCAAACTTCTGGAGGGGGGGCTATCCCAAAACAATGCAGCCTGTATATGGAGTATGGAGTATGGAGTATGTTCTTCTAAAAAAAAAAAAAAGAAAAGAAAAGAAAAGAAAGACTCTGTCTCAAAAAACAAGATGGACAACTCCTGAAGAATGACATTGAGTTGATATCTGACCTCCACAATATAGTGCATACCCTTGAACATCCAATACCACCACACAGTCTTTATTACTATTATCAATATAATAACAAAATATATTATACAGCATTTATATTATGAATAATATTACATTTAATAGTATAACATTGTAGTGTAATAATATATGCATTATTTATATTACATATTATTAGTCAATTGTATGTAATTATTATTTGTCAACTAAAGTAAATTTATTTTTCTGTGTTGTAGAAGTGATCCCAATATTCCTAATTGTGTTCCATGAATACAACAAAAGACTAGTGTAAGTGAGTTTGGAAGAGCTATCTTTACATCCATTAAGATCTGCATCTGATACCCACCAAAAAAAAAAACTTGAAAGAGCAGAATAGAACATGCCTAAATCACGATGTAGGGAAGCAGAATGAGCAGATCCTTGGTCATGCTAGAACTAGCCAGGCCGACCTAATCAGTGTGCCCCAGTCCCAGCAAAAACAAGTGATGGCTCCTGAGGTGGAAGCCTTATATGTTGAGCATAAATGCACTTATACTATGACAAATATATATATGTGTGTCAAATGTATTTAATCATTATATGTCTATTAAGTATTACCCACTAGTGGCGTAACGGAGTCGTTGGTAATGTTCTTGCCTAATTCTACAAAAACCTGAGATTGATTCCTGACCTACGATAAATCATTACGTGATAACAACATGCCTGAAACGCAGCTTGATGCAGTAGAAAAGAGAAATTGGGAGTTCAAGGTCACCTTCAAGGCTACATACACCTTTATCATCCACCTCATAGCCGTAAGACACAGAAAGTTATTACCACTCTGTGATAGCTCAGATAGCATATGGCTGTAAACTGATCTCACTGGATCTTGATCTAGAATCACATTCTTAAGTATCTAAACCCCATAAATTTCTTTTGAGTAGTCTTTTGTTTTTTTTTTTTTTTTAATCTAAAAAATTTAAATGCTGGGACTCAGTGAAGTTCCACAATGGGCTGGTATCACAGTTAGTTTGCTATGGAGGTCTGCCTCACTTTAAAAGCTTCTTCTCTCACAATTCTCTCTTAGAATGCACCTGCACTTGCTGAGTCAACCGGCCTACACACGTACTGACCAGGGACCACTTTCAGAACATGAGCTCAGGAAGGAAGAGAGGACTTATGAGGGGTTATCAAGATGGGCTGAGATTTGCCCTCGCCATTGATTCTTCCACTTGCCCTACAGTTGTATTCCCATACAGGAAATCAATTTCTGCCTATCAGAGTAGTAAGTGTTGTGGGATTAAGACAAAATGAAAAGGACAAATTTTCAGCTCCCAAGATGCTTACAAAGCACACAGCTAAGGAACAACAGACAGTAAAACAAAAAGAAGTAAGAGAAATAAGGAAAGGTGGAGGGGACTTAGGGTTACTGCAAGACAAGTGTGAGGAGAGTTTACTCAGCATGGTGCTCCCAGAAAGAAGGGTTAGGGCAACTGGGATTTAGAGAGGCTAAATGATATAACCTTTCTTAAATTAGACTGGGGAAATGTAAGCAACCTGTAAGCCAACTAAAAAAGGTGGACCCCCAGTTTGAGATATGAGTAAAATATCCAATAAAAGCAAAACATGGGTCAATGAATAGAACTGACAGATCTCTAAAGTAGAAAAGCAAATGAACAATAATATCTTCAAAGTGTTGAATACCCTTAGTCAATGGGGAAGTGCAAGTAATTAACACTACTGCTGCACCCCAGTTAGAATGGCTATATCAAGTACACAAATGCTAACACCAGCCAGGGAAGCACATAGGTGATTTTCCTCCTACTCTCCTCCAAATCCCATCCCCCAGCCTCATACCCAGCTTTGTAGCAGAACACCTGCTTCAGCTTCCTCTTTGTCTCGGGCCCCACTCCCAGGGGACTATGCAGTCCTTGCTGGCACACCCTGCTTTCCTCCCTCCTGTGGACCCCCTCATCTCCACCCGCAGTTCTAGCCCACCTTCACTTCTAAGTGTCAGCTCCCAATACCTACATTCTACCCTGGACCCTCAGAGACACACCTGTCAAGATCTCAGAAATATTCACTAGTAGGCAGCCCACAGCCACCACATTTTCCTAAGAACCAGATCAGGCGATGAAGATCAAGGAGCAGAACACTACTCAACAAAGGCAAGAGCAGACATGAGTATCTACAATTACAGCCATCCCAGACCGAGATGCCTAAGAGACCAGCATAAAAACACAATAAATAACAGCCAAGACAATATGTTTCTCCTAGATCCCAGCAATCTTACAATAGTAGGCCCTGAGAATTTCAACATAGATGAAGCACAAGACAAGAGTTTCAAAATAGTCTTTATGAGTATGATAGAGGTCCTAAAAGAGGGTATGAATAACTCTATTTATGAAATCTATGAAAACACATAGTGGAATGAAATGAATGAAACAGTTTAAAACATAAAAGTGGAAATAAAATCAATAAAAAAAACACAAATTGAGGAAAAACTGGAACTAAAAAATGTATGAACTCAAACAGAAAGTGCAGAGAGAAGCCTCACCAAAAGAATCAAAAGAGAAGACATAGAGAAGAGAATCTTAAGCAATGAAGACAAGATAGAAGAAATGGATATGTCAGTCCAAAATAAAAATGAAGCACAAAATGTCCAGGAAATATTAGACACCATGAAAAGACTAAATCTAAGAATAATAGGAATAGAAGAAGAAATCCAGGTCAAAGGCACAGAAAATATTTTCAACAAAATCATAGAGGAAAATTTTGCTAACCTAAGAAGGAGATGTCTATCAAGGTAAAAGAAGCTTACAGAACATCAAATAGATTGGATCAGAAACAATTCCCCTTGGCACATAATAATGAAAATATTAAATGTACAGAACAAAAAAAAGAATAATAAAAGCTGCAAGGGGAAAAGACAAAGTAATTTATTATGCAGTCTTGTTAGAATAGCACTTGACTTTTCAGAGAAGACTCTAAAAGAGAGAAGGTTCTAGATATATGTTCTACAAACTCTAGAGACCACAGATGTCAGCGCAGGCTACAATACCCAGTAAAACTTTCAATTGTCATGAATGAAGAAAGAAAGGCATTACTTGATAAAAGTAAATTCAAGCCCTGTTTATCTACAAATCCATCCCTATAAAAGGCACTAGAAAGAAAACTTCTACTAGAAGAAGTAAACCCTACCCAAAAAAACAAAAGGAATCAATAATATCAGACAAGCAAATTGGGGCAGGAGGGAGGAGAGCACCACAATGACAAAATAACAGAATCAACAAGCACAACTCACTGATAACTGTCAACATCAGAGATCTCAATTCCCCAATAAATAGACAGACTAACAGAATGGATGTGAAAACAGGATCCATTCTTCAGCTGCATCCAAAAAAGTACTTTAACATCAAGATAGACATCACCTTAGGATAAAAGTATGGAAAAAAGATATTGCAAGCAAATGTACCTGTAAATAAAGCTGGTGTAGCCATTTTAATATATTTGACAAAATAGATTTGAAAGCAGAAGAAATAGAGAAGGGACATTGCATACTCATCCAAGGAAAAATCACCAAGAGAATATTGCAATTCTTAGTATCTATGCTCCAAACAGAAGGACATCCAAGTTCATAAAAGAAATACCACTGTGTCCTATACTGACCCTCAGACACTGATATAGAAGAGCTCAGTACACCAGTATATCAATAGACAGGTCATCTAGACAAAAACTAAACAGATAAATGCTGGACCCAACTGATGTCATAAACCAAATGAACCTAACAGATATTTACAGAATACTTTACCCAAACATAAAAGAATACACTTTCATTTCAGCAGCTCATAGAACTTTCTCAAAAATTGGCACGTTCTTTAACACAAAGGAGATCCCAATAGAGAAAATTGAAATTACATCCTGCATCTTATCTGATCACCACAGGTAAAAACTGGATATCAGTAACAACAAAGGCTTAAAAATCTCACAAAAACTGAACGACTTGCTACTGAATGAAAATGGGTCGAGACAAAAATTAAGAAAGAAAATAAAAATGTTTAGATATGAAGAAAAATGAAAACATAACATGCTCAAACTTACGGGACATGATGAAGGTGGTTCTATGAGGTGATCCCATAGCACTAACTTCATGTGCAAATAAACAAACAAACAAAAATAGTAAAGGGAGCCATCTCATTCTAGCAACAAAGTTCTTTCAGACAAATCAATAAAATTGACAAACCCTTATCCAAATTAATTAAGAAGCAGGTATAAAATGTCCAAATTGACAGAACTAGAGGGGACCATAACAACAGACACCATGGAAATGTGGAAAATCATAAGGACATATTTCAATGGCCTGTACTATCCCGAATTGTAAAGTCTAAAAGAAATGGATATTTTTCTTGATATACACAACCCACTAAAGTTAAATCAAGATTAGATGAGTAATTTGAACAAATTTATTGGTCTTAGTGAAATAGAAGCAATTATTCAAAGTCTCCCAACCAAATAAAGCTAGAGTCAAATAGTTTTAGCACAGAATTCTACCAAAATTTTAAAACAGAGTTAATGCCAATACTCCTCGAATTTCTCTGCAAAATAGAAACAGAAGGAACATTGCTCAATTCTTTTTATGAGGTCCCAGCTACCCTGATACTGAAACTGTACAAAGACCAATAAAGAAAGAGAATTATAGACAAATTTCCCATACAAAGACGATTGCAAAAATTCTCAATAAAATACTTTAAAACTGAATCCAAAAACACATCAAAAAGAATATCTAGTATGACTGAGTAGGCTTCATCCCGGAGATACAGGGATGGTTCAAGGTATATAAAACAATAAGCATAATCCACCATGTAAACCAACTGAAAGACAATAACCACATGATCACACATTACATGCAGGAAAGGCCTTTGACAAAATCCAACACCCATTCACGATAAAAGTCCGGGAGATATAGGGGTACAAGGAGCATACCTCAACATAATAAAGGCAATTTACAGCAACCCCACAGCCAAAATAAACTTAAATGGTGAGAAACTGAAAGCAATTCCACTACAAATCAGGAACAAGACAGGTTGTTGGCTCTCTCCATATCTATTCAATATAGTACTTACAATTCTAGATAGAGTAAGAAGACAATCAAAGGAGATCAAAGGGCTACAGATTGGTAAGGGAGAAGTAAAAATATCTTTATTTGTAGATGCTATGATAATATACATAAGTGACCCTAAAAATTCCGCTGAGGATCTCCTACAGCCAATCAACATTTTCCAGCAAAGTAGCAGGATACAAAATTAATTCACACACACACACACACACACACACACACACACACACACACACAGCCTACCTATACAGAAATGGCAAATGAACTGAGAAAGAAATCAGGAAAACAACACCTTTTAGAATATCCTCAAATTTTTAAAATACTTTGGGATAGCTCTCACCAAGCAAGTAGAAGAATTTTATGAGGAAATAAGCTTTATGACATTGAAGAAAAAAATTGAAGAACATATCAGAAAATGTAAATATCTTCCATGGTCATGGATCATTAGGATTATATAATAAAAATGTTTATCCTACCAAAAGCAGCCTACGAATTCAATGCAATCTCCATTAAAATTCCATCACAATTCTTCACAGAACTTGAAAGGACAACTTTCAGCTTCATATAAATACACACACCACACACACACACACACACACACATATCAATAAAACGACAACAAAAATAAACCTCAGGATAGCCAAAACACTTCTGAGTAATAACAATAACTGCTAGGAATTATCTAAAATTGTACTATAGAGCTATAATAAAAATAACAGATGGTATTGGCACAAAACAGACACATTGATCAATAGAATAAAATTAAAGACCCAGAAATAATTCCACACATCTTTGGACTCCAGGGGTTTTTATTGTTTTGTTCTTTGTTTGTTGTTTGGTGTTTTTTTGTTGTTGTTGTTGTTTTATTTTGTTTTTTAAATCAAGAACCATAAGTACAACCTGTAAAAATGACAGCATCTTCAACAAATGGTGCTAATTAAACTGGTTGGTTAAACATAGAAGAATCCAAATAGATCCATACATATCACCCTGCACTCAACTCCAAATGGATTAAATCGCAACATAAAACAAGATACCCTGAACCTGGTAGAAGATAAAGTGGGGAATAGACTTGAACTCACTGCTACAGGAAAGACTTTCTGAACAGAACACCATTAGCACAGGCATCAAAATCAACAATTAAAGAGACCTCATGAAACTAAAAAGCTTCTGCTTTACAAAGGGCATTGTCATTTAGGCAAAACTTCAGCCTACAAAAGGGAAAAGATTTTAACAACTCCACAACTGATAGGGGGCTAAAATCTAAATATATAAAGAACTCATGAAACTAGACGTCAAAAAACCAAATAACCCAGTTAAAAGTGAGGCACAGATCTAAACAGAAAAGTCTCAAAAGAGAAAACTCAGATGCCTAAGAAACACTTAAAGAAATATCCTTAATTCCACATCCTTAGCCATTGGAGAAATGCAAATTGAAACTACTTGGAGATTTCATACTACACCAGTCAGAATAGCCAAGAGCAATAAAACAAATGGCAGCTCACTCTGAGAGGATATGGACTATAGCTCACTAACACTCATCTACTGCTGGTGTGAGTACAAACTTGGATAGTTGCTGTGGAAATAAGTGCAGCAGTCACTCAGGAAGCTGGGTGTGAATCTACTTCAAGATCCAGTTGTACCGTTCATATATATGTGCATGTGTATATACACATACACATTTGTATGAAGTCAATCTAAATGAAACTGCTAAATAATAAGGGAGAGAAAGCCCACTGACATCTCTCATCACCTAATAAAGCTTCCAGTATCCAGAACAGGTTACATCTAACCAAGTAGTGGCAAAGGGTCAATAGAAACCCAAATAGTCCAGGCTATTGTGAAGGCTATTGATTATTCTTAGTCCTATTGCTTGAAAACAACACCTCCACAAGTCATTGAACATGAGAAACTGATCTGGTGACTAACTAGAGCCTTCACCCTTACAGTGTAATGTCTACGGACTAGAAGTTACTCTGCTTATATCCAAGTGAATGGTGAATATCAACCAAGCTGCAAAACCTTCTATCTACAGTTGTGATCTGCCTGGAAGATGCAATGGTACAGTGGTGGTACAAGGCTTGTGAGACTGGCCAGCCAAGATCTGGTCCATTCTAAGGTTCATTCCATGAGATGGATCCCATCACTGATACTGCTTGAATTGACAAGAGCCTGAGACCAGATAAGCCAGGAACCTGGGGAGAAACCAACTACTGCTGCAATAATGTGACTCCTAATAACATTCTGCTATACTCACAGATCAGCGCCTTGTTCAGCTATCATCATAGAGGCTTCCTCCTGCAGCAGATGGGAACAAATACAGAGACCACAGCCGGACAACATGCAGAGTCCTAAATGGAACTTTTTCATCAAATCTCTCCCCTTCAAAGCTCAGAGAATCCAGCAAAATAAGAGGTGGAAAGTATGTAAGACCCACAGGGAATGGAAGACACAAAGGAAACGAGGCCCTCCAATGCAGCAAGAGCAGTCTGCATATGAACTCGTGGAGACTGAGGCCATGTGCACGGGGCCTGCATGGGTCTGCACCAGATGGGGTCCTAGAGCTGAGAGAAGAAGTGGACATATGCCCCATCCTTAACCCAGACTCTACCTCCAATTGATAACTGCTTAAAAATGAAAAATTAGTTGTTCAAAGGAAGTCTCACTGGGGAAGCAAACCACTCTTAAAGGTAGTCCCCATAGCGAGTAGAGATGGCCAACAAAAAACAAAGCCAATAGCATCTCTGGAGGTTCTTTGTCTTATAATATTGTGTCAGGACATTTCCTTTTTTTTTTTTTTTTTTTCAACTTTACAGGTCCTTTGCATCTATTTTATTGCTTCTGGCTTTATGCTTTTATAGGATTCTTTTGTGTGCACACCTGCGTGTCACTGTGTCCATCTGTAGGTTTCGTGTTTTTTCTTTAGCTTTTTCTTCCATTTGTTTTGTCCTATGCAGTCTTGTTTCTTTTTTATTTGTTATATTATCATTTCTTAGATGCCTGTTTGTTTTCTAAGGAGAGACAAAAAGGCTATGGACCTGGATGACAGGAGAGGAGGGGAAGAACTGATAGGAGCTATCGGAGGGGAAAACATAACCAGAATATATTATGTGAAAAAAATCTCTTTTGAATGAAAGAAGAAATTAAAAAAAAAAAAAGAAATAACAAATTCCAAAGAAGATGTGAGTAAAAAACCTTTGTTCAGCATTGGTAGGAGCATAAACTATGGAAATCAGTGTAGTCGCTCTTAACTCCTGTAGGGCCCAGCTATAGCACTCCATCCTATCATATAGACACTATGTACCCGTGTTTATCGTTTACTCTATGTGTAATAGCAAGGAAATGGAACCACCCTAGATGTAATGAAAATGTGGTACACACACACAGTGGAATTGTATTCACTAACAAAAAGCCTGAGAGTTGCTGAAAAATGGGTGCAATGGAAAAGTACAGTTAAATGAGATAACCCAGGCTCAACAAGACTTGTGCCACAGATCTCTTATGCGCAGATCCTAAGTTGTGATTGTTATGTAGGTTTGAATAGAGGACAGAGTGATCAAACACATGTTGTAGGAAGCTGGAATGAGAAATACTGAAGGCAGAGAGCCTAGCGCAGAGGTGTTGAGGAAGGTGAGGACATGGGAAAGGGGAAGAATCAGCCAAACTTAAGTATGTATGAAAATGCTAAAAGGAGATCTATTATCTTATATGCTAATTAAAATAAAAAGTACGACTCCCAGCATGGCAGGGCATACGCTGGAACGGGAACCTCGGATGGGTACCTGCAGTGACCCCTGCACCTTTCTGACCCATTATTTCCCAACAGAAGCTTCTATTGTTTATTGTTTTGTTGAGTGGAAGATGGTTGCCTCTCTACTCATTTCCAAGCCACAATATAGTGAACCTGATTGGCCCAACTGAATCAATCAGTAGTAACAAACACAAACAGGGCTACCAGGGGAAGCCCATTTGTGGATTTGAGAGTAGTCATCAGAGAAGGAAGAATGGTTTCTAGGACAGACAATACCGAAACAGGTGTCTACTAGGGGTGTCTATTGGAAGGCAAAATGGAGGTAAGCTTAAGAAAATCTAGGGACGCATACATGGGTGTGAGGGTACATGTGTAAGTACATGTGTGAGTACATATGCGGGGGTTTGTTTGCATGTCTGTGGAGGACAGAGATCAATATCAGGTGTCCTTTTCAATCACTATTTGTCTTATGTTTAGAGACAGGGTCTCTTACTGATCCTGGAACCCGTGGATTAGGCCAAACTAGACAGCAAGCTAATCCCAAGGAGAGTACTGCATTTTAGATAGAGCATATCCTCCTAAGACTCATGAATAGTCATAAGCCTGGAAAGGGTTGTCACAGAGAGGTTTCTAATTAGAGAAGCAACACTACTGGAAATCATGCATTTTTATGGTGAAAGATTCATTATAGATATTTTGCCAAACACAAAAATGTATCTCATGACTTCCTTCCATTTTCACACACACTTGTACAGACACACTGACATCTGGCCCTGGGTGAGAGTTATTTTCAGAGTCAACAATTTTCATGTCCACACTGAAAATTGCCTATTAAATTCTAGATGCTGTGATATAAAACGTACTTTGTCTTATGTGTATTCACTTGGCATTGTGGTTGCTTGGTTTTAGGGATAAAAATACACAATATATTTTGACATAATATTTTTATTTCTCCTTTGAAAAGGAGAAATTCATACATTTATGCAGTGTATATTGATAATATATATCCACCACTACCTGCTTCCAATTTTCCAACTTTCCATTGTAGACCCTATGTCTTCCTCCCAACTTTGTTCTCTCTCTCTCTCTCTCTCTCTCTCTCTCCTCTCTCTCTCTCTCTCTCTCTCTCTCTTTCTCTCTCTGTTCTCTGTTTTACAGAAACTTGAGTCTAAGTAATGTTGTATATTTTGCATGGATATGCATGATATGGGTCACCCACTGGGACATGGGCATCCTAACAGCCATGTCTCCAAAGGAAAGTTATTCCCCCACTCCTTCAGCCTTCTGCAGGACATTTAGATGGTACAGCCCTGTATGATGGAGGCTTCCCCCCACATCCAAGGCAGTCCTTGTTTGTCTAAATTGTTTATTCATGATGAAAATGAGACATACAACTTCCTCAGGGTGGACCAAAGATTAAATACCTTTTGCAGAGAGGAATGTCCAGGACAGGAAGCTTATTGGCTAAACTCTAGCAGCTGGCCCATCTAGATACCTCATTAGCATGAAGAACTCTGTGCTCTGTGTCTGTGCTATCTGACTAGTGGTCACAGTCCTCATGTGGGGTGTCATGATCACATAGTCCAGGTCAGAAACTGGGTCAGGAAGAGATGAAATGACTACCATTCTCAGATATGAAAATTCACTGGGGTTTCTGAATTCATTCAACCTTCGCTATATTTGTCTGGCGACATGGTTCCACTTCCCCGACAATAACAGTTCTGCTATGGATAGAGGTTTGAGCCCTTAGGGTTCTTCCCTGACCCATGCTAGAATTCTGATTGGCTTGATCTTACACAGGTCTTGTGTGGATCAATAGTCTACAGTTATTGCAAGTCCATGTGTTCAACCAATCTGTCATGTCCAGTAGACAGCATTTTTCAGCTCTTCTCCCCACTCTTGAGCTATTACCTCCATTCTGCCCTCTCTTCTGTGTCGTTTTCTGGTCCTTGGATGAGGGAGGTTTGCGGGTCCCTGTGGCTGGAACGCAGAAAAGGCCCCAAAAGACATGTGGAGTCCGGGGTTCCAAGGCTTTATTGTTCATGGTGTGTGATAGATGATCTAGATGTGCACTCCCCACCCCGTTTAAGCCAGGGTGGGCCTGACCTATAAATAGGGAGGGGGAAAAGAGGAGGGACTGGGAAAAGGAATAACTTAATTAGCTACACCCTTTGGCCTTTAGGTAACTCATTAATATGGAAATCTCTCAAGGCTGAAGCCTGTAGTCATGCCCTCTACCTGTAGCCCTATGTGACTGCAAGGCACAGATCAAATGGAGATCATAGACCACGTGTTAGGAGCCTGGGTTCTGGGGGTGTAGCTGAACATCTGCAGTTTCCCCATCAGGGTTGGGGTTCCAGGCCTATGCCCAGCCAAGAACCAGGCTCCTTTCACAGCCCAAGAGAGGTTGATAGAGGTGAAGTACGCACAGCTGCACAAGCAAAGTTATCTATACATGGCACTCTAAACGTATGAGTCTCTGCATTAACTGCTAGCAATAGAAGCTTCTCTCACGACGAATAAGAGCAACATAAACTTATGGTATAAACGCAAATATTTAGGAGGCACTTTGACAACACAACCATTTAGCTAAACAACAGTAAGTCCTTTCCCCCACCCTAGAGATAGCATAGCTTATGAGTATATCCTCATGCCACTTTATACTCTTAAAAATCATACTATTTGATATAAAAACTGACCCATAATAATGAATATTATTCTTATTGCTCTATGGCCAGACATTACATAAACTCAATATTTTGCTACTACCGTTAGCCCTGTGATAGATATTCTTCTATATAAAACCACACGCACACGCACACACACCTATCTGTGTGCAGTGGTGAAGTCACAGGCTCATACATTAAGTCTCTTGATACGCACTTGCTCTATCCCTTAAAAATGTACACATGAGATGAGGGAGTTGGCTCAGTGGGTAAAGATCTTCCTGTTTAAGTATGAGGATCTGAGTTCAGATTGACCCACATCTACATAAAAGCAAGGTATAGTGTAAGACTCTGTGAGCCTTAGCTTACCAGGGACCCCCCTGAGTAAACAACGTGGAGCCGAGGATTGATGCAAAGCAAGAGGAGTTTTATTGTGCAATCATGCTGGGGTTATCCTGCACCCAAAAGGAGAGGCAACCCTGGGCAGTTTGTTCAGTGAACCTTTATACAGTTTCCAGGGGATAGAATAGAAAAACAGCAACTAGGCACCATATGATTGGCAGAACAGTGTGAGTTTTAAACTGATTGGTCTTTAGGGAATGAGGTGGCAAGGACTTTCCTTGTCTGTGAGTGGCCAATGGTCCATCCTGTGGAATGTGTCCCCACCCACAGGTCAGTTCCACCGGCCCCTGTGGTCTTAGGAATGTGAATTAGCCTCTCCCTTCTGGAGGGGCAGGTGTCTCATGACCTTTCCAAAGTTCTTGAGTGACCTCTTCAATAGAATCATGTGTGTCATGTCTATAATTCCAGAACTGGGAGACAATATGTTCAAGGAGTTCACTGGCCAGCCAAGCTAACTGACATGGTGAGCTCCAGTTTCAATGGGAGACCCTATTCCACAAAATAAGATGAAAAGCAATAATGGCAGACATCAAATGTTGATTTCTGGACTCCACGTATACATGCATAGGCAAGTATGTCTGCATACATACATAATACATACACACACACACACACATAAATATTGCACACACACACACACACACAAAATATACAAGTTCATCCATATCACTCACTCATGAGAAGTTCACTTCATCCCAACTTTACTAAGAATTGAATAGTAACAGAAAGTCAAAGATAAGGGTAGACCAGCGCACAGCATACTCCCCATGCGCAACCATTCTAATGCGCTACTGCAACGGCTGTACTCAGTGTCCTCAGCCCGAGTTATATTGACTAGGCTTGATTATATCTCTAGAATGGCTCTCTGTGCATGTTTCTTTCTGACTGGTGCATTGCTTTATATGTTGCCCTTACCTATCAACAGCATCAACCAAGTCCTTGTCCAGCCTTGATATGTAAGCTCACTTACTCATTTTTTGTTATCTCTATTTGGTCCATCCTGTGTTGATTTCAAAGTCTGAAACTTGTCTTAGTTAGGGTTTCTATTACAGTTTTAAAACACCCTGACCAAAAGTAACCTGGGGAAGAAAGTTCACACACCATCACTGAAAGAAAGGTGGGCAGGAACTCAAGATGGAAACCTAGAGGCAGGAGCTGAAACAGAGACCATGGGGAAACATTGCTTATGGCTTGCTCTTCATGGCTAGTTCAGCCTGCTTTCTTATACCATCCAGGGTACCAAGCCCAGTATCAGCACTACCAACAGTGGGCTAAGCTCTCCCACACCGATCTTTACTCAAGAAAATGCTTTCACAGACTTGCCTAAAGGTAATCTGATGGACATGGTTGAGACATCTTTTCCCAGATGACTCTAACTTATATCAAGTCGATTTTTAAAAAACCCAGATTCACTGTTGAGAGTGGATAGGAATTCATCTTTCTTCCATCACGGCTACTTCCAATTCATCAGACCATGTGAATTGGTCCAAGAGAAAGAGGAAGCACGAAGCTCATCGATGCCAAGTGCTTTCTGTCAGCACACCAGAGCTCACAGGTAGACAGACAGGGAGACTTGATATTGCAATGTTGTTCTCCAACATCGTTTTCCATGGAGGAAAGTTGTGGTTCAGTCTCCAATTCACAAGTAAATGTGAGGTGCTGGGACTTGCAAGACAGATATAATTGCAAAACAAGAGAGGAGGTACTTGAGTCTGAAAGCCTTAGGAAAAGCATGTCTACTCAGAGAAGATGTGTTTCCAATGGAAAATAAGATGACCACATAAATTCAATGAAAAGTAAAGATCACCTCTAGGATCAAAAACTCTAGCCATTCTCCTCCACATATCCAATACACTCTGCCTAAGCTAGTCAGAGTTCAGTTGCTGGCCCACATACTGAATTCGCTGATGGATTCCATGACCACCCCAGTCTCACAAGGCAGAAACCTATGCAGCATCCTTGGACTGGTAAGTTTTTGTGAGTATCCAAAGTGTTGCTACACTCCATCTGATATCTCCCAGTCTAGGCCACTCATATCACCAATAAGAATATGGGTGCTCCAGCCAGGTTCACCGGCTATCAAAATCTTTATGCCAGAGTTTTGTTTCTTGGAAGCTCTATGAATTTGCTCTCTTGGGACAAAGAAGCAAAGGTTAGGGCTTTAATCAATAGTGTATGAGCCTGAAGAACAGACTGGACTCAATAATATATTTCTATACTCAAGTTTTATTCTTATACTCCAAACAACAGCATCAAAACATTCATGCCAGACTGCAATTGAAAAAGTCAATTTTTAAAAAAATTGTCTTTCATGCTGTTTAATGACAGGCATAATGAATGTTTACCATATGGAGATGAGAAAGGACCAATTAGAAAAACTCAGAGAATATGGTGTTTCATAGTAGTGTTCTGTTTGAAAGCTTTGCAAGGAAAGTTAATTGTATCATTCAGGATGTGTATAAAGGATGATCATAGTAACTGAAGGAGGAGAGAAGATGGTCGGAGATCAAAACTGCACCCCTGGGACTGTGCAATGAGCACTCTCTTTGTCAGTCTGTGGAGCACTTAGTGAATGCCTCTATCCATGGCACACAGCAGGCTCATAGTCAGTGCTAGGCAATCGGTTAGACTCTTGTTTTCAATGAGTCCAGTGGTAGCCAGTGTAAGAATAAATGGACTTGATTATGTCTCCAAGATAGACATTTTTGAAATATCACCATCTCAAATGGTCTATCCAAAAGCAGATGGTGGTTTTAATACTGATACCCCTGCTTGAATGAATGAATAGATGGAGCTGTTCAAATGAAACCCTGTAGTCCTCGGAATAGTCCCTGACTTCTGAAAGGGGTTTTGCACATCAGAAATGATAAGAGATATGAAATATGTAAAACTATCCCTCTGTTTCATAAATCCATTAAACTACCAACTCATTTTAATTTTTTACTGCAACTACTAGTAGTAGTAATACTAGTAGTAGCTGGAGGAGGAGTATTGTGACTTCGAATTGGGTTTTGAGACAGAATCTCATGTAGCTGATGCTGTCCTCAAGCTTTGGCATATAACTGGCAATGACCTTGACTTCCTGATCCTCCCGTCTCTACCTCCTGAGTGTTACCCGGTTTATGCAGCACTGGGGGTGGGACCCACAGCTTCATGCAGTTTAGATAATCATTCTAGTAACTGAGCCTCATCCCTAGCCCTACCAATTCACTTTTCATCTATCAAGTATGTAGGCACTTTGTGTCAAACATCCGTTCAGACCCCATTTGTGGCCTCAAGTAGATCACAATTGGTTTGAATGACACCAAAAAGCCTAGCAAGATAAGATGGTAGATTAGAGGACTGTGTGTTAAATGTTCTGAAAATTATAAGCACAGGGGTGGGAGGAAACTGGTGTTCATAGAAGGTAAGCACGTCCTCCTGAGAGGCCATTAGGAGAAAGATGCAGTTGAGGTGAAGACAGAGGTGCAGCCTGGGAGACATGTGGGCTAGGAAATGGGAGGTCGCTCACACTGGATGAATGGACTTGGCTGGGAATACTAGGCAAACAAAACTGCCTGCCTTGTTCCCAGTAAAGCCCACTACAGCCAAAATGGTATTGAAATCTACAAACTGGTGACCATTCGATCCCAAAAAAAGGAGCATTAACCTTACAGGCTTATTGAATCCAATCCAGTAGCAGTCAGCCACCAGACTCCCTGACAAACAAAAATGTCAACCTATTAGACAGAAGGCATCATTATAACATAATGGTCCAGGAGAAAACTTGCATGGAACAGGACTGGATTCAAGTAGGAGCCCATTGTTATGCTCTGCGAATGCCTCAGTTTCCTCAAACATAAGATTTGGATGATTATGTAGGCCTATTCCACAGAGAAGTATTTATGGAGGATTTTCAGGTGACAGACTCTTGGATAAGCCCCTGGTATGTAAGTGAGCAAATGAGATGTATGGTCACTCTCACAACAGGGGGATCCTTTGGCGTGACTGGTGGGGATGTGAACACAGGTCTGTCACTGTAAAAACAGGTATGAAGTTTCTCAAGGAAAAAACAATAAACAAAAAAATAAATCACTCATCTGACTGTGCCAGCTACAATGCTTTTGGGTACTTATCAGAAGTCTCCAAGTCAACATATCACAAAGATACTTGAACATGAATGTTTATACACAATAATTGTACTATGGATCCAGCTTAGGTGTCCAACAACAGAGGAACGGTAAAGACCGTCTGGTGTATAGACACAGTAGAATTTTTTTCAGCCATGAAGCTATGTTGTTTGCAGGAAAATGGATAAACTGGTGGTATTTACATTAAGAAAATTAAGCCAGAAAAACTACTCTTATGTGTCTGTTCTCCTTTGGGCTTCACAGATTTGATATAGATACAGAAAATTATGTGTGTACATATGACATGAAAATAGACATGAAGCTGTCTGTGGGGACAAAGGGCGTGAACAGGGAAGGGGAGGAAGAGGGTATGGGATTGTTGGGAGGATGTGATCAACATGAATTTTTTATATACTTATATAAGAATATCTTTATGTAACAATACCTTATACACAGAATGAAAGTTTTGAAAGTTCTTACAAAAAAAAAAAAAAAAACAATGAAAAGAGAGTTGGACATCATTCAAAGAATAACACAGCAATTTTTTTAAAATTACACAATACTGGTGCATCAGCTTAGCAGTGGCACCAAGAACTAAGAAACAGGCCAGATAGGAGAGTAGGAATCAGTAGGCAGGAATGTGGAGGAATAAAGGCAGTTCAATGAAGCTAGAAAGTACGAGAAATCTGAGGCACACAGAGCACAGGTAGATGCAAATGGCCCCATGGGATTCAGGTGCATTGTCTGTCATTGTGGCCACTGTCACCACCACCATCATGAACATTCTCAGACATCTCTTCAGCAGCAGCAGCCATGACTGTGTAAACTGCAGAGATATGGGAATAGGAATGGGAAAGACATTCTTTTAACCAGACGTTTCCTAATTGTTAAACATTTTAAAATGTGGATCATTCTGAAGCTGAGAACATGCCCTCCTGTGCAGCTTAAGCCCGGTGCTTTATGCATGATGCGAATCTCAGAGCCAGCTTTTATTCAAGCCCAGGACACAGGGCTCAGTAATGAGTGGCATCAGGAACTATCTTTACAGGTTTTGAGACAGGCTTTTTTCCCTGAGTAGAGAACAGTGCGTGACTCTAGCCGGTAGCCTGGGAGCTTACCGACTGCTCTGCGACACTGAGAACTGTTTCTAACAGCATCAGACATGTTTAAAATGTGACTACCTGCCCTACCTCCCCCTCAGTTTCTCCAGGAAAGGCTTGTATAACAAAATGCAATGATATCCTTCCTGGATTTCCTCAGAGTTCTCCTTAGGGGCCTGAGATTAAATGGTGAACTATAGACAGCCATTATCACCATGTATTCCAGTAGCTGATAATATGCATTTGATCAATTATTTTAATATAAGTTACATAAAGGGCCCCATGCATCAGCTTTTGGACTTCCTGCCTTCAGCTTTTTTTCTTTCTTTCTTTCTTATTCTTTTCCTCTCGTAGATGCTGCACCCTAGGTCTTATTTTTGCTGGAAGGATAGAGTACACTCTACTGGACCTGCCTCATAATAACCTCTGCTCTCTTTTCTCCTCCTCTTACTTTAGCACGTTCACTGAGAGACCAAGCAGTCGGTGTACAATAGAAACCACAACTATCAGAATCAGGCAAAGCTGGGTATAAATCCAAGCTCGGTAATGTATCTAGTTGTGCCTTGGGCAGGACACACTCTGTGTGTGTGTGTGTGTGTGTGTGTGTGTGTGTGTGTGTGTGTGGCGCGGCGCGCGCGCAGGCACGTCTGTCTGTCTGTCTGTCTGTCTGAATCTGTGTGTCTGTTGTTTGAGTTTAGAGACCCAGTCTTACTAGGTAGCCCAGGTGGGACTCAAACTTGTGGCCTAAGTCTCCCAAGTTCAGTCACTACCAATGTGGACTGTCATACCAACTCCCCATTAGTTTTCAATGTTTTGAGACTTTCATAGATGAGTAAACTGTATCTTTCAGTGTTCAGTGTAGGTACATGAGTACAGGGGTCACCATTTAATAAGAGTCACAGTAGCCATGGAACCTCTAGTGAGTGGAGTTATTCTCATAGTTAGCATTTTAGAATTATTCCATCTCCTCTTTCTTTCATTTTCCTATTGGCTTTATTGGTTCATCTTCAATGAAAAGCAACTCATCATAAATTGGATAAAGGAAAAGTGCATACAAATTGAGATGTCATTTGTGGCAGACATGGCTGCTGTTGAATGGTGCTGCTGAGAACCACGCCCTGCCATGCTTCATCTCTACGCCATTGTGGCCCCATTGTCAGGAGATCTTCTCTATGTTGACAAAAATGGCCTCAGCAACTCTGAGCTGCTGTCACGCCAGGTTCATCAAGGCTAATGGAAAGAACTGTTTTCTCAAGAATTTCAGAAAAATTCCAGTATTTAATTTTCAACTTCACTTTGATCATGTGATCACCCCTTCACCTATCACTGTGACCAGAAATGCACCGCTCTGATTGGCTAGGCCTGAGTCTGCAGCCTGTGATTCCCCAGCGGAAGCATGAAAAGCTCAGTCCCAAAGACGAATGCCTGAGAATGCAGATGAAATCAATGCCATGACCACTAACCAGAGGACGCTTTGATTTTCCAACTAATACCAACCCTCTGCCCCATGCTCAGTTGTGTCTGGATTGGCCTCTCAGCTGACTCCCTCTTCCAGGCCTCACTAATTTCTCCCTCATCAGAGGATACCTGGCCTTCCAGAAACATGTCAACCAAGAGAGAGAATTAACACTAATCACTTGGTCCCAATCCCTACTGTCTCAGCCTACTGAACCACCACTCTAGGACAGGCCATTGGGCCGTTAGGAATTGTAATTTAAAGAAAATAAACTTTTCTTCTTTAGTGACTTCTGTCTCCATAAATAAAAAAGAATGTATCTGCCTTCCTAGGTCTTAGCAGTATCTGTGTCCATGCCTATATGTAACAAGTTGCAATGCTCACCACTTCTGTCATATGTTTGTAAGAGTGTAGTTCAGAGTGGTATAGCTCCCAGTCTGAATGTTTCACTATTCTTCTTCCTCTGTCCATATTCAAAACAGTAACCTTGCTCACCTAGAAGCATGAGGCAGATTCAAGACTCAGATGCAGCCCTACCACACACACACACACACACACACACACACACACACACCACACTAGTTAACTATTGCTCTCTGTTCCCCAAGGCTCCACTCTGCACTTGACAGCTAGTGCCACACAGAGCACCAGATGCCACAAAAAGCTACTCTTGGGCACTGCTATTTTACAGACTCTCCAGAGCCATCCCAGCGCTGCTCTCCCTGGGGAGAGGTGCAAAGCTGGTATTTTGTACTCGAGAAGCGGCCGGCACCTCCCAGCTTCACTTTCCCAGGCAACATTGGCAGCAGCGCTGTGTCAGAGCATATCACACTCAGGAGCCATCACCTGCCGTCACAGGGCAGCTGCAGTAAGCAGGGAGCAGCTGGAAGGAGGATTCTGGGGCAGGGGAAAGGCAGAGAGAGATGAACTTTCACAGCAGGGATCTGGAGGAGGCAGCTTGGAGAAGGGGCATTTGCAGCATTCGCAAAGCAAAAGAAGAGAGCAAATCCCCACCCCCACCCCCACTCTCTCAACCCCAATCCCACCCTATGACTGCAACCTGCTCAGCTACTCCAAGCTCCTGCTCCCCCCCAGTCCCACCCTTACTCCTTGCCTTCTTGCTAAATATGCAGAAAGGAAGGGTGAGCTTTAGGTCTGACTCCAGTCCCAGTCATCTTCTTCCTAATGACCTAGCAAAAGTGATTGGGCTTCTCTGTTCCTCACGTCCACCAATACCACAGGGTGATAATGCTCATCCTTGCATCCTTTCTCAATCTTGGCACCATCAGCAAGTTCAGTCAGATAATTTGGGGATTGTGAGCGGAGAGATCTGTCCTCTGCACTGTGGGATGCTCACCAGATCTGCAGTGCCGACACTGATTAGCCACATGTTACCTCAGTCTTGACGACCAAATGAGTCTCCAGACTTTACCAAATAGCTTTGGTTTGGGACATCACCCCAACTGAGACACATTGCCTAACCAGGCGAAGTGGACTGAGCCAAGCTGTTATTATACAGAACAGATCCCTGTGAAGAGCATCTAGCACGTTATAAAGGGTTGCTTGGTGTTAGCTGTTATTACCCATGCTGTTCTCATTGCTTGTGGTGCCACAGCATCCTTCCCCACATTCATGACAGACATTACTAATCAATTGTTGCTCTGTCCCTGATGCCCTGGAATATGATCTCTGATTCCTTCTCAACATGGCAGCCATTATTTAAGAGTTAGCTGTTCTGTGGGCATGTCTCAAGACCCATTGTGCCTGGCGTGCAGAAACAGCTACATAGCTATTTCTGAACTGTTCCTTTTAGTAACTGGAGATCTTAGTTCAGAGATACTTTGTCCAAGGTTATATTATTATTTAGTTGTCCCAAAGCCAAGTGTTGCACTCACTTGAGTCTCATTCTGGAACTCACATCCTTTTCTACTACATTTTAAAATTTGTGTATGTATCTGTCCGTCTATCTATACATGTGAGGGTATACAAGCCATGTGAGGTATACATACGCCATGCTCCACACCTGTAAGTTAGAAGACAACTTGGAGAAGTCTGTTCTGTGTTTCCACCATGCAGGTCCCAGAGACTGTACTCAGTTGGGAGTCTTGGCGCTGAGATCTTTTGCCACCGAGCCATGGTATGGACAGTGACTGCCGATCTGGCAGTGTGCTGGTCAGCCATCTCGCCAGAGGAGATTTAAAGCTCTAATTTGTAGCATTTTCAGATTCCATGCTGTGAATGCAGGAATATTTCTCACTATGGCTAACTGGAAAGAAGCTACCAGCTGTTTAATGACTGACAAGCATCTTCACCATTTAACAATGGTTAGTGGTGTGTGTGTGTGTGTGTTGTGTGTGTGTGTGTGTGTGTTGCATGTGCACAGAAGTGTGTGGGTCTCTGCTCACAAAGGCACCAGAGGAGGATGCTGGGTATCCTTTTCTATCGCTCTCTTTAGCCCTCTTGAGACAGTGTCTCTTGCTGAGCTTAGAATGAGGCTGCCAGTGTGCCAGGCCTGCACTCCTCCTGTCTCCACACCATACCATTGGGGTTCCAAGCTTGTATTAAACCATGACCAGCTTTTTATACAGATGTTGGGGATTCAAACTCAGGACCACGTGCTTGTATAGTGAGCAGTCTTGTCCACTGAGCCATCTCTCCAGGCCCATAGCTGCTTCCTTTAAGCTGTGTCATATGGTGGTGGTGGCTACAGACCATTCTAGAACTACACAATGCTATTTATGAGCAAACCCCAGGAAATCTCAAGGTTCCAGACATGAGAGTGAGACCAGATAAAGCATGGATCAGGCCACTTCCCGTCAATATTAATCACTTTTTTATTGGTGTTGCAAAAATTTCTATGAACTACTTAAAGGGGGGGGATTACTTTGTTTGTAAATTCAAGGGTGTCAGCCCATCACTGGGGAGGCATGATGAAGCTGAACTGGTCACATCATGGCAGCCAGGGAGCAGAGAAAATAGCTGACTGGCACTGAACTGTCTCTTTTTCCTTTTTATTCTGTCGACTTCAGCCTAGAAATAAGTGTCTCCTACTCAGGGTGGGTCTGCCCTCCTCAGCTGATCCTCTCTGGAAATTCCTTCCCACGGTATTCCCTCACAGACATCCTAGCATGGACCTCACCAGTCTTCCAGCAGATTCTAAATCCTCTTACATTGACAATCCATCACACCATGCCTGTGGTTTGATATCTACACACAAATCCACCTGCTCTGCTTACATATTGAACACAGTAAACCTTAGACACAGCAACTAGAAACTTAGAATTCCTCGACACTGACATCACTGTGTCACCTCACGAGGAACCACATGTTGTATTGTTTAGGAGAAGACAGTGTGGGAATTCCCTCTCTCTTCAGGTTCACTTTCTAATGAATGAGTCAAGCATAAATATTAGCAGCAGGATGCTGTATCTGACTAGTGCATGGTTTTCAGATTTCCCCTCCAGAGACACACTGCAGGATATGCATGAATTAGCCATGGAGCTGCGGACCAGCAAAAGCAGCATCAGATCTACCTAGCTGGGCTGTGTAGGACATGCAGCCCTTACATAATTAGCATGCAGGTTCCATACCTGCGACTGTGATGAGCATTAACGAAGCACTCCCTCTGCTCCTGGGTGAGCACTGGTCCCTTCCTCTTTTCTCTGCAGCCCAGGTCACCAATCAGAAAAAAATAAAGATGAGTGATTTCACCTTGTCCCAGTGAGGCAGCCTCTCTGGCACCTGAGTGTATCCCAACGCTCTGTCAGACACCCAAATGAGCATGTACAGCTATTTAGCCATGTCTAAATGTTGGGTAAAAATACATTCTGGGTAACTTATTCATTTTTCTTTCAGCTTGCATTCTTGAAATGAAAGGCTTTTCTAAGAAGAATACTTCTAAAAAAACCTGGACTTGACAACAGGACAGACAGCTCCTGTAAGGCCAACATACATTCTTAGCTTTGCAAACAAACTGTTGCTTCTAAATCTTCCCTAGACAACTATTCACTTCAAAACACTACAACTCTGTGTACAGAAGGTCTGTAATTCTCTTAGCTATCGATTCTGTTGTTACTAGATCTTCACTGGAAAAAGCTGAAGAAGTCTCTAGAACAGACTAATGCATACATTACAGAGAAGCAGCTAGGATGATGGGAAAGAAATCAGATTTTGGAGTCAGAATGACAACAGTGAGCTCAAGTGGTGCTTAGCAATATGTTAGCTAAATGTCACTGAGAAATCATTTAAATCTCCTGTGCCTCATTTTCCTGGTCTATAAGGTAAAGATGGTGGTGTTAATCTCATGGGTCTCCTGTAATTAGATGCAAAGAAATCAAATAAAGTGAAACTTCCTAGCCTAGCTGGAAACATTTGACAAATACTCTCCACTGGGGATTAGAAAACCACCTAATTTTCTAGTTACACATTAGAATCCTTTAAATCTTTATTCAGGCCTTTTTCTGTTCCTTTATGATGGTTGTAATACCAGTAGCATTGAGTATCCTTTCTTCTTGGAGTATTTTGCAAACCTAAGACGACTTTGGTTGCTTTTAGGTCTGTGAAAGAAGTTGTGTTGTTGTGCTGTATTATGTTGTGTTCTATTTTGTAATATCTGTTGTGGTTTGAGCTTGTCCCCACAGTCTCACCTGTGTGAACAGTTGATCCCCAGCTGATGGAGCTGGGAGAGTGCAGAGCCTTTGAGAGATGGGAATCGGCTGGAGGTGGGTCACCAGGGTGAGATTTCTATTCCAATCAGCCTCTGAAGCAGAGACCGAACAAGGCTCTGTACCTGCTGCCACTGGAGCTGCCTTTCTCACAGCAAGTCCCACCATAACGGACTGTACCCCCTCAAACTGTGAGCCACAATAAACCCTCACTCCCTTAAGATGCAACCTGTCGAGCATTTGGCTGTAGAAGAGAAAGTAACTCATGGACAATGGTGACTTGAATGAGAAATGTCCCACACAGGCGCAGGTATTTGAACACTTGGTCCCCCGGTGGTGGTGTGGTCCCATATGAGATTAAGGAAGTGAGCTCTGCTGGAAGAAGTACATAACTGGGGATAGATTCAAGGGTTTTGGGTTCACCCATTCCCTGTTCTCCTCTCTCTCTCTCTCTCTCTCTCTCTCTCTCTCTCTCTCTCTCTCTCTCTCTCTTCTCTCTTTCTCTCTGTTTCCTGTATGGAGATGAAATGTGAGATCTCCCTCTCTCCCTCTCCCCCTCATCCCCTCTCTGCTTTCTTCCCCTGTTTTAATGCTTTCCTCACCATTATTAATTCCATCCCTCTAGAATCATAAGCTAAAATAAACACTTTCTTCCTTAAGTTGCTCTTGGTTATGGTATTTTATTGCAGCAACAGAACAATAACTAATACATATATCATCTTCAAATGCTGTCTTCCTGGCCCCAGAAAAATAGCAAAGTGTTACACTCTGTGTATGATGTAGAAAAGATGCAGTTGCTGGGAATAACCCATGCTGTGCTTGTTAGGGGAGTACCTCTGAAGTCTATGTAAGTCTAACTTGAAATCATCCCTTAGCATACAACAGTTGTCTCCAGAAACCCAGTATGAAACCTTAGTGATTCTATGAACCAATTTATCCAAGTGCTTTCACATTCTAGGGACCTTTTGTGAGGACTTTTCAGCAAAAGAAAAGGAGCTAGTATTAAACACTGGGGGCTGAAAAAACTCTTCACCCACAAGCCATAATAGCTTATTAACTTAGCCTCATCTTTTCTGGTTTATAACCATTAATTCTCGAAAAATCCTCTGGGAGAACTTTGTCAGGAGAGATGCCATAGCTCTCTATGCTGGAGTACAGAAAGTGTGGGGTCAGCATATCTGGATTCAGGCAGTATATGGAGTCATAAATTCTAGTGGGTATGTCTAACATGTGGCTACATGTAGTCAGAAGTGGCTGTGAGTACATCCTAGCACAAAATCATAAATATATTTAAGTTATTATGAGTTTTTTGGTGATGTTTTTGTAACCCAATTGTGAAGTTCTTGGGCATGAACATTGTAGATAAGCACATCATATTACAATGCCCAAATGGACTCCCCTGAAGGCTCACCTGCCCTATGAGTGGCTTAGGGAAAATGATAAATAAAATGTGGGGAAATCAAAGAGTTGCTATCTAAAAAGTTCATGTGGGAAAGCCAAGCTCATGAGTTCCTGTATATGCCATCACCAAGCTAATACCGAAAAGCTAATCTTCTTCTATGTAGATAGAGGTGATCCAGAGGGAACAAACAATAGTGTCGAGAGATACCTAATACAATATTTGTTAGAGGAGCCTAGGAAACCCATGATCTTCTATTATCATGCTGGACAACAAGGAAAGACCACGATGAATTTCAGTCCAAGTCCGAAAGCCAAGAACCAAAGAGGCCACCAAGGTCAGTCCATTGTGCAAGATGTCAAGGACCCAGAAACAGTAATCTACAGATGGGCAGAGCAATGTGGAAAACAGCTATCAGGTATGACCTACTTCTCATGGACTAGACACTACGGATTCACTCAGTTCTCACTGCACATCTTTGTGTTTGTTTAACTATTGTTTTATTTTATAGAAAAGAAACCTAAGTTTCAGGTAGCCCATATAACTTTCAAGCTTATAAAATAAGAAAATAGTTAAGTGAACTGTGCATGTAGCTCAGCAGTAAAACAACTGCCCAGTGTGCACAGTATCCCGAGGTACCCAATCACAGCATCACGGGAAGAATGAACAAAATGAAGAAGAAAAAGAAGCAGGAGAACCAGCTGTTAGATTTTCAGTTATTTTGTAAATCAGGTGTTAATACTACTGATATTTTAAAACACAAGTGTGCAAATTTCCTGCCCAATGTATTTGCAGCGGGAGCCCTGTCGTTGGACAGGGAAGATGGAGGCGGAGCTAGGAGTTGGGAGGAGAGAAAAACCCAGGGAGAGAGGAAGAGGAGGAAAGAAACGGGAGAGAGGTGAGATGGTGGCAGACAGCAGATGTATACCTGCGTGTCTCTAGCAGTCTCTGGTAGTTATTCATATCAAGGTTAGATAACTGGGACAACAATTCTAATTGTGTGGGCATCTTGTGTATTGAGTATTTGCTGATATATAAATCTATTTGGTTAATCTTAAGCTTTAGAGTCGTACTTTACTGGGTTACTGGAAGGTGGGTCCACCTACAACCGGGTGGTTATGGCTGTGAAGGAACTAGCAGCTCCAGGGATGAGCAAACCAGAGCTGGAAACACAGCGACTGGTCGACTGGTCGCAAGCAGAGGGGACAGCCCGACAGAACCAGCTCGGGAGCTCCAGCCCTGCTGGAGAGTTAGCAGACTGACAGTAGTCCAGCAGTAGTGTGGGAAGCCTGTGGGTTGTCTTTTCTATTATCTCCCACTACAGCTGGCCAACCAATGTGTTAGGCAAGAATTCACTAGAAATTTAAGATTATTAACCTGAGAGTTAGAATTGTATTTAAAAAGAGAGAGAGAGAGAGAGAGAGAGAGAGAGAGAGAGAGAAGTGAGTCTCTGAGTAGCGCTAAACAAGTCATATGACTCAAGAGTGGAAGTCTGTGGATTCATTCTCTAATATCTCCCGCTACATGCAAGTACCATCATTAAAGTATTTATACCAAAGGACTTCTTAGGTCTTATAAATTAAGGTTGGATTATTTATTTATTTATTTATTTATTTATTTATTTATTTATTTGGAGAAATGATGTATCAATACATTCTCACAACAGACTGTACATATGTCAATCTATAATAAATCATGTTTAAAAATACAAACTTTTAGACCTGGCTAGTTTGTGGTTTTTTTGAACAGGTGTAAGATAGACTAGCAAGTGACTGAGACAGGAAAAATGCTGGGAGAGACTCTTTCTTCTGGAGGAAAAGTCTGCCAAGCTCAGCTGTAGGGATTCCATTGCAGAACTCAAAAGGAACAAATCATAAACGCCTTCCATTTGGGTCCCTGGAGCAGCCCATTTTTAAATCTGATTTCATTTGCTTAGAACTGGCTCACTCCCTAGGGTCTCCTAGATGTCCTTGCATCCTTCCAACAAATCGTTTCTTGCTGGGGCTGACTCAAGTTGTCCTTTGTTAGTGAAAAGCAGCATCAGAGAACATCTTAATAATGAATGCAGGGACTCCTTCTGTGAAGCCTTTTGTTGTGGGGCTCAGGAAAACTTTCTTCAGAGTAGCAGGAGCTGTGTGTTGTCAATTAAATGAAACTTCAATAGGCATATATGCACTTCTGATATATGCACTTCTGAGGCCTCAACTCTCAGAATAATGGAAGTTTCCAAATGAAAGCCTAGCATGGGGATCCATAGGTGCACATGTACCAGTGCATACACCATGAACTACTGGGCAGAGACGCTGAGAGCCCTGCGACCCCAGGTGACACCAAAGTTAACAAAACTGGAATGCCAACAGTAGATGTACCAGTGCTGAAGACAGATGGCCTTTTAAATCATAACAAAGTAGACAGTAAGCTACAAGTCAACTTCAAACCTAGAGAAACCTAGACGGAAAAGTAAAGTCTTCTCTGAAGTGTCTTTGCAGTCAGGGAGATATGAGCTGACTCAGCTCTCTGCTATCTCTGTGACCTTGAAGATGTTGCTTTAACATTGGAGATGGCTTCAGGCTATATTTGTAGAATGTAAGATAAACAATGCAAGGTGGCTCTGAGAAAGGAAGAAAACGAGGAGCCTCTATCATCATGCTGGGCCATAATTGCCACTCAAAAGGTGGCAAAAAAAAAAAAAAAACGACAAATACCACACATTTTCATCTCATCTGTGGACACTTGAACTTATGTATAAGATCAAGTGTATAATATCATATATGTATATATGCCATAGGAGGGAATAAGTACAACATATCCCTACAAACATGCCCTTATGAAATCCAGGACTACATACAGTGAATATGTGCCAATAAAATTTAAATGTGGGGCAGGAGTGTTTGTGGGTATGTGTGTGTGTGTGTGTGTGTGTATGTGTGTGTGTGTGTGTGTGTGGTGTGTGTGTGTGTGTGTGTGTGTGTGTGTGGTTTTTACGGGGAGGGGGATGTTGGAGACTTGTAAGTTAGAACATCCTCAGCGATGATGACAATTACCACAGCTCAAATGCCACCTCATGCAGAAAGCCCTTCCTGACAGCTCCACCCCAAAGCAGTGTTCCTCACCTTCAGGACAGTCTTTCTGTGACTTTCAACATTGCTCGTGTGCTCAGCAGTGGACTGTGCCCAATATGTTATAGCTTCTGTGTTTTCCATGACTATCTGAGAAAAGATCTGAGAGAAGATTTGTCATTTGCCCTCGATTACGTAGCTAACGAGTGGCAGAATTTTAAAGTTCAAGGTCAGGAGTGCCTGACTTCAGAGTCTGATCTCTTAAATTCTATTTCACCTTTCTTCCCTCAGGAGTGCGCCCACTGATGAATAAAGTTTAGTTATCCAGTCTCAGACTTCACTCGCTAATGACGCCACCAATATTCTTGTTGTTTCCAAACCCCTATTAATCTAAGCTATGAAAGGGTCTTTTAATTGATTCTGGCTCCAATCAATGTGAAATTGAGTGAAGAGACCCATCTCATGCTTTTATCGCCAACATCACAGGCTTGGTATAGCCAGACTAAAGTAGATACTGCTGGGCGAAGCCCAGGCACAGCCGGGGTTGCTGGCTGGAACCCAGTGAAGACTAGCTTCGTCATTTGTCACATCTACTTTAACTGATTCGTTTACTGAAACTATGTGACCTTCTCTCATGACGGACAGCCATGCTGCCCAGTGTCTCTGTAACTCTCGTACATGGAGACCATTTGAAGATGCAGCCTGTGAGACAGGGTCTGTACACACCAAGTGTGACCTCATTTGTAAACTTCAGTGAGAGCCGAAGAAGAAGGGCTCTTGATGCAAGCTGCTCAATTCTACCTCCTCCTTATCTCCTACAACCCAAGTGAACTCAGGGTAATTCCCTTCTCTATACCTTGTCCACTAATAGGGATGGTACCTCCAATGCCATGGACCAACTCTAAGGCATAAATGAGAGGTCATATGTAAAACAGATGCCTTTCTAGGTTCCCAGACACACATCACTCTCCATTGGATTGTCCAGTTATAAGCCACCAGGAAAGGCCCCCAAACATGAACAACTCCAATGGCTTATGTGGAGACAAAGGGTCTCTGATGGCCTTAACCTTCTTTTCTGCCTTACCTTCCTTCACCTATCTGACACAAAACTGCTAAGCTGCCCTTCCCACACCAGGGGAAAAAGCATGTGCTATGGAAAAACACATATTTTAGAGGCATACAGAGGGAAGACACAGATTTGCGTCTCCAAGAACTGTGACTCCCACTCCAAATAACTCAGTGTCTTTTAATATTCCCACATGGAGAATGAGAACAGGAAGTAAGGGGAGAAATGGCTGACACTGGGGGTCACAGCCTCTGCTGCTGTGTGACTCCCAGATATTTTAGTCTTCTGTGAGACACTGTCTTCTTCACAGTAGTCTTCTCTCTATGTCTCTTTGCCTCTGTTCCTCTCTCTCTCTTTCTCTCTCTCTCTCTCTCTCTCTCTCTCTCTCCCCTCTTGTGTGTGTGTGTGTGTGTGTGTGTGTGTGTGTGTCTGTTCTCTGTCTCTTTCCACGAAGTTCTTTACAGCTCTCTGAATGTTTTTCAGACGCATATCTTATATGCTGTGTCATCCCCCTCCATCCTCTTCATCCCACCTCTGCCCTTCTGTCTTTTTTTTTTTTGTCTCTCTGGACAGAGCTATGGTGTAGCTCCTTCCCTAAATTTGTTTAGCCACACAAAGCTTTTGATGTCAAGCAATGAACAAAAATAAATTTAAAACTAACCTCAGTGGAGCAGAGAGCATAGAACGGTTTGAGGATCTCCTGCCAGGTTGCTTAGGAGATGGCCCAGGGGCTCCATGACGACAGGGACAGTGCTTGAGCTGCTGTCTCCTTCCATGGTAACCACCTGCTGGTGCGTCACTGTGAGGTAAACGGGAGGTCAGCAGCTGCCGGAGTGGAATATGGGGCTCCAAAGGAGCAGAGTATCCCGAGGCAATTCCTCTGAATGCCCAATTTTAACTCAAAACACAAATTTAGTCGCTGATGGAAATCTATAAAGAATTAATTAGAGAGCTTCACAAACAGTCAAAATGAATAAATTAATCACCATTGTGAAGACTTTTATCACATTTATCAGATGTGAAGGATGGCTGTCAGAAGTCAGAAAGAAAGGAAAAAAACATCCAATAAACCAGCCCCGTCTCTATTTCCCTTCTTTCATTTGAGGAAAGAAGAAAGATTGGGATTTGAAGGATCTGGAAACTAAAGATGTCCCCAGACCAAAAGGCCCAAGAGCATAAGAGCAGCGCATCTCTGGGTTCACTGCAGGGCCAGCCACAGCCTCCTGTCTGGTACAGAGTAGAAGCCAAAAATGTTTGTGGAAATAACTAAAGGTTCAAGAGGAGGCAGTCGGCAGGGACGAGACAGAGGGCTCACACTTCGGCACTGAATCTGGCTTCCCTCTTCCACCCTCCTCTCCTCCTGTAAGATAGAAAGTCACTTGGTGCAGCATCCAATCTGGATTCCTTCCATTTCCTGGAAGATAGAAAGTAGCATATGGTAATGTTATGGTTAAATTATAGAGTTAAACAGAAAGGTTCAGAACACAGGGAGGGTACATGGGAGGGTTTACAGCCAGGGCAAGACAGCCAGGCTGACAGGATAGCAAGAAGAAGGGCGGGGCTATGCAGAAAACAACACAGCAGGTCTCCCTCCAGCTGGCTGCTCCCTAAGGATGCCATTGTCCTTTCCCTAGTGAACTTCTCAACTTTATAGGCAGTTATACCTTTTTATCCATTCTGATCTATAATGCCTCTGTAACCTTCTAAAGTGTGAGGAAATCGCTGCCTATGAAAGCCTCTGCTGTTGCAGGAAGACGACCACACAGGCTGCCGAAGGGCTGGGCAAGTAGGGGAGAAACAGTAAACCAGGACCTGTGGTCCAGACACTGCAAGAAGCAGTTTGGCCATGTCACTAGCTCCATACACTCTGACTTCTTTTTCTTCTCTCCTCTACTTCCTGTAAGACAGGGAGAGATTCATGGCACCAAAGCTCTGCAGGACACCCAGAGCCAGTCAGAACTCTGGAATCTGTTATAATTAAGAGCATGGCTTTGGAACACTAGCGAATTCAGCTCTACCCTAATTCGATTAGCCTGTACCCAGTCATGTGCAAAATGAAGCCAAGAATTATATCTACATCATATAGTTTTATAGGGGCTAATTGAGAAATTCATCTGGAAATAGATATTAGCTGTTGGCATTACTACTATAAGAAGTGAAGGAGCGCCGGGCGGTGGTGGCGCACGCCTTTAATCCCAGCACTTGGGAGGCAGAGGCAAGCGGATTTCTGAGTTCGAGGCCAGCCTGGTCTACCGAGCGAGTTCCAGGACAGCCCGGACTACACAGAGAAACCCTGTCTCGAAAAAAAAAAAAAAAAAAAAACCAAAAGAAGTGAAGGAGCTTGCCCTTGTGTTTTTGGGGGGGGACCATCATAACAAAATACCAGAGACTGGGTGGCTTAATCAACAGGGATTGGTTTTCTCAGCATTTGTGAGGCTCAACATCCAAGCCTGAGAGGCTGATAGAGTTGGCTCATTCTGAAACATATCTCTGTGGCTTACAGATGGCTAGCCACTTCCTCACTTCTTTGTTAATCTCCCCCACGTGTACACACCTGCAATGTGTGAACTGCATAAAATCAGAAGTTAAAAGCTTCTCTTTTCATGAGGACATTAGCCACACCGGATTATGGCCCACCCTGATGGCCTTAATTGGAACTTGAACATTTCTGCAAAAATCTTATCTCCAGCTGGGCAGTGGCGGCACACGCCTTTAATCCCAGCACTTGGGAGGCAGAGGTAGGTGGATTTCTAAGTTCGAGGCCAGCCTGGTCTACAGAGTGAGTTCCAGGACTTCCCCGGGCTACACAGAGAAACCCTGTCTCGAAAAAAAGAAAAAAAAAAAAACTTATCTCCAAACACCACTTTCTAAGGTCCTGGAGTTAGGCACTCCACCTGTGTGTGGAAGTACATAATGAAGACCATAACAGGACCTCCCATACATTCATGTTCTTTAATCAAGATAACCTAATATTTAAAAGAAAATAAAAGCTTGTCTTTCTACTGGCTCTGAACTGAGTTTAGCTCTTGTACATTGTTCGACCTAAAAGATAAGTTTCCAATCTTATCAGTTAGCAAACAAAAAGCCAGACATGTAGACAGTAGTTATATCTCTTCTCACTAGCATGAAAAACAGGATCTTGATCAAATCTCTTGCCCTCTGTCCTATTTGGGGTTACTATTGCTGTGATGGAACACCATGGCCAAAGCAACGCAGGGAGGAAAGGGTTAATTCTGCATACACTTCCACATTGCTATTTATGATCAAAGGAAATCAGAACAAGAACTCAAACAGGGCAGGAACCCGGAGGCGGAACTGATGCAGAGGCCATGGAGGGTGCTACTCACTGGCTTGTTCCTGTACTTTGCTCAGCCTGCTTTCTATGATACCCAGGACCACCAGTCCGGGGATGGGACCACCCATAGTGGGCTGGGCCATCCCCCAACAATCACTAATTTAAAAAATGCCCTACAGGTTTAACTACAGCCTGGCTTTATGGAGGCATTTTCTCAATTGAGTCTTTTGCTCTCAGATGACTTTAGCTTGTGTCAAGCTGACATAAAACTACCCAGAACACCCTCTCTACTCTTCATTCAAGAGGCCTGGATTGGACCACAAGATCTTCAGAAAGTCATTTTCTGGAATTCTACCTTTGCAACTCCTGGAAACACTAAAAAGTTATGCATGTGTTCACTTGTGTTATGAAAACACAAGTTCACATGGAGAACAAGAGTTCACACTACCTCTTTCGGAGTGTCCTGTTTGGTAGCAGCTGTGGCAGACAGCTCTGGAAGCCTTTGACAAGAACAAACCACAATGGTCAGAAAAAGCTGTGCACAGGCTCACGGCCACATCTCGGAATCTCCTGTCTCACCTGGTAAGCAAAGATGGCCATAGTTGCTAGATACAAAAAGCAATATGCCGTCAATGCTGACCACCACACCACAGGGGCAGTAGGAGGGGAAAAGCCTTTCTGAAAGTGTCTTGCAGTGTAAGCAGGGTGTGCTTGGGGAACCCCTTGGAGGCCTACTCTCCACCCACCCCTCTCCCTCTCACTCTCAGTTTGTCCTGTTGCCCGCTTTGCCCAGGACTTCTTTAAACAGCGTCTTGGTAAGTACAACATATATCACCAGTGTGGCTGCACGCCTCTGGTTCAAAATGGATAACAGAGGTCAAAGTTGGGCAGAACAATTTATTGGGGTGCATAAAAATGTTTATCATTGACTCTTTAACTTTTATTTTTATCTTTTAGTTACACACACACACGCACAATGTTCAAAACATTCTAATGAATTACACACCCAGTGGAGTGTGTGAGCCATTGATCTACAATCAAAACTAATTTGTAACATTGTCTTCTTCAGGGCACATCATTTCCTCACTCATCCTGGTTTCTCTCTGAGCTTACGGCTGTCACTATCACACTGAGGCAGCCTTGTCTCTTTCTTGCTGGAGAGTCCCTCTCTGCCAGCAGTTAAAGGAGAGATCTCATCCTGATAATGGTAAGATTTTATAATTACCTAAAGCCAACAGCAAAGACAGCATCTGAGAGAGAAGGAACACCAGACACACTCAACACCTATCAAATCAAATGACCATAACACTCATTTGCATTGCCCACGCCTTGCTCTGCTTTGAGGTGATGTATCTGTGGTTGTACGTCTCTCGGCACTTATTCTCAAGGATGCTGCACTTCTCCATACCTGCTTATTTCGTCCTAACATCCACTGCACTAGTGCTGGTGGTACTGGCTTCTGGTCTCAAAGATTCAATGACATTCAGATATTGCCATTGGAAGTAACTTTAGGCAGTCATGTTCTGATCTCCTAATGGCCCTCCATAGTAAGTCTCCAATTTCAGTGACAATATGCATAATGGAACAGCCTGAGCTTTCTCTACCTAAGTTTGCACCAAAGCCATCTTCCACCTCTTCTGTGTCTGCCTTTTTTATATATACTACCTAGGACAAACTGAAAACAGATTGTCTGTGGTGCTATATTGAGGCACATAATGAGTTCTCCATCCCTAAACTTCCGCATTGTCGAAACTCAGGGCTGGGTGAGTCTTTGCTGTGCAGGACCACCCACATATACTTCCTCAAGATGCTGGTAACAATCCTCCTTGAGTCATGACAACATAAAATGTCCCAGGTATCTTCACATGTCCCCCAAGGTTGGGAACCGCAATCATTTTAGTTAAGGATTCCTGAATCAGAAGTAATCAAGAAGAGGTGGAATCCTAAAAAGATCCCTGTCTGGAAAAAATAATAAACACTGCTATGGACTCAGGGAGAGAGGAGTACGTACACCGACCAGTGGGATGTAAACTAGTACAGTCACTATGGAAGTCAGTATGAAGGGTCCTCAGAAGATGAAATAGATCGGCCATTCAGCTCTGTAACTCCTGACCAATATACAAAAGACTCAAAGCCAGCATGCATATCTGCATACATGTTTATTGCTGCACTGTGATAGCTCAAAGGCACAGAAATAGAATTGGACTAGATGTTCATCTGCAGAATGGACAAAGAAAACATCATATATGTGTACACATACACATGTGTGCACACACATGCACATGCCTACACACACGTGCATGCATTCACATGCACACACCCACAATTGGATTATGTATTCTTCAATCACAAAGAACTAGTGTATACCAGTTACAGAAAACAGATAAAACTGAAGATCATTATGCATAAGCATTTGGACTCAGATAGACTGCATATTTCCTCTCATAAGCAAAATCTAAACAAGAAAAACAAAAGTCCAGGGACTATTGGGAATGGAAAAGCAAAGGTCAGAGGTGAGGAGAGTTGATTATGAGCCATTATATGCAGGATGGAAAAGGTAACAGTGAAACCCCTGATCTCATACAAGTAATAATGTACTAACAAGAAAGGAACGATACCCCGCTATTTAATAAAATTTTTAAAAAACTGAAAATTATCATTAAAATTTTTTGGTACTGAATGAAATTTGAGCCAAGTTGTAATCAGATCCTAGGATATACTCCTGTTCTAGAATATCAAGGGATGGGGTGAGGAGTACAGCTTGGTTAGAGTGTTTGCCTAATTTGTGCAAAGCTAGGTTTGATCCCCAGCACCACAAAAACCAGATGTGGTGGTGCATGCCCATAATTCCAATTCCTTGGAACATGGAAGTAGAAAAACCAGAAGTCCTAGGCCATCCTATACTACATAGCTAACTGAAGGCCAACCTAGACTACCCAAAAACAAGTCTCAAAGGTGGAGTGAAAGAGACATGGGAAGAAAGTCAAAAGAAGACAGTTCACCTTTGTGATGGTGAATGGACTGACAATTTGACAGAATCTAGAATCACCTAAAAAGGAAGCCTCTGGTCAGTATCTAGGATTATCTAGATTAAATTGATGGAGATATGAAGACTCACCTTAACTGTGGGTGGTACCGTGTCATAGGTGGGGTCCTGGGCTGAGTAAAACGGAAAAATCCAGAGGAAGACACTCGCCTCCTGTTTCTTGGCTGTGGAGGCAAAGTCACAAGCTCCAACTGCCTTGACTTCTTGCCCCAGTGGACTACAATCCAATTCTACTCTGAGTCAGAATAAGCCCTTTCTCCCTTAAACTGCTTTTGTTGTGGTATTTTATCACAGCAACAGGAAACAATAACATACCCAAATGACTCAGGGCCACCAAGGCATTATATAAAACTGTCCCTATTCCTCCCTGCCCTCCCACAGACAACTCCTGCAGAAGTTTAGAGAGGTAAGAAGAGTGATACTGCCTTGGGAGTTTGGAGTGTGTAGCAATGATTTCAAAACATGGAGAGTGCACACTGGCTGAGCTTTCTCAAACGGCCCTCAGGATAGCCAACCTCTTCATTGTCAGAAGTGGATATAGCTCCTAAACCTCATGCCGCCTCACCACTGACTCTACAGACCCACATCTCCAAGGACCAAAAATTATCCACCACTCAGACAGGTCCTTTCTGCCTGAGACTGAGCATCCTCCTTATTGACCTACTGGAGGGATCTCAGGAGATATGGGGAAAGGGGACAGCCACAGTGTCACCATCTGCCTGCCCTGAGACCCCCTTCCAGGAGCTCAGTCTTCATGGGCCTTTTCTTCCCACAATTAGAGGTATAGTCAGACACATTCCTTCATTTTGTGAAATAACGTTTGGTCTCGGGGCACACATGGATTACAAGGCTATTATAAGCCACTCCTGTCTGTTCCTCTCATTATTAAACACTCATCTTGCTAGAGCCTGGAGACCTGGCACTTATTTTTTAGGCCAGTTCTTGGCTCTAAAATGGACAGTGCTAAGATAATTAGACCTTGCCTTGAGGACCCTGTTCCACCACCTCCCTCAAAGGTTGTCATTGTTCTCGCTGGCCTTCTTGCTAGAGCAACTCTTCGGCTTAGCTGGGCCATATTTCAATTTAATTGTCCCAACCATGACACGCTCGCTGTCTTGCATGCTGGCAAGAGAATCAATTAGGAAAAGTTTCCTGTTCTGTCTCGTGGTCTTCTCCTCCCTTTTTCTATGTTTAGCTCCTGTGTGGGCACTTGGCTGGTGCCAAATACAACTTATTGCTTTAATTCCCATTTTCATGAGACATTTTCTTTGCTGAGAGGGAAGTTCGGGCTAGAAGATGCTGAAATGTGAACTCCCATATCTGTCTCTGCTCCGTGCACTCATAGGGCTTGTCGCATTTGGGGAAAGATGTCTGCTACCAAGCATAGAGCGAGTGCTCCTCAGGAAGACAAAGTCAAAGGAATCCTATCCAGCTGTCTTGCTATTGTTCTCCCTTGGGCAACATCCCCTGCACATCTGCCAGTGGGCACGGGCAGCACAGCACAGCTGTGGCTAAGTCACCATTCTTGCCTTGAGAAAGTAGAGTTGACATGGAAGTGACATCATAATCTGGTATTGTACATGGGGCTTGAGAACAGGAAAAAGACACGCAGTGAGAAGCAGCCAGGTTTCTGTTTCTGGAGCCAAAGTGTCACCTGTGTGGCACACAAGGAATGTGAATCTGGACAAGTTATTTCTCCTCACCTAGCCCCTAGAGGTGGAACTTTGGATGTATCACGTAACTTCTGTTCACCATTTCTGGGAACACATTAAACAAATATCTCCTGGAGGCTGATAGGAAATGATGACAGAACAAAGCAACAGTGACAGGGAAGTTCGACCTGATGACCCAACTAGGCCTACTGTGTCTCCCAACAGTGACAGGGACTTGGTGACCGGACTAGGCCTATTGTGTCTCCTTACAGGAGTGCAAATGACTCAAAGGCAGCTGCAGCAACAAAAGCTCACCCCACCTAGGGCAACAGTTCTCGAGAAAGCAGGCTACTCACCAGATCAATCTCTTCCCTTAGAAGCTGCTCCTGTGTCTCTAACCATGGGTCCAGATCTTGTGAATCATGGAAGCTTCATCTTCCTGGGCATGTAAAGTTTGTTTACTTCCTGAGTTTCTCAGGCTTCCTCCAGGATGGGATGTTTCAGCTCAGAGCAAACTGCAATACAACACTTCTCTACTGCTCTGGTTTTTGTCCATAGAATAGGCCCATAATAGCCATTCCTTTGTGGGGTGACATCACAGATGTAATCACAGATATAGAGGGTG
The DNA here is from genome assembly GCA_021653895.1 of Mastomys natalensis. Classification (NCBI taxonomy): domain Eukaryota; kingdom Metazoa; phylum Chordata; class Mammalia; order Rodentia; family Muridae; genus Mastomys; species Mastomys natalensis. The sequence continues at coordinate 232,515 of JAJTUV010002618.1, read as the reverse complement.
GGTGCTCCATAAGGCTAGCTGTTATCTCAATGACACCATGTGGCAAGACTTCATCTGATATCCTTTTCAATATGGGGAAAACTAAAGCTGGGGTGGGTTCTGTTGTCTAAGATTCTACATCCAGTAAGCAGCAAGCCTAAGATAATGAAGGCAGCTTTGTAGGATGAAGCAGCCAGCCAGGCTTTGGACAAGAGTTCAATAGCTTTTGAGGACACAACTTGAGTTGTCTGTCCTGGGTCCTATGGTGTTGAAGACAAGCAGAGGTCCAAGAGTCTCTAAGGTTGTGAGTTTTAAGAAGACAGCCAGATCCAACAAGACTAGCTGTAGCAGCCTCTCCACTCACTGCCTCCCGGCATCTTTCAATCTCCTCATCCACACGGGGATGTGTCTTCTCTTCATCTATCCTTGCTCTATTTCACCTTCTCCCCTCACATTAGCAACCCATGCTAAGACAACCTCTGTCATCGCAGGAATCCTAGCCACGCCCACTCCTCTCTTACAGCAGCTCCCAGTACAGCCACCTCTTGGCCACTCAAGCCCAAAGCTTGAAGAACTCACTGAAGCACCTCCTGTGTCCGCCAGGCTGTCCTTATTCCTCTTTCTCCTCATCAAGCTTCACCTTGAAACCAGCGACTGATTCTCTTTGTGTTTTCCGTCTTCTCACTCAACACGGTGGTCATCAGTGCTGGAGCCTCCTGCAGGTTCCTCCTGGTTTGTTCTCACTCCCCCACAGGTTATCCCTTTCTCAATACCAAAGAGCATCTACGAACAAGGCAGATGCATGTTCTCTAATCAGGAGGCTTCTAATGGTCTTTATTTTTTTAAATATACTTATTTATGTGTATGAGTTTGTATGTGCTTGAGTGTATGCCACTTGTGCATGGGCATCCACAGAGCCCAGAAGAGACATTGGATCCCATGGAATTGGAGTTACAGAAGATTGTGAGCTGATTGACATAGTACTGCAGCAAACCAACTTAGGTCCTATGGGAGAGCAACAAGTGCACTTACTCTCTGAGCCAGCTTTCCACCCTTCCTCTTTTCATACTTATAACACAATCTGCAACCCTTTTATTCCACCCCTAACTTTGACCTCTGTGCACTCGGGCACATTCACTCTGCCCTAGCCATGTGAACCCTCAGCTCTGTCAATTCTTTATCCTCTGACCCCTTTTGGTTTTTCAGACATCTGCCTTTGTGGTGGTTTGAATGAAAATGGCCCCCATAGGCCCATAGTGAGTGTCACTATTAGGAGGTGTGGCCTTGTTGGAAGAAGTGTCTCACTGGGGTTAAGCTTTGAGGTGTCAGAAACTCAACGCCAGGCCCAATGTCACTCTCTCTTCCTGCTGCCTACTGATCTTCATGTAGGACTTCTCCAGTATGATGTCTGCTTGCATGCTGACATGCTCCCCACAATGATGATAATGGACTGACCTGAACTGTAAGTCAGCCCCAATTAAATTGTTTCTTCATGGTGTCTCTTCACAGCAATAGAAACTCTGGCTACGACAGTCGCCTTCTTGTCAATTAAAGCATTCAAGCTTTCAGAGGATTTGGCAAGAGGTTCCCTCTAACCCGTCTCCTATTTTTATACTTGCACTGTTTACACCACCGAGTTATATTTTTCAAGTTTTAGTTTCTCTCAGCTAGGCTAGAAAGCCCTAAGAAGAGAGACCTAGCCTGTTTTGTTTATCTATCTTCTGAACCTTGAATGTAGCCTGGTGTCTAGTATGTAAGTACTCAGTAAATATTTATGCCTTAACTACATACAAATGAAGAATTTCTCTGGCTTTCACTTTTCCTCTGTCTGCATTCTCATCTCTTTAACTCATTATTCAGAGAATACAAATGTTAGTCATTTGTAACAGTGGGCAAAGCCCTAGTACTCTTAAAGTGTAATGTAGAATTCTCAATCCTGCAATGTGCCATGTGATGGCACCTCTGAAATGTTTACCCTGAAAATAGCCCCCTGTCTCCATGAATACAAATGAAGAAGGGTCGCTTAACAATTACCTTCAAAGAATCTGCAGCATGTCTGTAATCACCGGCAGATTCTCCAGGCTCAGTCTCTGATGTGCACCCCTAAATTCACTTCATTAGTTTTAATTATCTCCTGCCATGAGCAAGCGAAGACTTTAGAGCTATTTTAGAAATGGAATTAGCAAACTTGGAGACTGGATAACTTCCTCCAAGGTGTTTAGCTCTAATTGTCCTCAAGTTGAGTAAAAACAAGAGCAAACGCTTCTCCAGGGCTGGGATCACATTGTGTACTGGAGAAGATGCAGTCTGATGAGCGTCTCCATCTGTCTGGGCTCCTGAATACAAAATCTACCCACATTGACCCTAGCCCTGTCTGAGCCCTTTCTACCTTCACCTGTGACATGAATCTACGTCTAGAAATATTTCTGTGACTCTGCCATGAGCACACGTGTACACACACACACACACACACACCTACAAGTGTCATCACTACCAACAGTAGTAGCAACAGCCCTCCATCCCTCCAACCTTTCTCTATCTCTCTGTCTCTGTCTGTTCTCTCTGGGCCAATTATCAACTTTGATTTTATCTGAACCACTTAAGAGGCCTTTGGAGAAGGAGTCATCATATTCTCGTGACAACTTCCTATCTACCGTTGATTCAGCAGCTAACATGCTCCTTAAAAAGAAACAAGAAGAGTCTCTCCATACCCCTCTCTTCCCAGAGCCCTGCATATGTTCCTTCTCCTCACTGTGGCTTATGTGTTTACCATATGCCCTAAGTGCCCTCTGATATCATCCTGCATTACTAACCCATCACGACGTCCCAGCCTGGGTACTTCTGGAACCCAGCACCCCTACCAAACTTACCTATGTGCTTGTCTTCCCCTCAACCTAGAACATGCTTGCAGCAAATGTCTCTCTATGGCACCTTCTTCAGTTCCCCATGTCAGTTCTTGCTCACCTGCTCTGAGCAGCTTGCCCCCCTATTTAAATTGTAACTTCATTGTTCTTTATTACATCTTGATTTTTTTTCTATGATATAGCATCATCATCTCACAACACTATGTTAATCTAAATGTTCTAAATCACTGTATGTTACCCAAGAATGTGCTACCCAGAGGCTTGGAGAAAAGAAAGTGAAATTCAGTTTCAACACCTATGGAAAGACAGAGGCTACCGCTCTACAGAAACGTCCATCATCCAGTGAGGCAACATTGGGCTTCAGGGATGCTCAGTAAAAAGAATGATAAAGAAACAAAGAGCTACGTCTCGTGAAGAAATGAAAAGGATGCCAATAATTCGTGTTATGTAAATTGAATGCATTGTGTCAAAGTCTGTCTGCAGGCAGTCATTTAAGATATATATTCCTGTCTTGTTTTATGTGTAAGGCAGTCTCATATATCTCACGATGGCCTTGAACGTCCCATCCTCCTGTTTTCACTTCCCAGGTGTTAGGATTACAGGCAGCATACTGTTTTATGCAGTGTTGGGGGTTAAACAGAGGGCTTCATGTGTGCTAGTCAGGCACTCTACCAATGAAGCTATGGCCCAAGTGCACCACTGTCCTGTTTACATAAGGGAAACTGAGTCTTCTCTAGCATCACACCACTAAGATCCTGAATCTAAACCTATGTTCACCTCACTTCAACTACATTTAATCACGCACTAGGGGAATCTATTCAGTCTCATTAGCTCCATGTATTTCTTACAACAAAAGGAAAAGAGAAATCTAAGAGGGGAAAGAAAGCATGTGTAAAGTCATTTCACCCACCGCCAGCTTCTCTAGCCCTAAATAGAAGGGTTTCAGACATGCTCACCAATGCCAAGAAAGAAGACCTGAGGTGTGGCTGTCCACATCACATTCCAAGATCTCACTAACTGCAGATCTTTCTTTACCTTTCTTTAGTCTTCTGCTGCTGTTTGCAAAGGAGTTTAAAACCTCTCAAATGCTGCAGTGCACTTTACTAAGCAGGAAGCTTTAGAGATTTTAACAATAAGAGGCTTAGAAGGGCATTGCTCATGGACTCCAGGTACCCCAGAAGACATACCTCATGAATATTTATGAAGTTTTGGTATGGAGAATAGAGACATTAGCTGGCTAATCCTGATTGCTAAACTTGGTGACAAGCACCTGAGTGGTAACTAAAGCATACCTGTAGGTGTGTATGAGGCTCTCCAGGGACAGTTCATCTAAGCAGAAGGGGTGAGGGAGTACACCTTGAATTAGGATGGAGGGTCCCTGAGGATCACTAGTTCAGGTTCTCTGCTTCTGCTCCCTGACTGCTATAATGGGAGCTGCCCCACCCCGTCCCCTTCAGAACAACTGAAGCCTCTGAAAACACGAGCAAGAAGTTGGTTTTTATTGAAAAATTTCTCTCATGTTTCCCTTACACAGACAAGAATGTACTAAGAGCTGATCCCTTCCACCAGACACGCCCCCCTGCAATGTCACTCTGACTCCAGATCAAGGGAGGAAGGTACCCTCAAGTAGTGACCCCAGTGCAGGCTGACCAGCAAGCTGGCGTTTAGCAGGCTTGATGGACTGTGACGGTCTTGAGATGAAAAGTGTAGTCTGACTCTGTATGATTTCTGCCTTTGGCTCCTCAACATAGAATTGGGGTGCTGACGAGCACTGGTACTCTTGCAAGAACTAAACAAATACTAACATAAAGAGCTTGGCACAGTGCCTGGCCCATGTGGGAACCACAGAGGAAGGAAAGAATGGCAAGGACATCAGAAGGAGGGAGAAAGGAGAGAGAGGTGTTGGAGGAAGGGACTCAGACTTCCGGGCATATGCCCAAAGGCAGTGGGATCAGTATGTCAAAGGTATCTGCTCCCATGCTCATGCTCACTCCTGTACTACTCACCAATGTGAGGATTCTGCAACTACCGTCCTATCTATCAACTGATAGGCACGTGTTAATATGACAAATACACACTGGAATGTGATTCAGCATTTAAAAAGAATGAGAGTCTGTCATTTGAGAAAATGTGGATAAATCCAAAAGACATTATACTATGTAAAATAAGTTCTACAGACTCTGCAAATGAGAACTCCTGAAACTGATGTCTATACCATCTCGATAAGACTCAGGGAGCATTGCAGAGGAAGGGGTGAAAAGAACGCAAGAACGTAAAGAGAGAGGAGGGCTGTGAAGCGCTGCCTTCTGGAATCCACACAGCTGCCCTCTGGATGTGGCATGGCTGCCCTCTGTATGCATGACAGCCTACACAGCCACCATCCCACAGCAGATGCAGCTGCCTCTATGAGATTGGACACATCAGTGGTCAATCATGAATCAGGGAAAGCCCACTGGTCTCTACTCCTCCCTGTGAACTGTTACTACTTTTGGATTCTGAAGGAGCCAGTCTATGCCACAGAGGAGCTACCAGGCTCCAGTAGACAACCAAACCAGTGGCCAAACAGAAGACCCTGGCTAAACTGGGTCACAAAACAAATAAAATCCGAAAAGGCCAAATGTGAAAAGGGGACTTTGGGGTGGTAATATGAACAGAGGTCAGATAAGAGAGTATGAGGGACAATAGTCAGAGTGTGATATTAGAAAATATTCAATAAAAGTGTTCCTTTTATTTTAAGTATAATGGTGGTGGTAGGCAAGATGAGGATATTGGTCGAGAGATATAGCACATGACCGAGACAGGAGAAATAAGCTCTTGTGATCTGTCACACAGCAGGGCAACTTTGGTTGTAGGAAATAACAAGTATTTTATATTCCAGAACTGGTAGACATGGATCCTACTGTTCCACCACAGAAATGTGCCTTTGAGCTGGTGTGTGTTAACTCATCCAGTCGCCTCATCCTACGATATACCCAGTACATGTGTTGAAGGATCTCACTGGACCCCATTAATATACATAAACTACTATTTGTCAATAAAAATAAAATATAATACAGATCCAAGCAGAGAAATGAAATGATTTTAAAGTAACTGGACATACCAGTTTTAGCTAAGATAACTTGCAGTGGAAGAAACTAATAAAAAGCCAATTTTAGACAAGCATTTAGTCCAGAATAAAATGTACTTTACATTTGCCACACCCAGAGGCAGCCCTTCACAGCCCTCCTCTCTCTTTACGTTCTTGGGTTCTTTTCACCCCTTCCTCTGCAATGCTCCCTGAGCCTTATCAAGATAGTATAGACATCAGTTTCAGGAGTTCTCATTTGCAGAGTCTGTAGAACTTATTTTACATAGTACAATGTCTTTTGGAAACCACGGACTGGAGCAATGGCTCAGTCAGCAAACTGAGGGCCGGACTTTAATCCTCGGGACATGTATTGAAAAGCCACCACAGCCGGGCGGTGGTGGCGCACGCCTTTAATCCCAGCACTTGGGAGGCAGAGGCAGGCGGATTTCTGAGTTCAAGGCCAGCCTGGTCTACAGAGTGAGATCCAGGACAGCCCGGGCTACACAGAGAAACCCTGTCTCGAAAAACCAAAAAAAAAAAAAAAAAAAAAAGAAAAGCCACCACAGTTGTACACTTGTGTTACTAGTGCTGGGAGGCTGAGATAGGGAGGTCCCTGGGCTTACTGAACAGTTAGTCTAGCCAGGTATGATTCAGGTCCAGTGAGACACCTGCCTCAGAAATAACGTGGAGGCTGAAGAGATGGCTCAGCGGTTAAGAACACTGGCGTCTTCCAGAGGACTGGCGTCTGATTCACAGCATTCACATGGCAGCTCACAACGCATGTCTGTAACTCCAGTCCCAAGGAATCTGATGCCCTCTTCTGGCTTCTGCAGGCACTGCATGCATGTGATGAACACCTTCAGGCAAAACATCCATAAACATAAAAGAAAAAATTAATATGAAGAACAACTTAGAAAAGACATCCAACATAGTTCTCTAGCCTCCACATGGACTGGCGAAAACATGTGTAAATTTACATGTAGAATAGCATATACACACACACACACACACACACATACCAAACAGATAAAACTAAGCATCCCTCATTCCATTCTCAGTACCAACCTCCCCTTATCTTGTTTCCATTCTCTTGGGAATTGGACCAAATTATCACTATATATATGTAAGATATTGTCTATAGATACCAAAATGTGAGCAACAACTTGGCAACTGTATCAAGACCCTTAACAATGTCCAACTCTTTATATTACAGACATATATACATTTGTATACATATGTACATATGTACATATATACATATATATACATTTGGTGGATGGAGCAGAGCCCCAACAGCCACACTTTATTTTTTTTTCTCTCAGGCTTTTTATAGCTTCTTAGACAAAAGTTCTTTATAAATTTACCTCACAGATAAAATGTTACGCAAAAGGGAGTTACAGACGGATGTTGATAAGTTCAAAGCAGTGTTTCATTTTGTAAGCCCATTATAAGTTCAAAGCAACAGTTTCACACGGCCTTGCTTTATCATGGTGCACACCTGTGGCCTCATTCTTAGACCTGACCTAGAATGAATGCTTTTCCTTGATTGCAATTCTATCCAAGCCTATTTCTCTCCTTAGTGCAATTTACAAGAGCTCATTGTACACCTTATTATGCAGCTTTTACTTACTATCTTATGGGGAAGGGGCACATTCTGTTCTTGAGTCTAATTTTATTCTTTCTGGCAAAACAACTAAAACCATTTCTTTAAACTTTCTTCCTAAACTTATTTGAATCAAATAAGGAATTCTAAAAAGTCATTAATACATCTAAGCATTATTATATGAAAGTACATTTTCATATTAATCTGCAGAAAATTTGCCCAATAGGCTAGGCTGATGCCCAGGAACCATTAGGCTGTGTAACAGTGGCAGGAAAGGCATTTCGTCAGTGAGAAGCAATCCTGAGATGAAGTCTCTGGGCTGTGCCTCACAGAGCTCACCCATGGTAGCCATGCAAACTGGTGGACAACCTCCAGAAAACTCACTTGCTTGCCATACCCTTTCCTACATGGGCTTGTTCATGACAGGTTGTGGGCGATTCTTTGTGTTAAATTTAAGGGTTCTTTTTCTACTTTAAAGTTTTTCATATTTTCTAAAGTGGCATAACAAGGATTTCTTTCTTCCTTACTCCATTCCAAGTAAACAACTCTCTTCCCACTACTGAAACCAGGCTTTATTAAGCACAGCTGGTCCAGAAAGGGGCAGTACACACCAGAAAGCCCAGTTCTCAGGAAGCTGAGGCAGGAAGATCACAAGTTCAAGGCCTGCATAGGCTACATAGTGATACTCGATGTCCAAAATAAAAGCAAAGATGTGATTGAGTGAAGTTGTGGAAGGTGGGCGGAGGACAAAGACTCACCAGAGTTATGACAAACCAAACCTGTGCTTGGAAATCATCCAAAGGGGCTAGGGGAAAGTGTTTCCTCAGAGATGCTTCCAGACTTGCCTGGGAACTACTCCCCCGTTCCCTCACAGCACCTGAGTGAGAACAGATTTCCGCTTTCCCAAAGCATGCTCGGTCTAATTTAAGAACTACCATTTAGGGTTAGAAGAAGAAAGTACTGGAGAGAAGACAGGAGACATCAATAAATCAAGAGAACCATCCGGGATAGAGAGATAGGAAAGAAGATGTGAGGAAAACAAACCAACCCCATCTACTATTGCATGACTTTATCTGAGGAGACAGAAACAAATGTCTCTTCACCTAGCTGGGGCACTGACTACAGACTGAAAATTCTACTGGGTCTAGGATATTGGGGTTTCTTACAGAATACAGAAAAGGTCTACTTACCAGAAGTATGAGTATCTCAAAGAAAACTGAATCACGGAGAAGGCCAGCCCGGGCAGGAGTGATGACTAAGGAAAACTTCTTCCCCAGAGTTCCCTGCACAATTTACAGGGAGTTCCAATGAACAGACTCCCTCCCCTCCACAGCTCTTTGCTGCTTTCTAACTACTGGGAAGTGGCCAGTCTTGAAGTTTCCAAGAGCTTCCTGAGTCTCAGGAGTCACCCTCCTCCCTGCAGGGTAGAATGTTTCCATTTGCAGGACTTGAGTGCAGGAGTCAAACACACAGCTGAGCTGTCTGAAGAGAGCAACAGGACAGAGCCAGGACTTGAGGTCTAGCCTTGCCCTCACAGAAGAAGAAGGGTAACGAGAGTGCACTTGTAATCTAGAAAGGGGAGACAGAGAGAGGAGGCTCCCTCAGATTTGATGGCCAGCCAGTGTAGCCAAATCAGTGAATCCAGGTTCAATGGCAGATGCTGTCTCAAGAAATACAGAGCTCCACCCAGCCCACACCCTTTCCCTAGGGAACTGACCTCTTGGTGTAGACCTAGGGTCTCCATAGTTCTTTCCCACCACCCTTTCCTTCTAGCTCATCTCCATTCCTCTGTGACTTTCATCCAACCCACAGACAGAATAGCTATCAGGGACCCTACAGTCACTAGAGTCTCAAAAACCCCATAGTGATCACACTTAGCTAGGACACAGAATGGCAATAACAATCAAAGAACAGAATACCCACTCAACAAAGACAAGATCTAATATCTACACCAAGAAACATTTCAGACAATATAACTCCAGATGCCTAGGTCACAGTAGAAAAACACAAACATAAACAACTAAGATATAGACCTCCTCCAGAAGCCAGCAATCTTATTGTCCTAGGCCTTGGGAGAGGCAATTTAGCTGAAGCACAAGACAAGATCTTCAAAATAACAACTATGAATAGGTTCTGTTCACTGACTTTAAAGAGAATACAGGAAACAAGGAGAAGAGCTGTGAGGGTTAGTTTTAATTCTCAATGTGACCCAGTCTAGAGTCAGTGATGGATTATCTAGCTCAGGTCAGCCTGTGGGCATGTCTGTGGGAGCTACTGTGGTTTTCGTTGACTGATATGTAAAGACAAAGTTCAGAAGTTATTGGTACCATTTCCTGAACTTAGGTCCGGAAAAAAAAAAATGTTCTGGGCAGGAGGCATCCATGTATTTATTTTTTCCATGTTCTTAACTGTGAATGAGACAAGTTACTAAGCTGGCCTCCACATTCCTGTAATGATGAACTGTAACCTGTAATCATAAGCCAAGTAAACCCTTTCTTCCTGAAGCTGTTTTTGTCTAAGTGTTTTAATCATAGCAATAGAAATGAAACTAACACAAAAGCAACTGAAGAAGTCACCAGTATCATCCTCTGGCCTTCACACACACACACACACACACACACACACACACACACGCACACGCCGCACACACACACACAAGCCATTCTTCCAAATTTTAAAGAATTTTGAAACAGTAAACATCTTTTACCAATCCCTATTGTGAAATAATAATGATGAGCAAACTGAAGGGCGAGAGCTCAGTCCAGCCCGTCTCCCAGGCTAGAGCAAAAGCAGATCCTCCATGTCCCCTGCTGACCCCATGAGTGAGCATAGCTGCCGTGTTTAAATGACACATCCAGATGAATTTGTGTGACAAATGAAAAGAGGTATGAGGCATGTCAGGTCACTGTGGCAGTTATGTTCCTGCAGTCTTTATAGATCACATCTCTGTCCCATGAGACGATGGCAGGTTGAGTCATGAGTGCTCCTGAGTCCAGTGATCACCCTCTTGCTGAGTTCACCTTAACAGGTTATGAGTGTGTCCTCAAGAGCAGCAATATCTGCATTACAAAAGTAACATGAGCATGTCACAGTGGCCTGAACGGCTGTATCATCAGAAGCATATGAAAACCAAGAGGAAGGGAGAACTTGTCTCACAACTCAAAATTGGCTAATGATGACTGGGTGTTTTAGGTAATGACTAAGCCTCCCCCAATGGCCCCAAGAGACCTTTTTCCTCCATCAGAATCCCTGTCCCAAAGTTTCTACAGCCTCCAAAAATAGCATCGATAGATGTGGATCAAGTTTTCCACACTCGAGTCTGTGGGGGACTGCTTCACGTGGAGTCCTCAATAATAAACAAACAGGTATCAGTGTAATCACCTCCTGCCTGCTGCCTTGCCAGATGGTAACCTCCATGAGGGCAGGGACCGTGTCTGTGTTTCTCATCATGTTCTCAGTGCCTAGAAAAATCTAGGACAGAATAGATGCTCAATTACTATTTTGGATAGGAGAGGGTAGGAGGGAAGAGAAAGAAAGTCTCAGCTTAAAATACTCCTAGCAGGATGGTGGGTATTAAATTACTTTAATATTCTTTACTAAATTCCCTTTGAATTGCATTTTTTTTGTTCCTGGGAAGAATCAGGCTTCCTTATCACCAAAATTTAAGAGGATTTCTTTAATATGAGTTGTATTAACCTGGGCATAACCCAGCTATAATTTTTCTTATGCTGTTATGACAGCAAAAATAACTCAGAGAAATTTGCTAGCATTTCAAGGAAAGCACAGAACGTCTGTGAAGTGTGTTTGAAAGAGCAAGAAGTATTCCAGGTAATGGTGACAGGCTTCAATTCACTATTTTAGGCATAAGTTTCATATGTGAAGAGGCACACGGAAAACTTGGACAGATACACATATTTCTATGAAAGCAAATACAAACTAAAACTAAGAAGCTTCATTCTCCCTGCATGACGGTTAGGGCGCAGGCTTCTTCTCCATCTGTCGCCACAAACCATCTTCCCTAGAAAACCTGTATAGGTGCTCCTTGGTGTCAATGAGGAATTGGTTTCAGGATCTCCTCAGCTGCCCCAAATAAGAAACCCTGCAAAGAAATCTATGAAATTATGTACTATTTCATTATCCTATGCTTATCCTCCCTTACATTTTAAATCATTACAAGATCATTTGGAACACCTAATACAATGTAACTTCTATTTAAATGACTGTTCCACATCACTTTATCTTTATTATTGAGAATTTTGTACAATGAAGTATGATGTCTATCTTCTATCTTTCCCTTTCAATTCCCTGCCCATCCCTTCCAGCACATCCTGTTCCCTTTCCTTCATTCTTATAACCCACTAAGCCCAGTTACCGCTGCCCAAATGTCCAAGAGTGAAGCCATCCACTGGAGCACGGGAATGCAGTTACTGGCTATGTCCTCCAAAGGAGAGAATGATTCTCCCTCCAAAGGAACTATCAACTGCCCACGGGTCATCAGTAAGTGGTAGGCCTGAAGATTATCCACTTGTTGCCTTTCGCTACCCACCATAACTACATGGTAAGACACTATTGTTGAAAGCACCACACATTTGGCTGCAGGACAGAGATAAATCACTCTCAAACTGATCACAGAACTTCTTCTCTGCTTGTTAGATTCTGTAATGCCAGAAGGCACAATATCAGCTAAAGAAAGAGTGAAGACATCCATGATCTTACCCACGACTAGATTCCATGTGCTACAATAACAACTTGCTAGACACATTGTGTCCACTAGTGCAACTGTGGCATGATGGTCATAGGTTCTGACTGGATGTGGAGCCTGCTCCACAGTATGGAATTTCATTCCTGGTAATGTTATTCTGGTAAAAGGCCTTGGCTAAGGAGGCCATAGATCCTAGGGTAGAATTTGCTATTGCTATTTTTCTAAATGGTCATGCTGTCAAAATGCTATCTACATTATTATTTAGAGAATCACTACAAAAAAAAAAGTATGTGTATATATTCAGGTATTTTTTTTTCCAAATGTTTTTCACATGGTTGGTTAAATTCCAAGACATGAAACATGCAGGCGCAGAGGGCCCACTAATCTTGAGTCCTTCCTATCTCTTTGAAATGTATGGATATAAAAACAAACAAACAAACAACAAAAAACCCCTAATTAAGCCTTTGGCCATGTAAGAGTCCAAGGATGTCCCCTGAAACCTGAGAGCCATCTATTTGAACACAGTCACCAAGGAGGAAGCCAGCGCTTTACCTCCCACTACCTGAGGGGAGGGTGAGAATCCGAATTCAAGTCACAGCTGACATCTAGCTCTAAGTAACAAAACTACCTCCTGTCATGAACATGTGAGACGTTTGTTTCTCCTTTGTTGGAGCCAATTAGCAAATACAGATTGCCAACCCAATTATCAAGGGAACCAGAACCTGGGATGAACCACTTGAGGCGAATGCAGCACCGCCCCCTCTTGTAACTGGCAACTGTTTGTCTTGAGAAAGCATGTGATGCACCTGATGGGATGTAAATGGAGCTGAGTATCTCCCCATCTTTGCTCTTCACTGTGATCTAGCTCAGTGCTTATTCAGAGGTGCAACTGTGCTTTCTCTTCTATTTTTCTGAGTTGGAGGGAATTTTGTTTTTTATTCTCTGTATAGTAACCACCCTCATTAAGACATAGAATGTTCCAGCCACAAACTCTGGGTATTTTGGAAATGAGTCCCCAACTCTCCACCCCAAGCAGTCATTGATAATCTATTGTCATAGGCAAGTTCTATCTTTTCTAGGATTTCTTATAAATGAGTCGCACAGTATTGACTCATTTCTAACCTTGAATGTCCTTAAGATGCATCTGTTGTCAATGTATCACAGTACAGTATCCCCTGTTTTTCCAACCATCTGTGGACAACCATCTTAATCTGCTTTCTATCTGAGACTATATGAGTCCTATTATAAAGGACTGTTCAGGTCTCTCTCTTTCTAATCTCTTTCCCCACATGTTCCAAACTGGCTTCTTCCCTCTTTCTCTCTCCTCTCTTTTTCTGTCTTTCTTTGTACCTTTCTTTCTCTGCCTCTACTCCCTCCCCTAGAGCCCCTTCCCAGGTCCCAAATAAATTTTGTTTTATACTAGACCCATCATATGGCTGATACCTTGTCGGGGGATGATGCCTCAGCATGAACCCATGAAGGTATGCCCTCCCATCACAACATACAGTGTTTTATAAAACAGAGCAATGGCTGCGTGACTCATATTCACAAATTTGCAGATTCATAGTCCCACCGTGGCATGGAGTAAGCCCACAGGCAGGGTCCTTCAACGCAGGCTCATTTTCCAGTCATTAGATTGCTAGATCTCTCCATCCAAACACTGGTAAGTTCCCCCTGGTCAACATAAATGCCCCCCTGGTCCCAAGGGATTGAATGTTGAGCTCCCAATGTCTGTCTGGTGTCTTTGAGGATGGAGGAATTCCCAGCCATGATCTTCATGGTTATGGCTGGCCTTTGTCAACCCCAGGTCTTAGAACCTCTTCCCTTGAGTGAGATTTCTTTCTTCTCAAGACACAGCTACTCCTTTTCTCTCAAAAGTCCTAGTACTAGATGTTGTGTGTCTCTCAGGTATCTGCCACAATTGTTCCCTGGTTACCACATGATGACCAGGTGAGCCAGCAAGTACCACAAGTGTTCTGTTATTATGTTTCTATCTTCAGGATACCACAATTGATAGAAAGTACAAAAAGTAATAACCATTTTCCTTACCTGCGGGTATTGGGTCTTCATCCATACCTCCTGGCTCCCCACTGGGATGCCTTTTGGAGAACCACAAACCTCTAAACCTAGCACCTGACTTAACGGCTTCCAAACTCAGACACTATTGCAATCACATTTGGCCTGAAAACCCACTAGATCACAACTCTAAATGGCTGCTTAATAGCACTTTTGATCTCATTATTTAAGGAACCTTTACAACTATTGCCAGTGATCTAGAAAATGGAAGGAGGTTTCCTACATCCTGTCATTTTCAAGAAAAAAAAAATACCTTTTCTCCAAAACCTTTTTTGATTTTCCTGTTTCCTGTTTCCAGCTCCTTCTAGTCATAAAATCTCAACCAGAGAAAACTTCTACTAGACTCTAAAAACACTCTCCAGATTTTATTTCAAACTTAGCTGTTCTGCCTACTCTTAAACTTGTACTTGCTAAAAAAATTTTTTTTAATCTCTGATTTCTTTCCATTCTGGTCCACATCTGGTCCACATTTGGTCCACATCTGTTGCCAGCTGCAACAAGAAAACAGCTGGACAAGATTGGATCCCTACATGCACTTGGACCCAAGCAGCCAAGCTATGCCCAATGTGCACTTGCCCAGACCCACCACAACATGTGGGCTCGATTGTGCTAGCGTCTGCTGGATGGATTATACACCTTTTCACAGACACAGCAGAGGCTGCTGCAATGGGGGAGGTGGGGGAGATCTCCTCACATGGGCATGATACCCTGCCTGCCAGGCAAAACATGTCTACTTGTCTCTTTGTGTATCTAATTATTTATCTCTTTGCTAATACATAGCCACTACACACTTCTGTAAATAAATGCTACTCCATTCCATTCTGAGATATAACAAACACGTGGCTTGTCACCATCTTTGCTAAGGGTCAGCGGGCTAAGAAGGGGAGGGAGGCAGATTCAGCACCATCTTGCTTGTGGTCAGTCACATGACTGGCTATAGCTTCAGTGCCATCTTGGTTGAAGGCAGTTTCATGATTGCCAGCCATCTTTGTTGTGGGGAGTCCCCACTTTACCACCATCTTGCTTGAGGGCAGCAACTGACCTAAAGGAAAGTCTTCAAAGACACTTCAATCAAGATAAGGTTTTCATATGGCTTCTATCCTGCCTTGGTGAATAGTAATTTTAATATTACGTTAAAGGTTTACAACATTAAAAGTTAAAGATCACTGCTTTAAAGATATGTTTAGCCTTGTTTTTGCTACTGTCATTAAATTACAATGTAGCCTTGTATTTTTATAATCTATATAGTTCTATAATGATACACTATATAAAAGTCAAAGGTCTCCAATCTCTTTTTGGACCCTGTTTATAGATTTAAAATTTTTGTTTTAATACTAAAAGATCTTCAACTCAAAATCATAATTTTAAAGCTCAGACCTAACAGGCTTTAGTCTCAAAGGGTACTATAATTAAAATACAAGCTGATAGTAACTTATAAATAATCATATACTCCAATGTGTTCAAAAGTTATTTAAAGCCATGCTTAGAACCCATGCAACAAATTACAATATTATATCCTAGCTTCCTGCTTTATGTTTCCTGGGTGCATCTAGAGCAAATAACAAAATAGGACAGACTGTCTAACTCAGATATGCTTAGTAGATATTAGCTCTCGATCTTGTCGGAGATCTTACTAAATACAACATTAAATGCTTAAGCTTACTTACAGAGACTCTCTTACAGAGAACCCTAACAGTGACTTCCCCTGCCTCCAGGTATCCAAGAGAAATGGACTCAGCGACAAAGGACTCTACCTAGATTGTGTTATAATAACCACTAAAATGGCTGCTCCATTGCCTTGCCCACTGCCAGGGCTCGGCCTAACTGTGGACAGAGGACACCAGAGAATTAAATGTCGCATATTGCCTAAGACAAGCATCTTGCCAAGTCCAGAGTTTACTCAAATCTGCCTCTAGGACAGTTCCAGAGAAGTAACCCACAAATGCTCAGGTCTGCTGTCACGGTACTTCCTACCTGCAGGTGGTCCCACTGACCCTGGACAGCAATGAGACAGCCAGCTCTCCTAGGACTTGACTAACTCCACTTCCCACAGTTCTTACATTCCTCAAAGACAAAACCGCTGCCCCAAAGAGAGCAGGAAGCAACTTAAGATTGTGAGGACCCCATTCCTGCTTCACCATCACCTCTTTTAGTTTCTCATTTTTTAATTAAACCAAAATGGAGGAATATTAGTATTTCCTCTAGGCTCCACCCAACAATTCTGTCCTCTACTCCCCTCCCCAGACCCCCTTCCCAAGTCCCAAATAAATTTCCTTTTATACTAGACCCATCATATGGCTGATACCTCAGCATGGGCCTGCTAAGGCACCCCCCTCCTGCCATATCATACCTTGTTTTATAAAACACATCATAGATGAATCTTGAAAGTCTAGGAAAATCAAAAACATAACGAATGTGTTGGCATTTTGTAGAAAGTTCAGTATCAGCTACAAAGGCAATAATGTTAGTTAAAACACTTACTATCCCCAGCCATGACTAAAAGGCCTCTCTTGGAATTCATGTCATCAATGCAACCTACTAACAAAATTTGAGCTTGACCAAGATACTGATAAAATGCATATCTGTCCATCGTCTCCCCCTAGCTGGCAGCTATAGCTTCTATGTGCTTTGGACCACTTTCTGTTCCCATGCCTTTTCTAAGACCAGTGTTTAGACATAAGGAAAGAGATGAAAACCATGTGGCCTGGAGGACTGGGACTTCCCCACCCCTGGCTAAATATCTTACACAACTTAAGGCTTTAATGGTGGTGGTGGGTGGTGGGTGGTGGTGGGTGTTCTTGGTTTTGGTTTTGGTTTGGGTTTTTTTGTTTTGTTTTTTGTTTTTTGTCTTTTGTTTTTGCCTCATAGTTTGGAGGCACTCTCTGTTTACTGGGGGCTTGGGTGAGGGGTAATCCTCTAGGGGTATCACTGAGTCCCTCTTGGGAACAGACCAAAAACTGTACATTCTAGAAAGAAGGACCACCCAGACAAGAAAGGGAGAGTGGCAGCTGACAGGAACAGCCAGAGAGCTGCTGCACTTCTCTGTGAGTGAAAGAAACAGATTCCAGACAAAGAACCCTAAAAGCCAGGGCCACCCCTGAGATAGAAGGTAGAAATCCTGATGATCCTGGAAAAGGTAGTAAGTGAAGATTTGGGGGGCAGCTGACAGAGAGAACGCAGTTACAGAAAGGCCAGCCACACAGAGAGAAGGAACAGAAACTCTACACGTTTTAGAACATACAAACAGCTCCCATCTAGGGGAAAGGAAGGGCCTCGGACTTGGAAGTCTGAGGGGAATGGAAGGGCCCTAGAACTGGAAGTCTAGGGGAATGGAGGGGCCTCAGATGTGGAAGTCTGGGGGAAGGGCTCTGGATATGACTATTTATAGGCTTCTGCCCCCCTCTCCTGACCCCTAACCTCACTCCAACTCACACCCATTCCTCTATCCCCGTCCTCCAATCTGATTGGTTGGTTCTACCCTAGTATCCCCACCTCCCAACTATTCTTAGGCTCTTTTCCCCTGGCAGCCATTTTTCTAACAATTGGATTCTCCTCAGGTTGAAGGGGACACATCACCAAAGGTTGCTAGAAGCAACCTTTCTTAAAGGGGCACATCTCTAACCAAGGTCATTGTCCCCCATACCCCACCTCCCAAATCCAATTCAGCTCTGTTTCTCCTGTTTATACAGCCAAGGACACCAGCCACATTTAGGTGGATCTTCCCATCTCAATGGCCTCGATCCAGAACGCTTCCCAGCTATGCTGGGAAGCAGATTTGTCTCTGGGCAGCACTGCATCCCTGCAGTTGGTCATCACTGTTAACCTGGTAAATGTGCTGAAGCCGGTCGTCGGTATGGTAAATGTGCTCTGACCTGTAAACTGGGCTGCTTCCCATCAACCTGATGTTTTTACTCTACCCTCCCACTGGAGAACCCAGCAGTTCTGAGAGCTTCTTCAGAAAAGCTGAGGTGCATCACGAGATGTGACTTGGGAGGACAGGAGTGCTACTGTGAGGGCCTGGCAGACCGTGAAGACTTAGTGTGCCTAGATCCCAGGCCTGTTTTTCTCACTACACTGGATTGACCCAAGGTGGGGAAATACCTGGATCGGCCTGAGGTAGGGAAGTGCTACCCATTTTATTGTACATGCTGCTTTAAAAAGAAGACACCGCTCCTGTGGGCAATTTTGTCTTTTTGCAGCATAAGCTATTTGTAATTCTGTCTGTAATAAGACAAATAATAGAGGTACTGGCCTGCAGGAAAAGATTTACATTGTGGAAGTTTGCTTACACACTGAATACTTTCTGAGTCAATGACATGGAAGGAAATTCAAAGTCCGTGGACTTTAGGAAAGGCCGGATGAGGCAGGGCAGCTCAGGGTGGGGCGGGCAGACTAGAGCAAACCATGAGAGTATATGTGCATGAGAATGTCCCAGAGGAACCCATGTGACCTTTCTGACTGCGTAGATGACTTTGATTGTTGATTGACAGGATCTAGAATCACTTAGGAGACATACCTCTGGGTATGTCTTTAAGAGAGTTTCTGGATTCCGTTCATTGAGGCAGGAAAGACCCATCCTGAATTGGGCAGCACATTCTGAGGGGTGAAGTCCAGGCTTGCTTAAAAAGAGAGAGCAGGCTGAGGAACTAATGCAACTCCTCTGCTTCCTCCTTAGAAGCTTTAGGACCAGATGCCTCACACTCCCATCTCACACTTCCCCATCTTGACTATCATACTGTGAACCTGGATGGCCCTTTTCTCTTTGGTTTTTTTCTTTGGGTCACAGCAAAAAAAAGTAGTTAATACAGTAACTCAGAAAATTATAATGACTTACTTTTCTTTTTTCAAAAAGAGCACCAATTCTAACTACTGAAAAGAATTAGAGAAGAGAATTTTTTTTTAATCTCATCAGTTTGATCCTAAGTCCCCCACAGAAGCAGCCCTGGTAAACCTGCAGTCTCCTATGGAAATGGATTTCACTTGCTCTCAGCTCACCTATGGAAACCCTCCTCTTCCCAGATTTGGGCCTTCATTTACATCACTTTGTGCTCCCAATGGGTCATGAGCTTCCAACTGCCCGCCCAGGAACTCTTTGGATCCGTGAATGAAAGATACACATACATTAGCTTGTTTTTAAAATGCCTTGGCTCTCAAGGGCTTGGTGATAGGCTGGAAACCAATGATGGAATGATGGATGTCTCAGCAGGCCCATGCCAAGGCATCTCTTCCCCCTGAGGGACCAGCCACATGAGGGTAAAGCATAGAATAGAGTTTATTCAGGGCATGGGAGGGGAGCCAAGAGGGTAGTAGAGGCACAACAAAGAAGAGAGAGAGAGAGAGAGAGAGAGAGAGAGAGAGAGAGGAAGAGAAGTGGAGGCCAGCCATGACACATGGAGAGAGGGGGAAGGGAAGGGGGAGGGGCAGACAGAACCTGCAGGTGAGAGCTCTAGAGAGCAAGAGAGAGAGGACAGGGTCAAGCTGCCCTTTTTATAGTGGGCAGGCCTACCGACTGTTGCCAGGTAACCATGGGGAGGAGCGTACCTGGCTATTGCCAGATAGTTGTGGAGGTGGAGTTTTAGACAGAATACTAACACTTGGCAGTTCTAATCCTCCCACTGCTAGACGCTTTTCCCTCTGGTATTGCTGGCTTAACACCTTCTAAATCTACTTGAACTCTGCTGTCTGTTGCCTATTGTGAGGCCCATTGGTCTTTGTTCCCCACAGTGCTTCCCACCACCCCTCCAGGCAGTCCTTCCAAGGACCACTTTCCCTTTATCCTACATTTCAGATGATCTCCTCTATGCAGCTCTAAATCTGATCCATCTCTCCTCCCAGGGGCATGGCGACTCTGTGTCTCCTCCCCTCTCCTGTGTCCTAGCCTGGGTAACTCTAAGGGTCCCGCTCTGTCTCCCTTTGCCCAACCATTAGCTGCTGCATCTTTATTGGTTGATCAAAAACCAACTGGGGAAAAGGACCTTCAGCATTTGGACATGCAGATTCCAGATTGATGCAAAACAGAACCAATCTACCAGCATGTCACTTATGAGACAGAAACAAGAATGGTTTCTAAAAACACAGTCTCTGTTGCTTCAGGAGATTCAAAGCCCAAGGAAGCTCTCTTAACACATGACCAGCAAAAGGGCTCAGTGAATAAACAGACTTTCCAGGATCTATATGGTGGAAAGTGAAAACTCAGAGATACAACAGAGGTGGGGGGCAGGGGTGGGGGGGAGGGTAAATTAGCAAATACAACAGATATATAGATATAGAGATATATAGATATAGAATATAGATATGAGATATAGATATAATTAATTCACACTAAACAGACCTGAAGGATGAGACCAAGGAAACATACAGAAGTAAGACTGTGCCAGGAATTAGAGACAGACAAGTACAAAGTCCCTGGGGCAGGAAGGGGTTTGTATTCAAAACCACAGAACTCACAGGGAGTATAGCTTAAGGCAGAGGGCAGATCAAGTAACACTTTTGAAACACAGTATGGATTGGGGTTTTATTCTGGGGCTAATGGATGGCTTATTAAGTTATTAAAGGATGTTAATGAGAGGAAATCACATAATTTGATTTTTCCAGAGTGACCATGAGGGAATTGGCTCTGAAGTGCTGGTTGAAGGATCCAGTTCAGGAGCTGTGGGTGGGAATGCACACACTCGAGAGCTTGCAAGTGGAAAATGATGCTCTGTTGGCAAGAGGGCTCACATCCTCAGAGTGGAGGGAAGTTCTAGCCAGGCCACTGACACCTGGGACAGCTGACTCAGGAGCTGGGCCATCTGATCTGGCAAAGCTTATTAAAGCTTCCAAGCTTTGCTGATGTGGTTATTTGCTTCTGTGGCAAGGCAGCATGACTACCTAGCTGGAGGGCATTACCTGCTGGGCTGCCTGGACTCTGGAGAAACCTAAGTGCCTCCCTTCCTCTTGGGCTGTTTATTTATTGCTTAGGCAAGCTTTGTAAGAAGCTATTAATGAGGCCAGGAGGCCTTGAGGCTCTTACCCACTCTCTGAGTCATCACACACACACACACACACACACACACACACACAGAGAGAGAGAGAGAGAGAGAGAGAGAAGAGAGAGAGAGAGAGAGAGAGAGAGAGAGATGGTAGTAGGACGGCCCTTCCACTTTTAATTACCATAGAAATAAGAACTATTCATTGAGCATCTACTATATTCTAAGTGTATCATAGGAGAATGATATTATTCCTTTGGAATCCTTAACCACTCTCTAGAAAGGCATTTTCTTTCCATTTTCTACAGATCCAGAGAGGCTAAGTGAGTTGCCTGAAGTCACACAGCTACTAGCAGAACTAGAATTCAAACCCATAACCTTCAATGTCACGTGACTCTGCTTGTGCATCTCTCCTCCATTCTATAGATGAGGATGAGGAAGGCAGAAGAGAAGAGACGCTGCCTTCAACCAGATTGCTCAGGGCTTTTAAAAGCTTTTATCACAGAAAGAATCTGGCTTCACAGTGGGGTTATAAGGAGCTCAGGGCAGGACAAACTCACCTTTCCACTTCCTCCTAGTTGAGGATTAGAGACTGCTCCTATGGTTTTGTGTGTGTGTGTGTGTGTGTGTGTGTGTGTGTGTGTGTAAAAGTGCCTATGAAGTCCATTATTTAAACAAAATTTAAGCCAGCATACATCTAATTATCGCTTTATGTGTTGGAATTTATGAACCAGAAAGACTCACACATTGTTGGCCTGGATCTACTTCTGGCTAAGATGAACTCACTCCTTAAAGACCTTGGCATTCGAAATAACTATAGAAACCCAGAGAGATGTAGGATTGCATGATCTTAAAGCAACAGGCAGTGGATAATGAAGGACAGTGACTTCTGGGAACACGGGAACAAAACAGTTCAGTGTGTGAATCTTCCCGTCACAACAGATCTCTCAGGAAGCCACCAAAGAAGGGGAAGTGGGGGAGGGTGTTACCACTGACAGAGCTGACAGGTACAGAGAGTTTTACACGGTGTCAGAGCTGACAGGTTGAATCCATGAGGCCATCTCTATAACTTCCTTGTCTCATTGCTGTGACACAGTAATTGAGAGAAAAAACTTTAGAAAAAGAAGGGTTATTTTGGCTCTGGTTTAAGAAGGCATGATGGCCGGCATGGAGCAGCTGATCACAATGCAGCCTGAGTCAGGAAGAAGAGCTCTTTTGTAAAACCTCAAGGGTCTCCCCCTAGGGCCCCACTTCTTATGGTGAGGCCCCACCTCCTAAGGGTCCTCAAACAACACCGCATCTTAGAGCTCAGAGTTTAAATGTGAGCCTCTAGAAGACATTCCACATCCAATCCACTATGCCAGGAAAAGCAAAGGAGCTAGAATTTATAGAACAGTGACATAGACAGACCCTTCAAATATGTAACGAATATTATTGCCTAAGCCTGGACCTTCTGGAAGACTGGGAAGAAAACAGCCTGCTTCTAGTGTTAAAGGAAGAGCTCTTCAGTAGGGTCTTGCCACAGTGTTAATCATGTTGCAAGTCTCAGAATAAGCATCATAAACATTTCTCCTTCTTGCCATACAAACTGGTACAATGACAGGGCCTCGGGAGAGGGCGGGGAGAGACAGAGGAAGGAAATAATGTTATCCCCTGTGAAATATAAGCAAACAATTTCCCTTCTGACTTGACCTAGAACAGAGAAAGCTTTTTGAGAAGCAAATAAGCTTCCAAAGTTGAATCACAGACCAAATCATTGAGTTAAAACTGGAACACCTTTCCCAGGGCTTCATGGATATCTGCAGAGCAAAGCACAAGCTCCAGATGACTCAGACACAGGTTAGCTTTCCCTCACACACACTTTGAGGAGAACACATTGGAGGGATGAAAGTTTTCCAATCTTCTCAATGCACAGCTCTAAGAAGAACACAATGTTGGAAATACTAAGCAGTCAGCATACTAAGGACATTTTTAGCTTGCTTTAACAAACCTCCACTGAGCACTCAGAATTAGCGAATGTGCAGAAAAAATGCAGTGAAAGAGAAGAGGCAGGGTTTTCTGTCCACGTTAATGGAACAACTCTCCAGCAACAGGGAACCCTGGGAGAATTCATAGGTATGAAGTGTTGGATCTCTGTCTGGGTTTCTTTTACCAGAAGTCATGCACTGTCATGCCTGCAGCCTGGACATCCTGGCAGACATGACTAACTGGTGAAGACATCCTAGTGATAAGCTGGGCAGACAATTGTTTACATGGAAAGCATCTGAAACTCTGGTCATCAGAATGTCTCCTGCTTTATCTATTGAGACAAAACTTAACTATAAATAGTGCCGTGTCTAAGTGTCTTGTTGATTTCATGACATTTAATTCTTTCAGAGACAAAATATTTACCTACTTGACCTTCTTGTTTTCTTTGGGCAACATATATATATTATAATATTAAAAAACACACACACACACACACACACCCACACACACACAACAACATATATTATTATATACACAAACACACACACATACATGGGCAAGGTGTTCATTTATATCTGCATGTGTTAGTTTCTGTGTGATGGAATAATTATGGCTCCACATGCATTTGTATACCGTACTTTGATCATATCCCCCTCAGCCTCCCCGCACCCACTCCTGCTTACCTTCTTCCTGTTCCTAGTCATTCTCTTTCCACTTTTATGTTCTGTTCTGTTTTTTGATGGCCAATGAGTTTTCATTAGGGCGGTGAGATTTTCATCTTTATTTTCCATAGAAATCACAATTTAAAGAAGTGATTTGCCTCAGTCCATTGAGTTAAGGCAGTGACACTCATGGGCTATGACATTATGTAAGAGATCCTATGATGCAAAATAAAACAACAACAACAAAACATCAGTCTGGGTGTGATGATTAGTGTTGACTGTCCATGTGGTGAGATGAGGAATTACCCAGGAAACAAGAGTGTAGCTGTGTGGAAACTATTTAGATCAGGCGTGCTTCTGGCGCATCCGTGAGGGAGTCTCTCCATTAGGCTAATTGAGGTGGGAGGAGCCACCCTGAGGGAGGACAGCACCATTGCCTAGACTTGGGTCCTGACTACACAGAAAGGAGGCAGTGAACACAAGAGTCAGTGGCTCTCCCCCTCCTAATGCAGACACAGTGTGACAGTTGCTTCAAGCGCCTTGACTTCCCCAACATGAACTGGGGACCACAATGAATCCTTCCATCTTAAGTTGCTTTTATCAGGAGATTTCACCATAGCAGCAGAAAATAACCAAGACAGCATGTTTCCCATACTCCCCAGGGTAAACTCCAACGGAGAAGTTATTTCTATTATTCTATTGCATTCATCTCAATGATTTGCACCATAAGCTGGGAAGTGATTTGAAAAGATGGAAAAAGAGTCTGTTTGTTCCGATTGAGAAATGCTCAGGCAGTATTAAAAATACCACTGCAGCTTTGTGGGGATCGTCTGCTTCTTGTCCATGATAAATGTCTTGTCTTGATGGCTTCCTAACAAACTGGATTCCCAATAAACATTTCCATGTAGGGTTCTTTGGTGGGTGTGGTGGGTAATAAAATAAAGCTTCCACCCCCACTCTTGCTTTAACATTCGTCACCACATCTCATAAATAGTGGAGGAGTTCTCACAAGGGACTCCTGGGGTGTGTATATAAATTGCTGTTATTTCTGTGGCTTACCACTTGGACCAAGAGTGATTTATCTTTGCACAACTAAAAGCTGCTGCAGAATTCATCATCTGGGGAGAGACATAAAGCCAACAGATCCATGTTTATTGAGCAGCTAACTATGAAATGTGTAGCAGGCACCAAGTCAGTCTGATTAACTCATAAATGAGAGTATCCATTGGATAGACTCTGGCACCCACAGCTTTAGCCAATGGTTCCTCAATACAGGCTTCACGAGGGCAGGCTATTCATCTGTCCTGTCCATCTGTCAACTCCTGCTGTCCCACAACATAGCCCATTATTATGCTCTAACTCTCTATTATAAAAGTTCTAAAACAACAAAATTGAAGGAACTTCAGGGTAGCACTGGTTTCATTGGTTTGCTTCTTGTATGGTTGTTGCGCTACTTTGGTTTTTGAGGCTGAATCTCGTGTCTCCCAGGCTGAGCAAAAACTCACTAGATAGACAACCTTGACTTTTTTCCTTTTTTGAAAGGCTTTTCACTTATTTCTTTTTACTTTCTGAGTGTTTTCCTTGCATGTATGTTGTTTCTCACATACATGCCTGGTGTCCTTGCAGTTCTGAAGAAGGCATCAGATCCCCTAGAACTAGGGTTATGGAGAGTTGTTAGTCTCTCCTAGGTGCTGGGAACCAAGCCAAGGGCCTATTGGAGCACTGAATGTTCTTATCTCTGAGTCACCATTTCAGCTTTCATGACCTTAAATTTCTGATGCTCCTGTCTGCCTTCCAAGTGCTGGGGTTACAGGCATGAGCCACCATGCCCAGTCTGTGCCGTAGGAGGCATTGAATTCAAGGGCTTCATGCATGCTAGGCATGTACTCTGCTGCCTAAGCTACATCCCTAGCCTTACCACATGAAGTCTACCACTCAGATTTGTTCTGTGACACACCTCTGTGTCTGTAGAGCTCTGTAATTTTCTATGCCCTTCCGAAGCCAATTGCAAAGCATACTACATTGCTCTCTAAGTACTTCTGCATACGTAACACTAATTTCAGCTTGCTATCTTTTCGTAGTTTTGTTTTCCTTGTGATGAAAGGTTTTACATGCCATGTATACAAGCCATAAGAATACATTGCTGGATTGAATTGTGACACTAGCTCCGCCAATATTTATATGTTGGATCTGGGGAGAAGGCTCAGTGGGCGAGAGTGTTGCTGGACAAGCACAGGGGACCTGAGTTCAAATCTCCACCAGTCACAAGAAATCTTGGGCACTTGTACTCCAGTAACCCAGCACTAGAGTAGAGGTAGGGTGGAGACAAGAGCATCCTGGGGTTCCTTTGGTGAGCCATCCTAGCCAAAACAGCACTCTCCAGATTGTTTGAAAGACCCTGTCTCAATGGGAAAAGGCTAATATCCTTTCCCTGATCTCTAGTCATACATTCATAGGTCCAGAACCCCTAAATACACACACACACACACACACACACACACACACACTGAAATCATTACATCCTAGCACATGGCAGTATGTAATAGGAAGATATATCATTAGAGAGGTGAAGAACTATTGGACCGTGATAATTAACGTCAAAGTCTACCATTGCCTGGGTAGCTTTCTGGGCTAGGCACAAAATGGGGGACTCCCTTTTCCAGTAGGGTTTTTTCCTTCTCTGACCTTGTTTGGGGAGCCCAAAACCATATACCATCTACATGCAGAATATTACATAGCTTTAGAGAGATTACAGCTTCCTTTCTTCCCATAAGAACCTATCCAGCAAGCACCTGAGATTCCTGCAATGCCTCTTCATGCAAACGAGGCATTGACAGAACTTTAAAACTATAGTCAATAATTTTCATTTACCCTGAAAACTCCTTTCTCACTCTCCAGGGTCCATATATAGCCTGGTTCACTCCAAATACAGTGTATGCGTACAAATCTGCCCCAAATAAAGAAATATGCACAAGCAAAGATAGTCTCAGACAGCTGTTTCATTGAAGATCATCGGAGAAGGCCTTCGCCCTATCCCCTACCCTCTCACACACCACTGCTCCCCCCAACTCCCAGCCTGACTGAGATCCTGCAGAACTCTGCCCATTCTGGACTCTGCTTCATCCTCCCAGCCTGCAGTGGCGTCTGGACACCCTGATAGGGAGGAAACAGAGGATGTGAAACTACAGCTAGACTCCAAAACACATACTACAAAGAACATATCAACCCATAATCAGGATGGGCCCTAAACCAATATGAGTGTTGTGCTTCCCAGGGTAGGGATTAGGTAACAGACATACACAGACAGAGGGAAACAGAGAGCAAATGGCCATTCTTAAGCTAAGCAAAGAAGCAATGGACACAGCCTCCCCTCACAGCCTGCAGGAGCCAAACCTGGCCACACCTTGATCACAAACTTAGAACTTACAGAATGGCTAGGAAGTCGATCTCAGTTGCCCAAGCCACATAGTGGACTTTTGCTATGGCAGCACCAGCAAGACATATAGCTCTGTAACTCAAACACCTGACAAAACATAAAATAGCATTACCTCCGAACAGTCCCACATGTCAATCTTTATGTCAGATACCACTCTGAATTTGTATGTAGTGTGTAACTTTTAAAAAACCATGCTTGTTCCTTGCTAGTGCTGTGCCCTGAGCTGTGCTCCAAGATCATCCTCAAGCAATAGCTGTCTTAGCCCTCACCACTAGCTTCACCAAGCCAACCAGTGTCACTCAGCTCTGCCAAACTGCCAGCTCTGATGCTTTTCCCATGAACACAGGAACTGCACTCCCTCTCTGCTAGTCAACCACCCCACAACTAGCTCTGCCAATTTCCACCCTGACTGTGCCTTTTCTCCTGCCCACCTGAGTTGCTGCAGATGGAAAACACCAGACAGTTCTAACCTATTTTTTTTGTTTTGTTTGTCTTTTTGTTTTTTTATTGGAAAATTTTTTTTACATTTCAGATGTTCTCTCCTTACCCCATTTCCCCCCTCCCTCCCAGGAACTCACTATCCCTTCCCCCCTCCTCCTGCCTCCACGTTGGTGTACCCCCCCCACCCTCCCCTGTACCTCACCTCCCCACCTCGAGTATCCCCCCCCACGACGTCCAGCCTTCATGGGACCAAGGATCTCTTCTCCCACTTATATATAGCTCCGTTGCATATATAACTGGAGTCATGGGTCCCTCCTAAGCGCTCCCAGGCTGGTGGTTTAGACCCTGGGGGCTCTTGTTGGTTGGGATTGTTGCTTTCCTCATGGGTCACGAATCCTCTCAACTCCTTCTGCCTTCACTCTATCTTCTCCATTGGGAACCCATGATCAGTTTAATGGTTAGCTGTGAGCATCTGCCTCTGAGTATGTCAGACTCTTGCAGACCTCTAAGGAGACAGCTATATCAGGCTCCTGTCAGCATGTACATCCTGACATCCACATCAACCTCTACCTTTGGTGACTGCACATAGGATGGATTTCCAGGTGGAATGGTCTGTAGACAGTCCCTCCTTCAGTTTCTGCCCTGCACTGTGTCTCCATATTTGCACCCTTGAGTATTTTGTTACTCCTTCTAAGAAGGACTGAAGGCTCCCCTATTTGGTCATCATTCTTCATGAGCTTTATGTGGTCTGTGAGTTGAATCTTGGGTATTTCAGGCTTCTGGGCTAAAATCCAATAATCAGTGAGTGAATACCATGTATGTTCTTTTGTGATTGGGTTACTTCACTCAGGATGATATTTTCTAGTTCCATCCATTTATATAAGAATTTATCAAATTCATTGTTTTTAATAGCTGAGTAATATTCCATTGTATAAATGTACCACATTTTTTGTATCCATTCCTCTGTTGAAGGGCATCTGGGTTCTTTTCCAGTTTCTGGCTATTATAAATAAAGCTGCTATGAACATAGTGGAGCATATGTCCTTGTTATGTGTTAGAGCATCTTCTGGATACCCAGGAGTGGTATAGCTGGGTCCTCAGGTAGTGATATGTCCAATTTTCTGAGGAACCGCCAGACTGATTTCCATAGTGGTTGCACCATCTTGCAATCCCACCAACAATGGAGGAGTGTTCCTCTTTCTCCACATCCTTGCCAGCATCTGCTATCACCTGAGTTTTTTATTTTAGCCATTCTGACTGGTGTGAAGTGGAATCTCAGGGTTGTTTTGATTTGCATTTCCCTGATGACCAAGGATGCTAAACATTTCTTTAGGTGCTTCTCGGCCATTCACATTTCCTCAGTTGAGACTTCTTTGTTTAGCTCCTTACTCCCATTTTTTAATAGGGTTATTTGGTTGCCTAGAGTCTAATTTCTTGAGTTCTTTGTATATATTGGATATTAGTCCTCTATCGGATGTGGGATTGGTAAAGATCTTTTCCCAATCTGTTGTTGCTGTTTTGTCCTATTGACAGTGTTCTTTGCCTTACAGAAACTTTGCAATTTTATGAGGTCCCATTTGTCAATTCTTGATCTTAGAGCATAGGCCATTGGTGTTCTGTTCAGGAACTTTCCCCTGTGCCTAGGTATTCGAGGGTCTTCCCCACTTTCTCTTCTATTAGTTTCAGTGTGTCTGGTTTTTATGTGAAGGTCCTTTATCCACCTGGACTTGAGCTTTGTACAAGGAGATAGGAATGGATCGATTTGCATTCTTCTGCATGCTGTCCTCCAGTTGAACCTGCACCATTTGTTGAAAATGCTGTCCTTGTTCCACTGGATGGTTTTAGCTCCTTTGTCAAAGATTAAATGACCATAGTTGTGTGGATTCATTTCTGGGTCTTCAACTCTATTCCACTGATCTTCCTGCCTGTCTCTGTACCAATACCAGGCCGTTTTTATCACTACTGCTCTGTAGTAAAGCTTGAGGTCAGGGATGGTGATTCCTCCAGAAGTTCTTTTATTGTTGAGAATGGTTTTCGCTATCCTGGGTTTTTTGTTGTTCCAAATAAATTTGAGAATTTCTCTTTCTAGTTCTGTAAAGAATTGAGTTGGTATTTTAATGGGGATTGCATTGAATCTGTAGATTGCTTTTGGCAAGATGGCCATTTTTTACTATATTAATCCTGCCAATCCATGAGCATGGGAGATCTTTCCATTTCCTGAGATCTTCTTCAATTTCTTTCTTCAGAGACTTGAAGTTTTTGTCATACAGATCTTTCACTTGCTTGGTTAGATTCACACCGAGGTATTTTATATTATGTGTGACTATTGTGAAGGGTGTCATTTCCCTAATTTCTTTTCAGCCGTTTATCTTTCATGTAGGGAAGGCTACTGATTTGTTCGAGTTGATTTTATAACCTGCCACCTTGCTGAAGTTGTTTATCAGGTTTTAGGAGTTCTCTGGTGGAGTTTTTGGGGTCACTTAAGTATACTATCATATCATCTGCAAATAGTGATATTTTGACTTCTTCCTTTCCTATTTGTATTCCTTTGATTTCTTTTGTTGTCTAATTGCTCTGGCTAGGACTTCCAGTACTATATTGAATAGGTAGGGAGAGAGTGGGCAGCCTTGCCTAGTCCCTGATTTTAGTGGAAATGCTTCAAGTTTCTCTCCATTTAGTTTGATGTTAGCTACTGGTTTGCTGTATATTGCTTTTACTATGTTTAGGTATGGTCCTTGAATTCCTGTTCTTTCCAAGACTTTTACCATGAAGGGATGTTGAATTTTGTCAAATGCTTTCTCAGCATCTAATGAGATGATCGTGTGGTTTTTTTCTTTGAGTTTGTTTATATGTGGATTACATTGATGGATTTCCGAATATTGAACCATCCTGCATTCCTGGGATAAAGCCCACTTAAAACCAGCCAGATAACACAGTCGTTGGGCTCAGAATCTATTGCCCTAAACTCATCAGCTATCCTATATCAGAATTTCTCAGTGCCAGAGGCCACCACAGGTTCTAGCTGCCCCAGGCCTTACATGGTATCCATCTTCTCTCTCCAAGGCCCTTCTCTCTCTGTTCCCCCATCCCCACCTCCCACCCCCCACCCCCCCAGACCCAGTTTAGCTTTCGAAGTCCTTATTGACACAATCAAGAACCAGTTAGGGAAACAACAACTTCACCTACATTTGTATGCACAAATCAATCCATTCTTGAAACATAGGAGCAAAATTATGCATATATGTGTTTTTATGTAAGGATCCCTTTCCCAGTACACATGATTTTGAAGCTCACTCATGGTTTCCAAGTGTTGGCAGTTTATGTCTCTTTATGGTTAAGAACGTTCCACTGTGAGGTTATTCGGTGATTGTTTACACGTTTCTCCTGTTGATAGACACAGCTGGTGTGTCATTCTTCAAGTGCCTATCCACTGTTTGGGAGTCTGAGGTTTGTTTGTTTGGTTGGTTGGTTGCTTGCTTTTGTTTATGGGTACATGTGCATATGCGTGTATGCATATGTTTGTGCATGCGTGCCACGCTATATATACAGGACAGAGGACAACTTTTGGTATTCAGTTTTCTTCTACTATATAAGTCTCAGATATTGAACTCAAGTTATCAAGCTCTGTGGTGAGTGCATTTACCTATTCAGGCATCTTGACAGACCTGTTTGTTTGTGAGTTTGTTTTCCAAAGGTTCTCCTAGACTTGAAACTCACCAAGTAGACTAGGCTGGCCAGCCAATGAAACTGGGGGAATCTACCTTTCTCCACCTGCCCTGTACTGGGTTTATAAATATACACCACCATGCTCCCGACATGCTCTACTTCTGTTTACATAGGCCCTGGGACTCAAACTCAGATCCTTGTGCTTGCTGTAAAAGCAGCCAGCTCGCCATTCCCCCAGCTTAACATCACGTTAGGCTGAACTTCTCCATGGTGACTATTTCTGTGTAAAACTATCCTTACATATATGTTTGTCTTTCTGGAGTAGACAGTGATAGAATGTCTGTATTACAGGTATATGATCCATCTACAAAACATGGACTCTGCCAAGAGGCTCATTTCATTCCAGTGGTCACAGGACAGGATCGTCTGTTTGCTGCACACACTCACCATCTCTTCAACATTTGGTATCACTACGGTCAGGTAGCTCGTGAACAGAGACAGATTGGTTCTGTGTCTTGAAGTGATGTTATCTAGAACATGGCTGGGGAGACCTTACATCCAAGGACCAGGTTTATCCCTCACAGTGGGCAGTCCGGGGTGCAGTGGGGTGTGAGCCGTGGAGATGAATTGCCTGGGTGCAGTTTCCAACTCTGCTTCCTGAAAGCTGTGTGGGTTTTGCAAGCTATCTGAACTCTCTGGGCTTCAACATCACGAGGGCAGTCATGGACAAAACGAGGAGATAGAATTAAGACTACTTAGCAGCTAAGCTAGCCAGGTGGCTCAGCACGTACAGGTGCTTGCCGGCAGGCTTTTGACAACCTGAGTTTGAGCCCCAGGACCCACATGGTTGAAGGAAAGAACTGATTCTCACATGTTGTCCTCTGACCTCCTCATGCATGCTTGTGCCACATGTGTGTACACACACGTACACACACAATAAACAAATGTGATAAGAAAAAATGCTTCAAGAACACCTGGGCATAGGTAGCCCACTGGGAAGCAGAAGCTGATACTTCATTATAAGTCAGTCAACTCCACCCCTTGGCACGTTTCTTCCTTCTTTTTCCTTTACCTCCTCCGACTACCCCAGAGTTCTTTGACTCCTCCTCCTCTTCCCTAAGGCCTCTGTAGGAAAATGGATTGTGAGCTGAGGGTGGCAATTTACACCTCTAATTTTAGTACTTAGTAGATGAAGAAAAAGATTGCAAGTTTGAGGCCAGTCTGGGCTACATAGGGAGAACTTGTCAAAAAAAAAAAAAAAAAAAAGTTAATATATCTTCCTTGTTGGCTGAGATCTGAATATCCATCACATCCTCCTACTGCCACCAGCTAATCTACTCTTGCCTGGTGGACTAGAGCCCTTTGAACTTTGAGCCAAAATAAATCCTTACTTCTTTAAAATAAAAAACCAAACTAGACTACTTGAGCAGAACAGGATACACCCCTCGCTGAAGGCATTGTGTGGAGAGATCCTAGGAACCATGACACAGTAAAGACCACGATTTGAACCCCAGTTCCACTTACTAGTCTCAGTTTCCTTTTCTGCCAGCTGTGAGCATCACCTTGCCTGGTGGGAGGGCCACATAAGTGTCTAAAACACCCAGTAGGGGTCTTGGCATAGTCATGGTATTAGGAAGACAAGAGGCCTTTCCCCCACATCTGAGGTAGGTACATTCCAAGGGAAGTTCTGCATCTCTCCACCCACTCACAGGCCCTTGAGATCTTCAGCCCTCTAGTCTTGCTCCTTGGGTGTTTAACATTCCTGGCTTTTGAGATCAAGTCCCACGCTCTATGGAAGCCGGCTCTAAGTGAAGACAGAGAGAAAAGCAAGAAAAGCGGATCCACTTAATACCTGTTTTCATTCAAGCCTCAAAGAAAAGACTTCAGAACAGTCTTCCCCACAGCCCTGCCCCTCAGCTTTCCATTAAAGCTTAGAGATACAAGCAGGGCTGTCCTTCTCTCTTCAATTGAAAATAGGAAAGGTCTTTTCCTACTTAACAAGTGATTCTTATAAAATGGAAATGAGGGCCTTTCATTCAGAGATGCCTCCAGTTTCCTCTCATTAACCGCAGGTTGGCTCCAGCTAATTGAGATCCTCTGAGTAAAAGGTTAACGTTTCTTAGCACGGAGCAAACTGAAGCATTTAGTAAGTTAGGCAGATGTTTTTTGTGTTTTTTCTCACTTGGGGAACACTGGGCTTCCAGGTAGTCGTTTCCCCTGCCTCTTCCTAGATCTGACACACATCAAGTGGATCCTAACTGAGCTCCCAAACCCACAGTTCGTAACATCTAAGCCTTATACAATGACAAATGCTTCCAGTCTGGGAGACTCATAGATTTTCACTGGATAATTAGGAAATGGGATGGATGAATCTCTTCCAAATTGTACTCTTGGGGAGGCCAAATAGTTTAATTTAAATTGCTGGCAAATTTACATAAGTGGAGGATGGAAACTTTTAGAAGCCAAGAAGACTATTTGAATAACAAGTATGGTTTGTTCTAGCTCGTGACCTTCAGCCTGTGAGCTGTCAGAGCCTCAGTTTCCACGTCTGCAGATGGTAGACAATAAGACCAACTGCAGAGAGCAACCATGAACTTGGGGTACGATCCACACAGCAGTCAACTCAGTATGAGACAGGTGTTCTCCTATTAGCAGATAATGAAGAAAGCAGAGTGACTTCTACATCATCCAGCAGGGTGCATCTGACCTCTATCATACAAGAAGAGGTGAAAACATCCCCTGGGAACTCCCTCCCACAGTACCCAAACTCTATGTTTAATGCAGGAAGGGTAATGATGTGTATCTTCTAAGACTCTGGAAGACAGTCATTTGTTCTGCATTCCTCAAGACTAAAAGCATGCACGGCAATTTAACACACATTTATACATTATTGATAGATGGGAAAGATGATGCTACTTCTAACCTGTGGCACACTGAGACATAAATAATCCTTGTTAAGTAGAATTCCTCAGTAACAGGGCTTTTTGCAAGATTTGATTCCTCCCATCTCCACCCCCAGCAACAGCAGAGTTACAGCTGTAACCTCCTGGGCGGTTGACCTGGACCTGGCGTCTGGTTAAACAATACCCACAGGAATTCTAAAACCCTTCTTTTACAAAAGAGGGGGATTTAGAGAGAGGATGGAGCCTTTGTGCTGGCTTCTAAGCAGATCTAGACTTTTTCTGCACCTCACATCCCAGAGATAGGCCATGAAGTTTCCCACTCTCCTGCCCAAGGAGGACTGTTCAAGTTGAAGACAGGGATTGAGTCGTGTCCCCAAGTAGTCATCTTACCAGCATAACTCATGACACATGCAGATAGTGTTCTTTCCTCCTGGCATC
Source organism: Mastomys natalensis (assembly GCA_021653895.1). Taxonomy (NCBI): domain Eukaryota; kingdom Metazoa; phylum Chordata; class Mammalia; order Rodentia; family Muridae; genus Mastomys; species Mastomys natalensis. The sequence goes on along the minus strand of JAJTUV010002618.1, from coordinate 197,742 downwards.
CACAGGCCAGAGTGGTTTTGACTGGGAGTTCAGTCTGGTTACATGAATGAATAACACACAGGAAACCTAGAAGCCACCATTCCAGGTCAGCTGATTGTCACTACAGAGGAACATACAAAGTTGCTAGATATTCTTTAGGATGAACTAGAAGATGACTTTGTGACAGCTTTAAATTTTTAAGTATTGGAAAACAACTTCTAAAAATCAAAGACCGCTGCTCAGGTATATGCGAGGTCCAGAATCAGCCTAGCAGCCAGTTAAAGGCTTATAATCCAAGGAAGGGAAGCTGAGCTGGTGTGACATGATGCTCTGTTATTTGTTGACCTTGGTTCAGTCTCCTTATCCACAGAAGACACTGATGGCAGCTACCTTGTTGGTCACATTCAGAATGACTGAGAATTAAACTCACAAAACCCAAAGCCAAATGCCTGGCACGTAGAGTTGAACTAATACTAGTTTAGCAAATTATTGGGGCATTAAAATGTGGGGACAAACTCAAGAATATCAGATAAAGTTAAGCCCCACAAAACTTACACAGTTACTAACGATGCACCTTTCAGGTTAAATTCTCAAAATATTTACTTTTATGTTTCCAACTTGGCAGAAACTCTGAGCCAGACATGTCCCCAAGAGCTAGCCCGGACAAATCATCTCTTTTGTCCCCAAATACAGCCATGTTCACAACTTAAATGCAGCTTATTACATGCCCCTGGATTTGAAGTCAGGGCTGGGGGAACCCGGGTCCTGGTGAGTGCTGGATTACCTTTGGGAACTTTCTCTGCAAACAGGATCACGCATCTTTGTCAGCATGGTCATCAGCTTCACACAGGAAGAGCAAGTGCTTGATTAGAACACAGGGACTGCCCCTCCTCCGCCTGGCGTGGACCCTCTCCTTTACAAACTGTGAAAGCACCACATGAAGAAGCTGCCCAGGGGTCAAGAAAAGTAAAAGAAAAAAAAATAGCTCCACATTGGGCTTCCATGGTCCTAGTACTACTGACTTCAGGACAGATAACTCTTGTCCATAGACGGCCAAACCATACTGTAAGATGGTCAGTGACAACCTTTACTTCCACCACTAGATGCTATACACACACACACACACACACACACACACACACACACACACACACACATACTCTTATTATTAGTTAGATTTTACCTCTGTGACTATTTGAGAGAAAACAGCTTAAGGGAGGGGGACTTATTTAGGGCCCCAGTTTCAGTTCAGTCTGTGGTCACTTGGTTCCATACATTGCAACAGAACCTCAGAGCAGCTGGAATGTATGATGGGGGAGACTCTTCATGGCAGAAAGGAAAACAAGAGAAGAGGGCGTACAGAAAGGGGTGGAGGGTAAGATAGTGTTCCAAAGATAGATCCCTGGTGACTTCCTTCCTTCCATTAGACAAGATATAGCTCACAACACATGCCCAGTGACCCACTTGCTCCAGCCAGGCCCTAGTTCCACAATTTCACCCCCCCCCAAAAGTCTATTTAATCTTCAGTTCATTGATGGATAAAACTATTTATTAGGTCAGAGTCCTCATGATTCAGTCGTCTCTGGAACACATTCCCACAAACACAGGCACACACAGAGATATGCTTTCACTAATGCCTGAGCATCCCTCAGTCGAATCAAGTGGATACTGAAGATAAACCACCACAGACTGTCAATTATGTACACTGTGATTGTTAAAATGCTCAGTGGTCTGATGTTTCTCTTTTCCAACTTAAGAAAGATGGGAATCAGAACAGCTGCAGATTAACTGGGATGAGGAACTTAAGGAAAAGGAAAATAAATATAAGCAGAACACAAGGAAAGCAGAAGGTTAGCGTCTACAACACACATATCTTTAGGCCCTTGTGCCTCGCAAATTGCGCGCTACGATGTTTTGATGGCTGGTGAAAAGAGAATAAGAAATGACAAGATTGCTGGTGTGGTCATCGCAGAGGGACGATATATGATCCTGAAAGGGGCCGGGGGGGGGGCCGTCAGAGATACTGTGTTTCAAGATAGTCATGCCTGAGCCATTCCACAAGCATGCACAGAGGTCAGTATAATGTAGGCAGGTAGCATAACACAATCGAAAGCTTAGAAATAACACAAGGCATAGCAAGCAGAGAGCTCATGAGCACAGCTCAGAATAACTTCACTTTTGTTATTACCCTTTGCTTGATGGGATCAGGTTAGCACCAAATCCTCCGCCAGCAGTCTGCCCTGGCTGCTCTCACAGCCAGTCATTAAAAGGGTAAAATTCATAGAGCCATGTGGGTAGAGGCTGAAGTACATTCCGACTTGCCTTTTCTTTTGTTGCTTGGCTTGGCAGACGTAAGATATGGGAGAATAAGTTCTAAAGTAAATGCCCCACAATGAAGAGTAAGAGTAACAGTAAGCCCCTCTGCTCTCCCTGTCTACCTGCATGGTGGCTCCCGTCACTAACAGCTGCGTTGGGTCTGCAGCACTTATTTGCTGTTCTGGATGTGCCCTGAATGGCCCTCCCCGGGATCTGCTGACTTTGTGAGAAAGCACTTCCTCTCTTCACTTTTCATGTTTTACGCACATTGTCACCACTAAACAAGGCACCAGATGGCCAATGGGTCCATAGTATGGCATCCAGTGTTGTGTTAGAGGACCTTGGAAGATTTACCCTGTTTTTACTAAGAGACTTCTCAGAAACTGCACATATAAGGAAAGGGAGAGAGGAAAGCAGACATAGGCAAGGCAAGCAGAGGGAGGGGATGAGTTACAATAGGGGGACAACAAGGGTCTCTGTTGTTCCTAAAGTGGGAGCTTGAACTGAGGCAACTGTTCAAAGATGTCCCAAGGGAAAAACAAACAAATAAACAAGCAAACTGACGTGGAAGGCAGCTCCGTACCTCCATATTGAACCACTGCTATTTGAGGTCTTTGTCTGATGGTGCAACCTTGAATGTAGCAGTGACCTTCCTAGAGAGGTCAAGCTGCTTGCTCCCGGACTGTGGAACTCTGTATCTGATGTTCTCAACCATTCTGACTTATTGCTCTGAGACATGTCAGCTCTGAACTAGCTGCCGTTCACATCTTTGACAGCCGAAAGAATGAATGCCTGGGTCTTGGGGCAGGGGTAGACAACATATCTCAGCATCCACTGTGCCCTATGAAGAAGACAGGATTCTATCTTCAAAATAAAGAGAATTTATTGAAGTGTTTTAGGCAGGCGACTGGCATGAGCTGATCTTCACTGTGGAAACAGCACTCCAGCTGGGTGATGGAGTGAAGACGGGCAGAAACAGCAGCAGGAGGACCAATTAGGAGGCTATGGGAGATGTCTCTGCCAGAAGGAAGGCAGCCTGGTGGGAATGGATGTGGTGTGACACAGCAGGATGGAGGACTGGCTGGAAGGACTCTGGCCTGAGCTCCTGGGTGCATGGCAAGACAGTGGATGCTCCAGAAACTTCTGCATTTCCTGAGAAAGTTATTCCTTCCATTTAAGCAGGATGAGGCTGTAGTCCCGGGGAGATGCCAAGAACATACTATAGAAAGAAAAGTCTAGGCTAGAGACAAAATGAAGAGATGCATAAAGAGACTATTGTAGACTATGCAGTATGTCAGCCCTCTTAAGAATGCAGAACTCAAGAGGAGGAAATCCCTGGAGAAATTCCCTTTTAGAAAAAGGAGAGAGCATCAGAGTAGAGCCAAGGAAGTGGGCTAGAAACAGAAGCCAGAGGTGCTGGCGAAACACCAGGAGCCAGTGGCTTCTGGCCAGCCGTTCTGAGCACTACACAGTGAGGGTTGTTCTTCATATTCTTTGAAGTAGGTAAATTCCTACTAAATCCTTTGACAAGTGAGAAGCTCAGACCACTGGAGCCACCTGCCCAGGGCTATACTTACCACCGGGAAAGGAACAAGGTTCTTCTTGCTCTCATGCTGTGGGACTCCATATCCAAAGCCCTCAACCATTCAGATTTGACATGGAGAGCTTTGCAAGGAAGTTGAAACTGGTCAAACCTGAACCATACTTTAGGAAAAAAAGGAACGTCCCCACACTTTCAACAAGGAGGGCATTGCAGGCTTAGCAGGGTCACTACTGCAATGAGCACAAGGGGGAGCTAAAGAGCAGTGACTTATACCACCAGCCTGAGGACAAAGCTGTCTCTCTGAGGGAGTCATGTACCTTCCTGGGGATTCCTTTGGCTGGCTGGCTTGCCTCCTTGCTTGCTTCTTATTTGTTTTACTTATTATTTGCTTGTTTATTTATTTTGTTGTTTCCCCTTCTATATCCATAACTATCTTGTTGATCAGAAGTTTTGTATGAACCCTTTTGCTTCATAATATTGGCTGTCTATTGAGAGAATGTTTGGTAAATTATTTCAGAAGGAAGAAGTGATGAGAAATAAGGTCGAAGTGAGACACAGATGGTTAATGTCACTCTCCTTAAGACATGGACAAGGACTGGCCCACATGCCCAACTTACCTCATGATAGCATTTAGACCCATTTTATTACCCCACTCCACGCTGTGTGTGTGTGTGTGTGTGTGTGTGTGTGTGTGTGTGTGTGTGTTTTGTTTCAGTTTGGAACAAATATCCTTGTTCTGATAATGGTAACAACTGACATAATCACATTTATTGACTCAAACTATGTCTTACAACACTAATTACTCGCAGCATGCCATGGATCCAGGTTAACAGACCAAAATCTCTGTCCTGGATGAACATTTCTGTTGTTGGGGTTGAAAAAATATACAACAAATGCAGTCCTAAATGACAATAAACAGGAAATATGGTGTGTCAATTTAGTGGAAACCAAAAGAAGAAGAAAGTGGGCCTGGAGAGGTGGCACTGTCCACACAGAACTCGTCTCCCAAGACAGGGATCTGAGTTTAGTCCCCAGAACCCCCACTTTAAAACCCAGCCATGGTGGCATGCTCTTGCAACCCCAGTGCTGCGGAGAATGGGTGGATCCCTGGGTCTGGATGATCACGGTCAATGAAGAGATCCTGTTTGAAGTCAACCAAGGTGAGTGGCACCTAAGGAAAGACATCTGAGCCTGATCTGTAGCACATGTGCACCCATGCGTGCGCACACACACACACACACACACACACACACACCTGAACACATAAATATATGCACACACAAAAGAAGGAAGTAAAATCATCTTGATAGACGGGGTGCAGCATACAGACTTTTGGCAGCACACAACTAAGCTCAGTCTTAAATGATGGAGAAATCGTGACAGTGGGATGCGTGCGGGGATGGAGATGCACTGAGAACTTCAGGAATTCTGCAGAGCTAGGACCCAATGTTTTGTAAGAAAATAGCAGCAGACAAAGACAGAAGAAACTCCTCACAGCCTTCGAGTCTCTTGTGCAAATGCTTATCCGAGGTATGGAGGAAGGAAATGTTCATGGATTGAGTTATTGAGTGCACTTGTGGCATGAGGCTTTGAGTTGTAAGAGTGTCCTATGTAAATTCCACTGCACCCCTGAGATATAGGCATGAATATCTGTGCCTTAAAATTAGAGAAATTCATAACTAACTAAAACAATGACTTGTCAGCAATCTAAAAAGTTTTAAACCAGGCTCTAGCTGGTTCCCAAATCTGTTCCATTTTACTTTGTGATCCTATCCTTTTTTTTTTTTCTTATGCATAAAAACCCTTAGGTATGGAATGGAACGCATAATATTACATGACTATAAAGCATGGTGAATCATTTATATAGCTATGGCTGGCCCAGGCTTAGCACAGCATGATTTCAAAGTTCTCTTTGCAGGCTTGTGCAAGAGGAAAAACCCTACTACTTCCACATTAACCTTTAATAACACTGAATGGTCAGTGGGTGGCTGGGAGAGGCTGGGTATAAGTCTTGAATCTGAGAGCATGCCCAGGGGATGGGCATCTAATTACGTGAGTATATGAAGAATTCCAACGTCTTTTCATTTTAATGGGCTGACTTAAATATTTCTGAATAGGTTTGTGACATTTAGTTTGTAGTGGAAGGAGAAAGCTAGATAGAATGTAGCATTCAGCGTCATTGAATTTAAAAAATTGATGATCTTACAGCAAACCAGTGAGACATATTGAATGTGTTCATTCTTGGAGGTGAAATCATGTTTCTTGCTAAGTTCAGAATCCTCCTACAGACCAGGGCCCACTCAAAGCTCTGAGCACCCATTGGTGGATAAAATAGACAATGGGTTACAGTTGTGTGAGACACAGCAGGGACTATGAACTCAGGGGATGGTCATCTCTACCATGTCACAAACACTGTGTGCATCAGTAGGGGTGAAGCGTGACAAGAGCTCCGCAGTCAGGTTGCCACTGCATCCTGTTCTTACCCATCCTTTCTCACAAGAGCACAACCTAATAACTGCTTCATTTTCTCATCTCTAAACCATGACCCTCCTATTGTTCTTAGCTGTCCAGATGATGCTCAGAAAAGAAGACTGTAGTGCTGGACTGCAGAGCAGCAGTCAGTAAATAAGTCAGCTCTTGCTGCTGCTGCTGCTGCTGCTGCTGCTGCTGCTGCTGCTGCGCCTCCACCTCTGCTGGATGCTGCTGCCACCTCCCCCCACCCCTGGATGCTACTGCTGCTGCTACTGTACCTGCAGCTGCTGCGACTATTGCCAAGACAACAGCCATTACTGAATCTCCTTCCTCTTACTTATTCTCTCCTCCTTTTTCTTTTTCTTTTTTGTTCTGCTCCTTTTCTCCTCTTCCATCTATTTTTGTGTCCTCCCCTTTCTTCCTTTTCCATTTCATTTTCATATTTTTATTCTCCTTATTTGTCCTCCATCTTCTTCCCTTTCTCCTACCCTTCCCTCTGTCTTCTCCCCTCCCTTCCTTCATCTTCTCCTACTATCATCATTATCTCTACGCTGTCACCGCAGCTGCTCTGGCTCCCATGCACACACTCACAGTCATTTCTTGGTCTGTTCTTTCTCCTCTGCACACACCATCTCAAATTCTACTTTGTGCCATCTTTCCACCCGTCGCTGGGGGACCTTAGTACTAGATACAGCTCCGTGATAAAATGGAAAAATCTCACCCTGAAGATGTCGATGAGTCTTCACTGATATTTCTAGTTTAGGCACTTTAGACATAACTCTTCTGTATCTTAAACAAAGGTACTTTTTCATACAGTCTGCCTTTGGGCATCCCTCAGGCATCTCAAACTCCATCTGACTGGATCTGGGCTCCCTACCTCTCCTTACCTGTCTGCCCCTGACATTGGAAGATAGAAACAGTCCACAGCTGTCATGTGATAACTACTTAGCAGTTATTGTGAAACTCCTATTTTCTCTGACCTGACCCGCGGGCCTTGGTTATTCGTGGGTTGTCAGAGTGGACCGTCACCTGAAAGGAAACATGGGCTGAGAGAGAAGACGCAGACCCTGCAGGAATTTTGTCAAGGTCTCCTTTAATGCAAGGGCGATTTTCAATATATAGACTTGGGGAAGGGGGAAGGAAGGACAAAGGTCTTCTGTAAGAGCAGTTCATGTTGTTAATAGCTGAGCCATCTCTCCAGCTCCCAGGAAATGCCAGACTTTGAGTTTACTGAGTTAATTACTTAAAGTTACTTCTTTAAGTTTACTGAGACCTGAGATCTGAGGGAGCCTATCTTTTTAACTTGCTACTGATTAACTGCAGGAGACTCTCTGAGGTTCTCTTGGGACAATGGGTAGCTCCCTGGGCTTATCTCTTGACAGAGCAAGAGAATCTTCTTTGGTCAAAGGTCAGGTTTTTCCCAGAGAAGGCAGTTCCTCATAAAAGCAGTTTACAATTTTTATAAGCTAGGATGGTGGTCCAGGGTCCCCAACATTTCTCCTTGTTATGGTAAATTAATTTGGGGTTTCTACCTCACCTTAGATCAATTTGTTCCCAAATAAAAGACACAAAACCTTTATTTTGATAATAACCCTTAATAACATTAGAGCTGGGCAGGAATCAACCCTCTATGCTTCTATGCTATTTTGTCTATTTCCGCCCGGCCCGCCCCCGCCCCACCCCCCACCCCCGTCACTAATCCGAGATATCACTTGCAGTGTTCTGGTTGGGCTGCTCCTATTCCAATTGGCAGGCCCTCATGGCTATGTTCTCATAATCCATCTACCTCATGGTGTCCTCTGCCTTCCTCTTCTCATGGCCTCTGCCTCAGACCCCAGGCCGAGGAACCAAAGCCCCGCCTGCCTCTCTTCTGCCCAGCTACAGGCTGTAGACATCTCTATTCACCAATCAGGGTTAAGTTGGGGGCGGGACAAGGTTACCTACCATCTCTTGGTGTTTGTGAGGATCTCCTCATGGGGTGGGCAGATTCTGGGGGCCGGTATTTAGCATTAGAATACATAGCATAAATCGGACCAATCCACCACATCTACCCTGCACTCATCTATTCACCGGTTCCTCTGAAGTCTGCTTCCTGAATGCCCGTTGCGTTTACTTGCTTGTCTCTGTCACTGGCCTTATTTCATAAGATTGTTCCTCGTGTCACTATGACCATGGTCACCGCTTTCTAACTTCTCCGCTTGCCGCCTGTAGTTTATCTCTCCATTTGAAAGGACTTTTCACACCACTTCTTCCCCTTTATGCGTGTGTGCATATACATGCAGAGAGTACAGAGTGACTTCAGGGGTCCGTCTTCAGACACTATTCATCTTTTTTATTTTATTTTTGAGATAGGTCTCTAAGTGGCCTGGAACTGGTCATGCAAGCAAGCAGGGCTGGCAGCAAGCCCTAGGCACCCATCTGTTTCCAACTACCAGAACTGGATTACAACCATTGCCACAGCACTTGTTACATTAACCCAGCTTGTTACGTGGCTCTGGAGCCCAAGCTAATGCTGGTGCTCCTGTCGCACTGGACTGAGTTATCTGCCTACTGTTTTCTTTGCTTTGCTTTTAAAAGAGAGGTCAACATTTGTGTGGTCCAGAGGACCCTGCTCCCCTCCGTAACCCCTTGAGCATGCTCACTTTGCCCTCTGATTCCAACCATATATGTGGCATCTCCCTTCCCAATGATGCAAATTCTTCCTGTCCTGGGTCTCACTATTCCCTCCACCTGGGCAACTCTCTCTCCCTCAGTCTCCATTCGCTCTCCCACAGGACTGGCTTATGGTCATTTTGCAGATTCCATTTTCAATGCCACTTCCTTAAACCTCTGACCTGGACTTCCTTCATTTATATTCAACCTCCGTGCACCATGAACTTTTCCTTGTAGCTGAATTTATTAGTAAAATCGTTTATTAGACGACTGTATCCCTAATAGACCTGAAGGTCAGAGGGGGCCTGTTTCCTCGCTGCCAAGAACAGGATCTGGCATAAGGTAAACATTCAGTGAATCTGTGTTGAGAGAAATGCCCGTGATTTGTTGCCTTTATTCCTACAAAGCCGTTTGTCCTCTGGGCATTTCAGATCCCTGTTATTAACACTCCATTCTGTGAGACTTTTTTTACTTATTAAAATTACTGTTCTGTTCTCCTAAACCAGCTACTTTAAATTTGACTTTCCTTCTGCTGTCCCCAGCACATGTGGGACAGACCTTACGAAATGCAGTGGATTCTAGTAAACATGGGTCCCCAGCATGTCAGAGCAGCTCGTTATGGATGGAAGGAATCACCATCCTATGAGAATTGTGAGTTCCTGTATACCTTTCGAGGGAGAGGCCACTGAAACCGTTTCTGAACACATATCAGACAAGGAATCATGAGGCTTCAAGTCTGTTCCTTGTTTTTTAACTTTTTCTCCAGAGCTTTACAAACCAGAGTGCCCTGAGATGGCAGAAAGACCCTTGTGAACATACCTGGCCCCAAGGTACCACATGACTGACAGCATTTTGCAGATAAGGACCAAATCCATCTGCCAAGTAGCCCCTGAGGGCTTCCACCAGCAAAAGAGGCTTAAGGGAGCAGGAATTGAAAATAATTGAAATGCACACCACACATGCATACACACATGCATACACAGAGAGAGAGGGGGGAAAGAGAGAGAGAGAGAGAGAGAGAGAGAGAGAGAGAGAGAGAGAGAGAGGAAGAGAGAGAACTGCTTACCAATACCCTTAAAACAAATCAGATCTTGAGCTGTAAAGACAGAATTCTCAAGAGTCTTTCAAGAAGAATTGCATCAACACAGGCCTGTTGGGACAGTGCCCCTTAAACACAAAACAAACTTCACCGAATCACATACCCTCATCCACAAACATCTGTCGGGCAACTCAGTACAAACACAGTCTATATTTATGCTAATGTTTAGCTCTTGTCATCAGAGCTCCTCATTCCCCAGAGAGATTGCTCATTCATGACAGGGGGCTTTGGGGTTTGGGATGCCTTGTGAAATGGTAGGAAGCTTGGTGAGACTCCTCAGACCTGTCTTGACCTCTGTGCTTCAGGCCCATTACCCTGAACCCAGTTCTGTGAGGCCTGCTGAGGTGTCATTCTGTGTGTGGATGAGTGTTATCCATTGTCTCTGTGACCAGGGTGTCAGTGTTCCATGTGTCTCTTAGCTCTTCAGACAACAGTGGAGCACAGAACACAGGTGCTCATGTGGTATCTACTAATGGCTGACTTGTCAATACTTTCTAACACCTGAGAGAAAATCTTACAAAAAGAACAGGAGAAGAGGTGGCTCAGTGATCCTCTTGCAGAGGACTTGAGTTTGGATTTCAGCATCCATGTGAAGGGGCTCACAACTGCCTACACCTTCCAATTCCAAGGGGTTAATGCCTCTTGTGGCATCTATGGACACTGCACTCAATGTGGTATTCACTCACATAGACCTACACACATACATATAAATAAATAATCAAAACAAGATTAATGAAAGATAGGAACTAGATATGGAATCCAATTTGGAAAATACCAGTTATACATTGAACACCTACCAAAGTACATTAGTATGCTGGCCATTAGACATGGTTTACTTTTAGTTAAATGCATATAAACCTCACAAGTTGCATGGTTTTTGCTGTTGTTATCATTTTACAAAGGGAAGCTGAGGTCCAGAGCAGTTGATTTACCTCATCTTTCCATTCATAAGCAAATTACAATGCTTTTTCAGAACACACATGTCATTATAAAACATAAGCCCTTAATAGCATAAAGAGTAACAACAGTTGATATTTACCATCTTCAGGATGATAGTGAAGCATTTAATGTGCTTTATCTCTGTTCATTCCTGCTGTTACCCTGAGAAGTAGGCATCATCATGGCCATTATAGGTATGAGGTCACCGATACCCGGAGCAGCTGAGGATGTGGTGGTGCAAGGATTTGGGGCTGGGTAAAGAGGATAAATTTCAGTACAGATCTTCTGAGTGCTTAACCTACTAACTTCAGCACCATGGAAAGTTCCACAAGGTCTTGCCTAGATAGCTTTAAGATCAACTTGACTCAGCTGAGAGTCATTTGAGAAGAGAATCTCAACTTAGGAATACCTAGATCAGACTGGCCTGTCTGTAAGATGTTGTCTTGACTGTTATTTGATGTAGGAGGACCCATCTCATTGTGGTTTGCACCATTCCTGGGTAGGTGGACATGGGTTCTGTAAGAAAGCTAGCTGAGCAAGAGCCGCTCAGTGGGACAGTAAGCAGCATTGTCTAGTGTCTGCTATACTTCCCTGGATATGAAGCAACTCCCTTGGTCAGAGGTAATGCTATGTGAAATAGCAAGCATGCCTCTCTTCAAGTTTCTCTTTGAGTTCCTACCCTGCCTTCCTTCAGTGATGGCTGACAATCTGTTTAAATGAATCCATTCTTCTCCAGGTTGCTTTTAATTATGGCACTTTCCACAGCAACAGACTGACAGTAGACCTGGCATCATGAATGGACCACAGCTCCAATGTCCTCACTGGAAGAGGGAATGACAGTGTTTTACCATGAGACTATTGAAAAGCTCAGAAGAGATGATGAGCATAGCAGGTGTCTAACTTGCTGTAGGTGGCCTGAATTATATCAATAAATGTCTCATGTGCCAGCCAAATGTGACCATACTGTCACAAAGAAAGACTTCATTTGTGTTACCATTTAGATGCTTCAGTTTGTGGTGGGTTTGCTCCATGGCTGACCTGAGGTGAGGCAGGGCATCATGAGCATATACTAGAGCAAAGTTCCTCACCTTACAGAAGCCAAGAGACAGAGACACAGGATGATTGACAGAACAGAATGGGACCTGGATGCACACATTTGCCCTGGTATCCTACCTAGCCACGTTCCAACTATGTCCTTCAAAACAATATGTGACTTTTCTAGCACTTGGGTCCCCAACTCAAAAACAAGAAATTAAACTTCCCCTCTGTGAGCCTCAGTTTCCTCAAATGGAAATGCACATGGCAGAGAGGCTGAAGGGCTTGTGAGTGGCAAGAGAGCTTGCTGCTTTTATAAAGGATCTGAGTTCAGTTCCTATCATTCTTGTCAAATGGTTTCAACTTCCTATAACTCTAGGTCCAAAGGATTCAAAGGCCTCTTCTAGATTCTGAAAGCACTCACACTGAGGCAAACACAGAAGGGAGAGAGAGGGGAAGAGAGAGAGGGAGAGAGAACACAAAAATAAAATAAATTAAAAATTAAAGTCTTTTAAAATGATGGCAAATGACAATAACCACTTAGCGAGCACCAGTATGAAACTTTAGAAAGACACAGAGAGCCTGGTGGGGCTTGGTTGCACTTTTCGTTTTGGTTTGGTTTGTTGGTTTTGTATTTTTCCCCAAAGGATTTAAGTCTGTCTCACAGTTCAGAGGGACACATACATTGTGTCTAGGTTATTCTGTTTTGTTTTGTGGGTAAAGCAGGGTCTCATGAAGCTCATATCAACCTGTGTAGATAGAAATTCAACATATAGTCAAGAATTGCCTTGAACTTGTGATCCTCCTGCCTCCAGCTCCTTCATGCTGGGATTGCAAGGCTGCATTCAAAAGCCCTGTATACATGTTAGGCAAATCCTAGGCTTTGTTCAAATTAGGCAATTGCTTTACCAACTGAGCCCTCAAACAGCCCCTTCTGCAGTGCTTTCCCACAGGAGATTTGCACAGCAGGGAAGGCCAGACTTTAGCTCTGGAGCAATTTCCCTTTTGCCCTGCCTTCCCTTTATGTGCCCGCAAGGCCAAGGAAGATGAAAGCATCCCCAAGACCTGTCTTCATATGAAGATGTGCCATCTGACTTCTTGGGCTTGCCTGCGGGAGCAATCCAAAGACTTCAAATAATTGTCTTGATAGAACCAATTCAGAGAAAGTGCATTACAGGAGGCAAGAAAATTGCTAATCCTCACGCTCCTGAGTCTTCAATTTGCAGAAACTCAGAATCGAAATAATGAGAAAATAAGAATGGGTGCCTTCCAAGGCTAGTTCCCCAGAGAATGCTTGGCTGTCGCTCACTCCTCCAGGAAGGTTCTACCCTTCAGGGTTAAGAAGTCCTTCGGCTACTGGGGAGCATCATAGGGTCAGGGAAGAATGAAGTAATAGAAACACACATGTGGTAGAACACAGACCCAGGAGACAGAGGCTGAGAGGTCCAGCTCAGTCTCTCCCTACTGGGCAACTCCAGCCCTCCGTCACCCTGGCATCGTCAGGAAACAGTAAGTGCGCTGAGGTTACTGTGATCCAATGCAGAGTGTACCCACTGGTGAGTGTTCGGTAACTACCAACCAAGCTAACTGTTAGACACAGGCCACACTGTGCCATCTGAGTCCACAGTGCGTTCTGTTTTTATTAGCTGCGATCTCATTGGGACAAAGGAGTAATAGTGCCTGACGATGAAACCATTGAAGCTTCAGTGAGAACAATGACTACAGGCATTGCAGCACACCGCCCAATCCCTGCACATAGTCTGTGGTCAATCATTGAATTCAGTCTTCAAATTCTTGTGGTTCCCCAACTTATGATGTTCTGCTTTATGATGGCATGAAGTCAATATGAATTCAACAGAAACTATTTTTAATCTTGAATTTTGATATTTTCTTGGTGCTTACAAAAAGATGCAGTACAGTCCTCTCTCACGATGCCCAACAGTGACAGAAAGCTGCAGCACCTAGACAGCTTGGTAATCAGAGAGGACCATCTGACACCACAGTTACTATGTAGCTCAGTTATGACACCCAGGACGTTAGGTATATATAATTTATTTCCCACCTGTGAAAGTTTCAAGTTATCATGAATTTATTGCAGCGTGGCCCCATAGTGTGTCCACTGGGAATGTCTATACCCTTGACAAGTGGGTAAGCACAATGATTTTAAGGTCAGCTCTGCTCAGGTTTGACCATACACATCACTACTTCCTAGCTGACTGTAAAACCTAGGACAGACTTTTCTCTGTCTGGATCCCATTTTCCTCATCAACAGAAAGTTTCTTTGAGACTTTACTGAGATACTTTGTGAAAATCCCCATGTCTTGGTCACACTAGGTGGGTCTATTGTTGACAAAGAGATTTCCCTAGGCAATTTTCTCTTCCTAAGAGAGGTCTGATTGACACTGTAGTGCCTCCCAGAGGGGACAACAGAGACAGAAGCCCGAGCCCTCTCATAGACAGCATGGCACAATGCATGACAACCTATGTCCCTGAGCACACTAAATTCCTGTAAGAACCTTTGTAATAGTGTTTTCCCCTAGGGAATCCATAGACGGAATGACTAACAAAACAAGTTTATTTTTGTTCTGAAGGCTGGGAGCCTGCCACTGAGAACTCACTCCCAACTTGCAGGTAAATACCCTTGTCTATGACTTCATACATTCTTTGATCTGAAAAACATCAGAAATATTTCTACTTACACACTCACAAGAACTTCCAAGTTCACTTGGTGCTGTCCCACCTGTCCCACCGGAGCTATCACAGGCTCTCTCTTGATTACATTCACTGTGTAATCAAGCTCATTTCCTCAACGGATATAAAATCTTCTGTCTCACTGCAGACCACTGCAGAATTGCAGCACTTAACTAGGAAGCTGTCCAGTGTAACAACATTCCATTAAGGAGTGGTCATACCATGGTTGTTATGGTTTGGATCTTAAATGCCTTCTCCCAGTCCACCCCCTCCACATGTGGGACCATGTCACCAGAGAGGCATAAAAACGGTAAGCTTGAATGGGTTCAAACCCCAGAAATCTCAGAATTGAGAACCACGACACCACACAGAGTACCATTGGTTCTGGACCACATAGCATAAACACGTGGAGTTCTCCATACTAATGAGGGATCTAGAGAGCACCCGCATGTCCAGCCAATGAGCTTCTCTACTTGGGCATTCCATCCTGAAAAATCTATTTAATCCCTGGTTCACCTTGAACAAAATGTATGCATTTACATCCACCACCAAATAAACCAGTATGAACAAGGATCAGCTTTCTTAAACAGTGGCAGCGCCTAAACTCCCAGGGAAGGCCATCTATCTCTCTTCCAGCCCCTCTACATTCTCCTGACACTCACTCTGAATAAGACCAGTTCTACCCTTCCAGGACTCTGTCTTTCCCCTCTCCACCTGGCACACAGACACCTGGAGGGAAAGGTAGACTCATGAACCCCCTGTTCCTGACTCCCTCTCTCGTTGCTTGGGTACCCAGAGAGGAGAACAGAAAACCACTGTGGACTCTCCACTTTGGACTTTGTCCTACATTCTCTGTCGGTGGAGCTTCGAGCTCCAGCTTCGTAGAAACAGGGTGCAGTACCACACACCCCCTCCACACACACCCCCTGGAAAGTTCAGGTGTTGTCTTCAATGCAGCAGAGTTCAGACCTTTGGGATGTAATTGGGTCTTGGTGGCTGTGATCTCATCCAGGAATTCATCCATTTATAGATGCATAGCTTAATAGGCTATGAAAAAAATGACAAATCAGGGAGTTGTGGCCTAATTGGAGGAAGTATGTCAGTGGATCTATCCTTGAAGGGTCTATTTTGCTTTCAGGGTTCCCTTTCTCTCCCTCTCATCAGTATCTCTCCTTCCTTCCCAGACATCAGGAAGAGAGTAGCTTTGCCCCACCCCATCCTCTGCACCACGATGCTCACCCTGACAAGGACAAAACAGTGAGACTGAGTCACACTGGACTGAAGCCACTTAAACTGTGAGCCAAAGTCTTTTCTCCTAGAGCTGTCTGTCTCAGGCATTTTGTCATAGCAACAGAAAGCTGATCAGCACAGTCACCTGTCAGGAAGGAATGGCTCCAGTAAGATTTTACTAACTTGTAAATGAAGTCTTCACC
Source organism: Mastomys natalensis (assembly GCA_021653895.1). Classification (NCBI taxonomy): domain Eukaryota; kingdom Metazoa; phylum Chordata; class Mammalia; order Rodentia; family Muridae; genus Mastomys; species Mastomys natalensis. Next base: position 181,583 of record JAJTUV010002618.1, on the reverse strand, counting down.
ATATGAAAAAGATAAATTGCTCAGGAACCAGAACCACCACCCAGGGATGATTCTTGCCTTTGGTAATCTTAATCTTCACATCTTTAAAATGGAACAATGCTTGCAAGACAAGAACACAGATTAAGTGAGTCACGGAGGGAAGAATGGATAATTTCATATTGTTCTTCTTCTTTCCTTCCTATCTATATTCCGGCAAGCCCGCTCTGTGCTTTTACCATGCACGGATTTCCTCAGTAATTCAATCATTTTTCTACCTTTTGCTTCTGGATGCTGCTTGAACGTTCCACGGCTCAGTTGTTACTAACCACACTAATCTCGCTATCATAGGTAGCCTGAGCTAAGGTTTGAATTATTCAAACTGGGAACAAACAGTGAATGTCAGAATCCCAGGGGTCGGAGGGTTTGTTTTTTATCATGTAACAAGGACAGACATTTTAAATAAAGCTAAGAATCATTTTTTTAAATTCCATCAACAGAGATACGAAAATTGATTTAGTGTCTAATTAAAACCCCATATGTTCACAGTCCTACCACTGACAGGGAAGTTTTACAGATGTGCATTAAATGCTTAATTCATGGGAAAGTGGTCTGATTTATTTGTGTTTATGTGTGAAGATGGGCTGAGCACCAGCTACCTTAAGTGAACAGTTTTGTGCCTTTGAAAAATAAGAGAAGCAAATGAAATGTTCATAATTAAAGGGCTATCGGTAGCTGAGCATAATACTATCCAAGGTAGTCTATTCATGAGGCTTGTGAGCAATGGACCTTGCTGCTCCCAAGGGTTCTGAGAATAAAACTGAATGCTTCCGGGATTCACAGAAAGCTGTGAACACAATCACCTTCTCAAGAACCCTGAGAAATAACTTTAGAATGCAAGGCTTATACAAGCCATGCTGGGTGGTTTGGTCTGCCCAATAAGGACAATAGCTGTGCTTGAACTCCACTGGGGCAAATGAGGTAGCTTAGGAAAGATGCTTTATAACAAGCATTCAACAAGAGTTCCAGGCATTGGAAAGATGGGAGTGCCAAGGGCTCTGGCCCTGCACCTACCATTACATCACACAGACAAGTTCTAGACTTGGAACCAGTCCTGAACCTTCCCTGGTATCTGTTTACTCATCTGCCCAATAGAATCATAGCAGAACTTGTCTTGAACAGTTAGCAGAAGGTAAGAGCAATAGACAAAGGCTGACATGGTAGCCCCAGTGGCAAGGCACTAGCTTTGCAAACATGAAGACCTGAGTTCAATCTTCAGAACCCATGTGAAAAGCTGGACATGGTGTTATGAGCTTGCAATTCTACTGTCAGGGAGGTAGAGACATGGGGCTCAACTGGCCAGCCAGCCAAGCATACTTGGTGAGCTTCAGGCCAGTAGGTGGCATTCCTGAGACAAGATACCACCAGTCATGTGGCTTTGAAGGCTAGACCATTGGGAGGCCCAAAGTTCCTGAATAGGTGGGCCTAGATGGCTCCTAGACTCCCAGGAGACCAACTGACTCCTGGGAGCCTCCATACCAAGAATGTCAATGGATGGGTTCAGAATCTGAGGCAAGCAAATGTTGTGGAATAATGTACACTCTCTTGAAGACCCCTAATCACTCCCAAAGGTTTATATAGGCTGTGTGACCCATGAATAAATAACGGTGTTATTTTATGAAATATCATCTAAGAGAGCTATTTCACTAAATATCAATCTACAAGAATTGTTTCACCCCACCCAAAGGGAGCTGGAACACTGAAAACCATCTCCGAGAAGGACAGACCAAGGTCCAGCGAACCCACTGCCCAGCCAAGCTTCGTTCCTTTTGTTCTGGTCCCCTTGTAGTGGTGCTTGAATGTCCTGAGGGCAGAAGCATATGCACACATGCTTCCAGGTTCTGAGAATAAGACTGGATGCTTAGCAGATTCACAGAAAGCCGCTGAGCACAATCACCTTCCAGGCAAAGCTCTGCCGTATTCCACCACAGCCCCTCATGGACTAACTCCATGAGAACTGAAACCCTTTCTGCCCTGTGTTCTTTCAGTTAAGTACTTTATCACAATGATATAACAGTAACCCATCAACTAGAATGAACGGTGCAGCCTGAGATAGAACCTGTGTTTGCTGGACCTCGGCCTGGCCTTCTTCTTGATGGTTTGCAGCGTTACAGCTCCTTTTTGTGGGGGAGGGGCAGAGAAGAAGCTCTTCTAGGTGATATTCAGTGCAACAGGTCTCTTAAACTATATTTTGTAAAACAGCAGCTCTTTTTATTCTGAGTAACAAGGGCTCTATAAACCTTGAGGAGTAAGTAGGGGTTTTCCAGAAGAATATACATTATTGGCTGGGGCTTAGGTACTAGGAAGCCTTCATTTGCATCAAGAGGGATTCTAGGTGATTAAACCTGTAATTTAGCCAAGAGGCTGTGTAACTTCCCCAAGAAAGATAGAGGTAGCATCCTGGGTCTACATGCCTGAGTGGCATTGTGGGGAGAGGGTGGGTAATCCTGACTCCTGCCAGGCCTCAAGATGAGATTTTGGTCTCAAGATAAGATTTTCAGGGTTTCAGACACTTCTTGATCTCATTCTTGTTGCAGGCCTGATCTCCCCGGTAGCACTTGCCCCACACAGGGGTGCACCCATGAATAGATAGCCAGAGATGAGCAAGACTCCATTCACAAGGAACATCTAAACTTCCAGATACAGTTAAGAAATGTCCCACCCGTGGTAAAGAAAGCCAAGCTTCCTTCACCAACTCTTGTCCTTCACAATGCGAGGTCTATTTCTGGAACATTGTCTGATGTATTTGCCTGCCCAAGACACAGGTTAAGAATGCTTAGTGTCCAGAGGACAACCCAACCACTGTTTGGAAACCAAACAGGCATGGCAGCCGAGAGGCTACCACTGTGTTGCAACAGACCAAGGACAAGCATATGAGGTATTATCTGCAGACTATGGAGCAGTTTAGTACAAGAAAGCCCTAAGCACATATAAGAACACTGTACACTGTCTCTCCATCACTGTAGAACATGAGCTGTGAGAACTCATGTAACAGTAAGTTTTATTCACCAGATGTAATTGTCATCTCTGAGATTTGTTGCTGAATAGGCTTACCCTTTGTAGTTCTTTCTGAAATCTATCTGACTGGTTCAAATCAGCTGTTTTTGGTCAAAAGCCCTCTCTAAGCTGACTGGTTCAAACTGGCTTCTCTCTGCTTCTCACAGTATTGCTCTGCTTGCCCTCAAATTGACCCTGGCAATTTGTTCAAGTCTTCTAGCTTCTTTTTCTCTGGCTTTAACTGCCTCTGCACAAACTCATGAACAAACTCAATTCACTGCACTGCATTCACTCAACTGAACTGCACTGAACTCAACTCCACTCAACTGATTCACTCTGTCTAATCTTTCTCAAATTCATCACTTTGTCTGCCCTCAATTAGGTGTCACATTCAATCATGGCTACGTCCTTCTACAAATTAATTTTACTTTAAATGTGTGTACTAAGGATGTCTGTATTCCAGCTAGTGGGATTAAAGCTGTATGGTCTACATTCCAGTCAGATCACACAGACCTAGGTCCTTGCATGTGATCCCTTGCCAGAGCAGCCATGTTTCTGGATTAAAATTCTTCTACAAAATCACCTTGTAACACAACTTCCCAAGTGTTCCAGAGCAAAAAATGAAATATAGTGTCTTGAAATAAGCATGAATGTCAAATCTCTGGGTTTAATAACACACTTGCTCTTCTGTGACATTAAGTTCAAAAAGATGAATGAAATAGCATTCCATACTTTCTGAGTAAGAACTAATTCATTCATTCATTCATCGAATACATAAATTCTTAGTTTATATTATGTACCAGTCCCTGGGATAAAGTCTTGGAAAAATAAGCTACTGGGTCTTATCTTCATAGAGTTTACCACTCTATGATTCCCACTCTATGGGGAGCCACAGATCCCCATCCACGACAAATGTATTCTCTGAGCCGGGTTCCTTGGAATCCTCAGGAAGGAGGCTTTGGGGACAAACTCCCAACAATCATACAGATCTTGGTTTATCCGGCTACATATCCCCCTGACCTATCATTTTTCTTTTCCATAAAGAGGTTAAGAGGGCCCAGCATGAAGCACAACCCTACCATGAGGAAGACAGAGGGAGACCCCTTAGAGTGTCTTTTTTGCATTTGCACTCCAGAATTAATGCTGTAAATCGTTAGCCAGGTTACAGTCAGTATCAGGTCCGGTGAGAGCATAGACTGCAAACTAAAACTGCCAAAGGAACACTGGAGTACATTCTGATGTTTATCGCCACATCTGTAGCCCTAGAGAATCATAAACCAGCCTCTGTTCAAGTGCACAGTGGCTTTGTAGAAACCTCTGCTTCCTTCTGTCTTTCCTCTTTAAAAACAACACCAGTCCTTTTGTTTGCAGTCTTGACTGCTTTTTCAGACCATAAATCTACTGTCGGCACCTCTGAGATTACAGGCTTCTCCAAGGTCACTGAACTCTATGAGGGTTACGATTGCCTCTGGATTTTCTAGATCTTAAGGTTGCTTGGAAATTGTTCACTACCCTAGTGTTGATAATAGAATTGTCATGATAATAATAATATCATCAACAACCATTGGCTGGGAGATGGAATGTGCCAACATCTGTGTCAATCATTTGGTACACTCTGCCAACTTTAATCCTCCTAACTCCCCTGAAGGTTGGGCTTTGAGTTGGGTGCCCTGGTGTGCTTGCAGTCTTTTATTCAGGAAAAAGCTTGTATTCCCCTCAGATGCTGGGAGCTAAGAGCTAAGTCACACTCCTCCCTAGGAATTCCATCTCTAGGTGGGAGGGAACTGCCTTGCTCAAGGTCATGTCTCCACCCCAGGGCAGTCTGTAACCAATAATGGGATGACCTCTTATCCATCCAAAGGGGAGGATTCAGCAGAGTCATCCCACATCCATGTAGCTGCTGATAATGCAATTGGCTAAGGTCTTTGCTGCTGTTGCACAATAGTGCATTTCTTCCCTTGGCCCAGTCCTGTGTCCTTTACCACTCAACAAGTGTTGAATCTTAAAACACTGCCTTTGAAAAGTCTACCTCAGAGTCTGTTCCCAAAGAACCTAAAGAAGCCACTGCAGTGAAACTATATCTGCTCTGCATGGAGAACAGAACTCAAAGAGATGATGTGAACTGCTCAATCCTTAGGGAGGGAACACAGTATCTTATTGCAGGTGCCAAGTTCAAATCTCCATCAGAGGAATCCACCCCTCACTGGACAGCATCTTCTTCCACATCCCAGGTAATTCTGGTTGGGAATACTCATGAGTCCCCTGATGAGTTCAATTTATAGATTCTTCCTAGCATTCTGGAAAAAGTTGAGATAGCCAAGAAGTATTGGCCCCTCTAGCCCTTCTGCTGGCCTCATGATAATCCAGAGGGCATCCTAGCCGATAGAACATAATGCCACATAGGGTTCAAAAGCTGCCATAGAACCCTTACAGACAACCAAGTAAGTTTTTGTGTTTCTTCCTGCCTTCATGGATCATAAGTCAATATGGTTCACATGGACAAAGGATGCAGAGACAAGGAATGGGGTTTTGGAAGCTAAGTCACATTCCTATGAGTACATACATGAATAACTCACACCAGAACCAGCTGTGGGAAGCTGGATCAGATTTACTTTGGGTGATTAAGGCTTATAAAGTTTTGGGGGACTGAGGGAAGGAATATCTAGGATGGGCTGAGGGTCTAGGGTACCCAGATGCCTCATTCGCATGGGGAGCATTTCAGGAATTTCAGGGGCTAGCTAAATGGGTTCTTATCAGGGGAAAGGAAGTTGATCCTGTGAAGGTGTGTGGGGGTTTTTTTTAATTCCCCAGACAAAGCTGGAGAAGAAGAAGCACTGATAATGAAGGGAGTCTTCCATTACACACAGAACCCAGAGGCTATCCAGGCAAAGGTGGATTTTGACCTTAATTAGAAGAGTTTTCTCACAACTTATCTCGTTATCAAATTCGTCATATCCTGAACTCCCATTCACCAAGGTGTGAACAATGAAATCTCCATAGTGTTTTGCCTTTTCTCCCCTCTATGTAAATTCTCTGCATTGTTGAGTGCCTAGAAGAGGTGTGGACCTAGATGGTTGTCTTAGATTTGATATTGCTCTTTCCACTCTGCTCTAAACCTGTTCTCTTCATCTCTTGCCATGATGCTACAGAAACCATGGTCAAGTTCTCTACTCAACTGACCACAGTCCAGCCTCAAAGACTCTCACCTCTTCTCTAAACACATATCATTGCTATGCTTCATAATCACTAGAAAACATCTTCCCTCTACCACCTACAGAACTTTGCTAGATCCCATCTTCTGGCTCAGCCAAAGGCCAGGTTGCTTCCAACCACAGATGCTTCCCCAACACCAGCCAATCTCAGAGGTGGGTCAGAAAACCCACCCTTGTTACCTCAGAGGAAATTACAGTTGCAGGTCCCATAACCTGCAGAAGTAAAGGGTTCCTTTGTTCTGTAATTGTAAATGTCTCAGTCTGTGGTTGTTGAATCCATTGTTTAGGGGCCAGTGAAGAGGGAGAACATCAAGATGGGGAGTGCATGATGGAGCAAAGCTGGTTATCTCATGGTAACTGGGAAGAGAAGGAGAGAAAGATAGAGGGAGGAGAAGGAGGGAGAGAGGGAGGTCAGAGAGGAGAAAGAGTAGTAGGAGGAGGAGAGAAAGAAAGTAGGCCACTGAAAGATGAGAAGAGGAGAAAAAGGCAAGGTGGAAGAGGAAGAAGGAGGAGGAGACAGAGTGGGTAAGAGAAAGTGGTGGTGGCAGCTAGTTCAGTCCACTTCAAAGGCACTCTCCTTTTCCCAGTGATCTAACTTTTTCCACTAGACCCCACCCACTAAAGATTCCTACATAGTCACTACAGGGACCAGGCCTCCAGCACACAAGCTTTGGAGGATGTTTAAGATCAAATTACAGTACCTTCAATTTTCCAAGGCACAGCCAGTGTTTTGGTTTCATGTTCCTGTGGCATGAAGGACACAAATGTATTATCATATAGTTCTGGAAGTCACAAGTCTTAAATGGATCTCACTGGGCATTGTGGTTGGGTTTAATGATAATTTGTCTCAAATTAGATTCACCTGAGTAAGGAGCCAGTCTTGAAAAACATCCCTAATGAATTAACTCAGGAGAGTCCACCCCAATTCTGAGCCGAACCTTTTGGTAGCAGTTAATCGCCTTTGGCTAGCCTGGCCTTTCCTCTGCCTACTTGGCCTTCCCCCTGGCTGCCAAGGTGATTTGCTCTGTTGCTATGGCTGCTGCAGCTGCTGATTCCTTCGATGACATCAGAACCAGCCTTTGGAGGGCTCTGACCATGGATTAAGACTCCCCAGGAGTATGGTGATCAGCTTTGCGGACTGAGCCATACCAGACAGTTACCTTGGGACTACTCTACTGTTGAGGTGCCCAGCCTCAAGGACCAAGAAGTACTGTGTTCTCAGCCTCTTAGGTGTGATTCAGCTATCATTGCTATTTTAACAGAAGCTTTCTTAAATTCACACACACACACACTCACACATAATACAGCTCTGGGGCTGTATAAGGCTTATTGTAAATATAAAAATTATGTGTGTATTTTATCCAGGAACTGAATGGTTAAATGCAAGGTAGAACTCTCAGATTGAAATTAAAATTTCTACAACAGAGAATCTGTTTCCTTTGCATTTGTCTAGAGCTCCTTCTTCTCTCTCCTCTCCATGCCCACCTCGTTAGCATTCTGCTTAAAACTAAAAGAGAAGAAGAGAGGATGGTGTCCCCACTGAAGAACCTTGGGTCCTTCCAATTTATGAAAACCTACCTCCTCTCCCCCACCCCATCAACCATCAATCCTCCTCCATCAACTCATCTCCTCTCTTTTCTCTCCTTGACTGCATACTTCTCATCTCAGATAAGAAGCATTGTGTCTGTTGTCTACACTCACTAGAAACTCAACTATAATGGGCCTCTCTTTTTCTACATGACAGGCATTGTGATTTGAGTAGGAAATCTCCCCCATAGGTTCATGTGTTTGAACACATAGTCTCCAGCTGGTGGCGCTCTTTGGAAACGTTGTGGGGCCTGACAAGAGCAAGTGGGGAACTTGGGGCTTTCTAGTCAACCCCACTTTTTTGCACATTCTCCACTTCCTGACAGATGCAACATGACCCACCAGGCTCCTACGCCTGCTGCTACACAGTTCCCTCAGTGATGAACTGCTTTCCTTCCAATTATAATCTAGAACACACCCTTCTCCCCTAACTTGCTTCTTGTGATATATTTAATCACAGCAAAGTAAACAAATAACTAATATACAACAGGAAAAAAATGGCAGCAGCCAGCCCCGTCCAACTCTACAGTCTCCTTTCTTTGTCCAAATATAAGCAAGAGCGTTTTGTCCACACTGTCTATTTCAGCTCCAGGGGTGAATAGGAGTTTGCTCTGCTAGGATCACAAAACCACCCTCTGAGCCAATCACCAATACCTGAAGGATGGAGTTCAATCAGTGGCCAGTCCTGAGTGAAAAAACAACAAGATATGAAGGGAGATGCAAAGGCCCAGGAACAGCCTTCTCAAAAATGGCTGTCTTGGATAGCATGCTTAACTGTATCCATGGCTCTAAGAACGTTAGGTAACAAAAGCTAAGGCATGGCAACCTGAGGAGAGCTATCAAGGACAGAACCTATTCTCTAAATCTGAAATTCACTTTTAAGAACAAGATGATGGAAAGACAACTGACAAACATCAGGAACGCACCTCCACACCGACACCATATAATTACACTGTTTACCGGAAATCTCACAAGCCAGACGACAAATGTTTCTCTGCAATTATCTGATTTTGTGTTGCATAATTTAGATGTTCAAGTTGTCAGGAAAGAGCACTTATCCATAAATATAAAATTATGGATGTGTATCATCCGGTTATAAGACAATCAGTAAACGGGGTATTTAAGGGAAGTGTACAGTAATTACTGAGGCATGCTGTTTGGGGGATATGTTACCTAACCAGGTAATGAAATCGCTGAACACCACTTCTATCCAATTGTCACTCATTTGCAGATGGGAAGTATTCTACAGCTTTTAATCAAGTCATGTACTGTTCCATTTTACTGTGCATTAGACAGACGGTGCTTGGAATCGCTCTCTTTACAGTACAAGAGCCGAGGTTCCTTCCTTGGCACAGACGTGAGAAATAAAGGTTATGAAATCTTCAACAGAATTCTCCACCTGCCTTTAACATCTGTCTTCTCTCAGCCAATCCTTAGGAAACCTTACTTGTACATTGCCTCAGAATTGAGACAGAAGATCATTGGAGACAAAAAATAACATGGATGAGTGCCTACTGTGTGCTGGATATTGTTGACTCACCATGTTTTACCTCATCTCAGCCACCCCCATTTTGTAACAGGAGGAAATTCAGGCTCAGGGCTGGCATTACGTGTTCACGCTATCATAGCTTCTGAGAGGCAAAGCCAGAATTTGAAATCAAGTCATCCAGACTCCAAAGTCTATGTGCTTGCTGCCACAGCATAGATTCGGAGCTGGTAATGGCAAAGAATAAATGCCAAAGTTCCCTCCTAACTGTCAGGTTCTGTGATGCCAATTTTTGCAGCTCTACTCATAAATGGCACAAAAATAGCATCTGACAAATCAAGGCTCAGGGGAACCAAATTCTGCTGGATGGCTCTGTCATCTGTTGTAGTCTTCAAAGTGAAACCTGTAGGAATTCTCCCAAATCTCTCCACACTTGAGCCTGCACACAGTCCACAGGCCACAGAATGCAGGCCTGGGATTTAAGCTGTCTGAAAACACAGAGTCTAGTTTCCCCAAGCTGTGATTATAAGCAAGTGACCTACAGTGGCAGAGTGTGCAGATGGAAGGGAAAGGGTCATGGAAGCAAACATGAGCTAGCCGTGAAGGCATGGTGAGAAATGGACTAGGTGAGATTCCAAATACACTGTCGTGAATGGAGCACAGAATAGTCTCCTGCCAAAGAAATTGACGTGTTCAGTGAGGAGCAAAGAATAACACATGGAGAGGCTGGCGGCGGATCAGTGAGTAAACTAACAGTCCACATAAGCATGGGACCACAGCTCCATCCCAACTACCTAAGTCAAAGTGGGCACGGTGGTGCATACCTGTCACCCCAGCACTGCAGGACGGGGAGACAGATGGAGACAGGGAGATCACTGTGGCCAGCCAGCCAGTGTAGCCATCGATTAACCATGGGTCTGGTATATGATCCTGTCTGAAAAAAAAAAAAAAACTAGAGTGGAAAACAACTAAAGACACCTGGTATTAACATCAGGCCTCCACAGCATGCTTACACACACACACACATACACACATTTACACACACACACATGCATGTACCATTCGTACATATAAATGTACACAGGTACCCAGGTGCATAGTTTTATATACATGCACACATGTACACATGTGCATGCTTTTACAAACACATACATAAAAGGCAAGTAGTCCAGAAAGCATACAGAAATGTAGGAAAAACAGGGCATCTCAGAGAGTACTGTCCACAGAGGCCAGGTTGATGATAAAAATCAGCAGAACCACCAAAGCCACTGAGGGAAATGGGAGAGCGCATACTACATCTGTCCCAAGGGACATTGCTGTCTCACAGTTTCTTGTTCCAGGGACATCCTGCCCGTGGTGCAGAGGCTTCTAGCTTTCAAGAGAAGTCAGTATCCTGAAGGAGATCTCCCAGTTTTTAAATAAGTGATACAATTTATATCTAAATGTCTCCTCAAGGCCTTGGTCTCCAGATTGCTGCACTGTGGAACCTCTGGGAAATTTTAGAGGAGGCACCTAGTGAGGTATTCAGGTCTTGGAGTGCTGTCTTTGAACAGGCCTATGGGACCTCAGGGCCTCTCCTCTCCCCCTCTTTCTTTTCGGTCTCTTGTTTATTCCTTTCTCCTCTTTCTAACTCACCGTCCCCTCCCCCAGCCATGAGGTGTCCAGTTTTGTTCTTCCATATATTCCCTCCATGAGGAGCCACCACAAGCCCAGATCAACTTATAAACAGAGCCAAATTAAACCATAGTTCCTCATTATAATCAATATTTTGTCCTGACAATCTTAGGCATTTGTCACAGTAATAGAAGCTAATACAGATGGTAACAGATCAAAAACAACTAATACAGTAGCAGCCTAAATAAAACATCTGCAGCCCAGATTACTCATGTGACCCCCCAGTTTTCAGTTTTTACAGCAATCTTTATGGCTCTTGTCCATCCAAGCTGAGCATGTGTCCATCTGTCTGCATGTGTGTGTCTCTGTGTGTATGTGTCTGTATGTGTGTATCTGTCTGTCTGTCTGTCTGCATGTGTGTGTCTCTCTGTGTCTGTGTATATGAGTACACTGCCACTGTCTTCAGACACACCAGAAGAGGGCATCAGATCCCATTACAGATGGTTGTGAGCCACCGTGTGGTTGCTGTGAACTGAACTCAGGACCTCTGGAAGAGAAGTCAGTACTCTTAAACTCTGAGCCATCTCTCCAGCCCTCATTATTAAGTTTTAAATAATATTTTGTATTATTTTTTAGAGATTTCATGCAATGTATTTGCTCATCTTCGCCCTCTTCCCGACTCAGCACATACACCCCCTCACAGTTCTTACCATCTCTCTACTCATTAAGTTCTCATCTCCTCCTCCCAGTAAGCCCAGTCTGTGTTGTCCAATTACTCTTGAGAATGAGGCCTGCCATGAGCATGGCTGACCTATCAGGGGTCACACCATTAAAGGAAACTCTGTCTCCTTCTCCCAGCAGCTAAGGAAATCGTCTGCCAGGTAAGACAGATCCTGTCTGTACATAAACTGTATGGTTTAGGTATGAGTTACAAGGTGTGTGTGTGTGTGTGTGTGTGTGTGTGTGTGTGTGTGTATGCACTCATACATGTGTGTGTCATGCATACATGCATATATGCATGTGCACTCTCAAGTGTGGTCTTTTACTCCCTATCTCTTCTCAACAAGAATCTCCAAACAATATTATCAAGCCTTGTTTTGAGTTTTACATAATGGATTTACACTGTAGCTTTTGGTGGGCTGTTTTTTTCAGTTTGGATTTCTATAGAGAGCTGTAATTAAGATATATGAGATTTGTATGTGGTTGTAATTTACTTATTTCTGTTAAATTGTAATATCCAATTGTATTCCTGTACCACAAATTATTTGCTCACTCAACTACTGAAGGGTATGTGACTTATTTCACATTTAATCTGTTATTGTTGAGTCTCCTTATGTTACATCACAAAAGGCCACATGATCTACAAAGTATTTGAGCCTTCATTTTGTTCCTTCAGGTTAAGTATGGGAGCAACCTTTTTCAGTTTTCAGAAGCATATCTGCTTTGAGCTTCAGAAATACCCCGTGGAGTAGGTATATAGCATCATTAGCTGTGGTTTGCTGTGAGCACCTCTCACTTTTTAAATAAGGCAGCATGCCTCTGCACCCGCCTGCTGCTATTAGGCCTCCTCTTTCATGCAATGCTCATGGAAACCCATGGTCAGTCTATCTGTCTTATATGCCTGTCTGTTCAGATGCTGTGTGTTCAGATGGTCTCATTCAGTGGTTCTCCATTTCTCCTTCCTTGAGATGGGCTTTGAAGAGCAGTACTTACGTGAATATTGACACATTTAGTTGAGTCTGGAATAAAGTTGTCTTCCTCCAGAAACCACCTCATTATGTCGTATGGGGGAGGGACTCTGACACTCAGAAGGTGTTTATGCTTCAGCATGGCTGCTGGAACAAGAATACCTTTCTCCTCCGTTCACAACACGTCTGGCATGTGTCTGTGTTGTCTTTAAATTAAAAGGTGAAGGAAACGGCAGCTGGGTTATTTTTAGTCACACTCCTCTCCAGGATGACTGAATGGTTTTGTCACCACCTAAACAACTAAAGGAAGATAGCCTTCCCAGGCCAAAGAGGGACAGCCAGGACCAATGAACGTATACTGCAAGGGGTCCCCAAGTACACACAGAATGCAGTAAAGGGGGGAGGGGGAGAGCCATCATCACTGCAAGGCGTCCACAGATGTGAGTGGAGACTGGTAATAGGGGCAGGTGACATCCTCAGAGGCCTGGAAAAAGCACTTTCAAAAGGCAAGAACATAAGTGGGGAAGACAGCTTCTGCCAGAAAAGTGCCCGTGGAGGCTCAGATCCCAAGCGCCACATTAGAAAGGTGTCGTGTGCACACTTTCTGCATTAGGAAGCTGGGCAGCACTGTGCATACCTCCTATCCCAGCACCTGAAGTAGAAACAGGAGACTTCCGCTGCACAGCCAACAGAGCCAAATAGGTGATGTGTAGGTTCTGTGAGAGACTCCTAATCAAAAAATAAAATGGAGAATGACTGAGAAAGACACTGTTGGACTCTAAGATCCAAAACCAGGGAACGCACTCTCACAGAAACACAAGGATGGGACTCGCTGCAATAACATGAGATTTAATGATACTAGTGCACTAGGACTTTCTCGCATGCAGGCAAGAGAGCCCGAACAAAAGCTGGGAGCAGTTCTTATACAGAGTTCATGAGGGCAACCAGAAAGGACCACAAAGGCTGACCTTCCCAGATCCAGTCTCTAGGTGACTAAGATTTGCACATTACTTTTACAACAATGAGTGTCATAAAAGTTTGCCCAGGTTTACCATGTTAAGGGCTGTTTCCTGAACACCTCCCATCCTGGGGCCCCTTTCCTGGAATGTGCCTATGTGCTCTGGGCCCTCCTCACCGCAGGTGGGTTCTTTCCCCGTGGTCTGAGAAATGTTAATCAGCCTCTGCCTTCTTCCTCTGAATGTCAGTCTAGCAAGTGTCCTCTGACTAAGGAATATGCCCCCCTGGGATGTGTCCTGGGATAGTGGGATTCTTTTAATCTTAAATTCAAACGAGACCCGAAAGTCCTACAACACCAAACAACACCATCTGACTTCCAAAGGCATGTTCATTCACATGTACACACCTGAACACACTTGCACACATGCACGCACACACACACCAAATGCACACATGCATACACACACATGTGCACACATGTGCCAAATGCACACACACATACATACACATGTACACACACCTGAACATACATGCACACACACACACACACACAACACACACACACATGCTAAATGCACATATGTACACCAATTAGAAAATAAAGAGGAAACACAAAACGAAGGTTTTCCTTGTTTTATATCCCACTGCCTCCAAACACCTCCACTCTAAGGATGCCATCTTTCTAGTAGAACCATGGCATCTGAAGCCATTGTCCTGGCATCTCTCGGTCCTGCTGCAGGAATAGCCACATCCTAGAGACCCCACTAATACTAAAAGACTAAGAACACATCAGCCTCAGAGACAGACGGAGGCTCAACATCAGTCCTGCCCAGGCTGGCCAATCAAGGATCCACTCTAGACTCAGTTTCCCTGTCTTTAAGATGGGAGTAGTCACCAGCTAAATTGAGTAGCTTGATGGATTGGATAAGATGACCGATGTAGAGTGCCTCCTATAATCAATTTTTCATTTGCTCATCTACTCAAAGCATTTCCTAGACTTACTTATAATTCAGCATTCTTTTAGATGCTAGCCTCACCCTGAAGAAACCATAGGGAAGAGAAAAGAAGGAGAAGGGAAGAAGGAAGGAAAGAAGAGAGGATTTAGCTAGTTTCTCCGGAGATGGCTGGCTTTAGTAGGAGAAATGATCAACCAAGAGCAGAGGAGGGAACTGACAGGGATGCTGTGGGGGACAAGAGGCCAGAGCAAGTAAAGGGGAGGAAATGGGAAGCGGCAAGGTTAGAGAGCGCGACAGGGGTGGGAGAAGCTGTACCAGCCATGGGGAGGACTTTGAGGCTTGCACTGGGTATGGAGCCCATGAAGGATCTGAGCAAAACACAGCAGGAGCTGAGCAGCTTACAGGGAGAGGCCAAAGCAGTCACAAGACAGCCTCAGTCACATGAGCAACAAGCAAGGTGGCCTAGACTGGAGTGGGGACGGGATTTTCTGACAGAATATGAAATGTGAGCAAGAGTGAAGTCCAAGGTTTGTATTGTTTAATGCTGTTGAGAGAGAACATGAACTAAAGGAAAGTCCATCTCAAAAGGAAGTTTGGTAGCCTTACACCAGCATCCACTCATCAGCCCACCTACACATACACATTATATCACCAACTATCTCTCTACCTACTCTCATGCACACACCCAACGCCTATTCACCTGCCCACCAACCTACTCTCCCACTTACTTATCTTCCCATTTCTCTATCTATCTGTGCATCTACATATCTACATGTCTGCCTTGATCTATCTATCATCTATCTGTCTGTCTATCTATCTATCTATCTATCTATCTATCTATCTACCTATCTACCTATCATCTCTCTACCATCTACCTCCCCACCTACCTGTCTGACTCTCTATACAGCATAACCTTTCTTTCTCTAAACACAAACTTCCCTAAAGTGAATAATAAAGTAATTTTAACAAACCAACAATCAGTCAACAAACATACCTCAACTCTCATCTAACACTAGATTTTTTTCCCCTTGAACTTGCAGTTCAGAGGGGAGGGATCAAATAATTTCTTCTTAGTTTGGTTCCTGCTTTGATTATAGATTTCTCTAGAATTCTACACAGGGAATTCAGAGTTCTCCATTATACTGAAGATGCATTCAGAAATCCTAACGAGATGGCTTTGAACGGGAGCAAGAGCTGCAGACAGGAACACAGAACACCAAGACTACCAGAATCTCATGGCAGGATATGCAGGTAACTCGCTACACTCTCATGCCTCAGTTTCCTCATTGGGAAAAAAAAAGAACTAATAGTGTGACCCTTCATTTCACTGGAAAGGTAGCCAGACTCTAGAAAGTCCCAGGAACTATCTCTTGATAGTTCCATCTTGAATAGTCCCTTCTACACTAAAACCATTGCCCTAAACCAACAGCATGTTGTGGGACTAATGCAGGGGACTTCTGGCATGAATGACATCATACCACGTCCCTTGCTCTCTCTGTTAGGCCACTCATTCAAGGGGAAGTCACACATGATTCCACAAGGATATCAAAGTTGACATCTAGAAAGCTCTGTGTGCTGCAGAACTTCAAACAAGCAGCCACATTGACTTGCCCACCCTATGAGGCTACCATATTGGAAATAGCTCCTTCGTCCCCAATCAAACCTTTCAATGACGGTAGCCCCCAACAATCCCGATTTATCTTCAAAAGAGACTCAACCTAAATGGCTCTCAAGTTCCTAACACTCAGAAATTATGAAATAGTAAAATTTGATAAGTATTTCAAGTGCTATATTTATTGGAAATCTACTATGCTGTGACAAGATAGCCCCCATCTCATCAAAAATGGATGGAAAACAAGAAGCGGTACTATATACCCATAAACCACTGGGAGTGGATCCAGAGGGATCAGAAGTTCAAGGCCAGCCTCATAGATATAGCAAGTGTAAAGGCAATATGAGAAAGGGATCGAATCGGTTGAAGGAGGGTGGAGGGAGAGGGAGGAGAGGGAGAGGAAAAGGAGCAAGAGGAGGAGGAGGAGAAAGACAGAGAAAGGGGAGAGAGGGAGAGGGAGAGAATAAAGTCTAATACAGAAATTCATCCTTAACCATTCCCTGTCCTTGAGACTTATCTCCCATCTCTCCTTCACCCTCTAATTGGTAGTATCTCACTCCTGTGCTTCCTTACATCAGTTGTTCCTTCCTCCCTTCAATGCCCATCCTCACACCTTCCCAGAATATTCCAATCTCCCTTCACAACCCAACCCAAACAGTACACTCCCCTTGTAGCCTCCTCAGGGCCTACCCAGGGGCAGTAATCCTAATTCACCAAGCCCCTTTGTGTTCCAGGTATCTTCAAGCCTCCATCAATTGCTCTGCTGTACTGACCCTTTATAGCCAGCTCCTCTGACATTTTTAGAGTCACTCTGTGTACGATCCTCCGTCCTCCGTCCTCCATGCCATCTGCAGCTAGATACAGGAGCCGTGGGCAGCAGTGCTCCCTGAGAGTGTCCTGTGTAACACTTTAGCTCATTGTCCCGCCACGGCTGCCTCATTGGTATTCACTGTGATCACATCTGTCCTAATGAATTTATCTGGTAATAATGTGGATGTCATAGGTGCTTACAGTCCACACCGTCACACTGCTTCTGCCCACAGAGCTGTGACATGCTTGCCTAGGATCTTGGCCAACGTTAAAAAGGTCTCCCTCCCCATCTACCTTCCCAAGATGACTCTGGCATTTCTGAGGACCAGCAATTCCAACCATCTCTCTGACCCACCACTGCCATAGTTTTATCCTTGAAAAAGATCCTGTTGGTCTGCAAAGGCATCTCTGGCACCAACTTCTAAACCAGCAACATCTAGTAGAACTTTGGGCAGTGATAGAGAGTTCTGTGAGAGACTTTTTCTGGGGAGATACACTTCACACACACACACACACACACACACACACACACACACACACAGAGGGAACCACATAGCTATACACCTACCCACTCACTCACACACCCACATACCCACACACCCACATACCCATACACACACACACACACACACACAGAGGGAACCACACAGCTATACACCCACACACTCACCCATACTCCCACCCATACACTCACATATCCACTCACCCACACACTCACTCACACACCCACATCACCCCCCACACACACACTCACCCACATACTCCACATACTCACCCACCCACACACTCACCCACACACCCACACACTCACCCACATACTCACCCACACACACTCACCCACCCACACACTCACCCACACACCCACACACTCACCACCACACACTCACATTACCCATTCACTCCAGAAAAGGAATCCATAACAGACCAATGTAACAACTGCACCAAAGTCCAACTTGGTGAACTACTGAATTTTATTGGGGTCATAATGAGTGTGAGTGAGGGGTCACTTCCAGGATCAGGGGTGATTCAAAAGCAGCTGTATCACTGAAAAGCCCATCCCAACATGAGTCACTCAAGAACGCTGCAAGCCTGGAGCTCTCTGGACAGCTGGCAGGCAACTCAAGGGTCCAAGAAATCTCTACCGCTTGGCCCGTTGAGTTTCCTCTTCCAGCAGTTGTATACCGGTACTATAGAGCTGGTGGGGGCATGTGAGAATCTCCCAAGATTCTACTTTCTCTGACCTTTCATTTACTTCCTGAGTCTCATAAGCCCCGCCCCCTTACTCACGGAGAGGTTTCAACTGGGAAAAACCGGTTGTATGACATAGAGTTCTGTAATTGTTGTTTATGCAAGAGAATAGCCACACTGGATGAGTGGGTGCTTAAAATATGGCTGATGCTTCTGGAAAAGCAGCTTTCACATTTTACTTCATTTTCACCAATATTGACTTAAATACTGTGTGCAGCTGATAGTGACCCCAGTGGACCACAAAGGTCTCAGAAGGGAGTAGGTCAGAGTTTCTTGAACTGCATATATGTCTCATGGGGACCTTGGTAAAATACAGATTCTAACTCTGGGGTCTGGGGAACCCAGAAGTCCTGCATTTCTAACAGTGTCCCAGTGACATCAATGCTACTGGATAGTGATTATGGGATACTAACAAAAATAAAAATTTAATTCACTGAGCTCTACATGAAGGTTCATTTACGAACACATCATTCCCCAGAGATTGGTGGCGTCCTCAAAGGATGTATATAAGGTTGATATAAATTTTAGTACTGGCTGTGAATGTAGCTCAGTTTATAGAGTACCTAGCATGCATGAAGCCCTGGGTTCCACACCACACTGCAAAAAAAAAAAAAAAAAAACATAAAAAAAAAAAAAATGGGTCTTCATAGTTCTTGTGTTAATACCATTGAACTCAAGAAAAGTTCATTACCCCAATTCGTTGGTCAAATTAAGCAAACTTTATTTCCTATCAGACATGACTATCTCCTTAAAAGCAGAGTTTGAAAATAAGTATTTAACTGGGAAAAAATGTGAGGCTTATATAGCCCAAAGAGACTGTAAGACGAAGGAGTTGTCAAGGGTTGGGGAATTTCCAGAGGAATTTTGGTTATGTAGGAACTTAGCTCAACATCTTTAAATTATTTGGCAGAACACCTTATCAGGGTATATTCAAGGTTTGTGTAAAACTCCATAGTGTGGGAACATGTCAGAATTCCAGAAACAGGTTAAAGCATGGTTAACTTGAATTTTGCAGCCAACTAAAATGAAGCTGTTCTGACTTTTTAACAAAATGGCTTCCATCCCTAAGATGGAGTCAGGCTGGTCTATCACATGCCTGTAATCCAGCACTCAGGAGGCAGGGTAACCAGGCTGAGAGTCATTCTTGGCTACAGAGCAATTTTGAGGTTTGACTGAACTATGTGAGACCTAGCCTCAAAATAAAATAAATAATTAATAAACAAATAAATTGACTTTTAATTCTAATGTGTTCTGCTATTGTATGGAACATACTTAAGCTAAAGCTTATTCATTGTTACCTAAATATAAATATAACTTTTGTTATTTTAAATTTGAGCAAACTGAACAAACAACCGTACCTTAAGATATCTGAGAACACTTCTGTTTTTAACATGCGAGGGTCCTAATTGGTTTGGGCATAAGTATCGGTTAAATGCTTCCCCAGATGGTGGCAATTGACAGCTGAGTTTGTGAAGCATGGGTTTGGGTCAAAGACAGTGGTCTTATTACACTTGCTGTGTTTGTTGGACTCAGATTATGAGTCTCAACCCGAGTTCTGAGCCAGGAAGTTTTAGGTAGACGTTCACACTTCTAACAAAATGAATTTAATTCATTTTGATTTTAATGCTTGCAAACTAGGGAATCATCCTTTGCCAACCTGCCATGGTGGACTTAAAACTGTAAGCAGAAATCAGCCTTTCTGCTTTACATTACTTTCTCTCTGTCATTTTATCATAGCAAACAAGAAAAGTTACTAACATACTGAGGGACTCTGCATTGACCCAGGCACTAAATTAACACACAGTAGGGAGCCCTCTCCATAACCCTGGTTGGTCGTCAGGCACAGAAGCAAAGTCCAGTGAAGGCTGAACTGTCTACAAGTCAAGGGTGTGGTTGTCCCAGGGCTCACTTTGCTTCACTTGACAGGACGGCCCCACTGTAGGGTAGAATCAGATACTAATAGCACCGTCGCTTATCACGGTTAGCTTTGAATGAGTTCTTATGTCACAGGCACATTCTAAGTGCTGTGCAAATATGAACTTACTCAAAACTAACAACGATAAGAAATGGCGCTGTGACTGTGGTCTGCATTCTCATCTCCCAGATGAAGTAACTGAGACCCAGAGAAGTAACATCCTCAAGATGCACAGCATATAGGAAGCACCCTTAATTCATTCAGCAGAACATCAAGAAAAGGGGTCCCTTGATCGCTCTAATTTGCTGAGCTACTACCTTTGTATCCTTTTTGAGGAGGGACAGAATGGAAGGGAGACTATTAGAAACTTCTCTCTCTTCATTCATAAAACAACTGGAAGGTTTATGCCTTTTATAAGAAAAAGGCGTGTCAGGTCTCAGTACACCAGACCCCAACTACAGGGTCTGAATGTCCTTTTAACAAAAGAAACCATAGATGTGTTTTGGCTAAGGGGCAAAGGAGATAAGAATTCACCCGCAGTGGCTTCTCCATCAGACATTGGATTAGGGGAAGCTAGGACCCTGTCCAGTTACGTGAACACTCATTCTGGCATCAGCCAAGGATTTAAGAAACCCCAAAGACTGCCTGGCGTACATGAGCTCTCTGAAGTGCTCTAGGAAAAAGATAACCTTTGTTGGAGTCTTCTGAACTGCTGTGAGACTCCCATCTCCTGGGAAATGAACCCTGAGCTCAACTCCACTGAAGCTTTGGCTGCGGAGCTGAGTTCTGTCCCTGTCACATCTGAGCTTGACTCTATATGTCTCTCCACCTCCCTGTGATAAAGGCAAGTTCCCCTGAAGGTCTGATCACACTTGATGTGCCCCCACCTCCCCCAGCCTCGTCTTCCAGGATGTTCTCATCCTTCATCCTCCAGCAATCCCAACAAACCCATGACTCCAAACTCATGATTTGGTAGTCCTGTTGTTCCTTCTGCACGTGAAAACAGCAAATCCTGGATGTTAAAAAAAGAAGTGTCTTTTTCCTCCCTATTGGCCATCAGATCCCCCTTTATACTTCAAACTTCAGATTCCAAATCTGTCCTATAGCAGGACTTTCAGACCCACCGGCGGTATAAATAATGACACAGAGGCATTTTAATATTTTAAGCTTGAGCCCTTTAGTAGGGCAGTCTCCCAGCCAGCCATCTAGCTTTACCTGACTAATCCTGGGACTGCGTCCCGACTCATGGCCAGGTCTAACTCTCTGCTCTGCTCTGGTCAATCCTTCACCTCTGCATCCTCTGGTGAATCTCCTATGTCTCCTTTCTTCTCCCAGCTCCTCCTGCCCCTCTCTCTTGGAATTCTACCTTCTACTTCTTGCCCAGCTAATGTCCCATCAGATCTTTATTACAACCACTCAGATACAAGTCTAGATTGCCTCTAGGCTAGTAAGGAAGAAACAATAGCAAGATCTGCCAGCATTTAGCTCTCTGCCAGTTCAGAATTAACAGTTGAATATACAAAGACATGCCTTCACAAAATGTACCCCAACTATGTCCTTTCTGATCTTCCTTTACCCCCTTAAATAAAACAGAAAGGTCATAAGTATAAAAACAAACCTTGCTTGTTTCATATGTAAGAAGCAGAGAGAATGAGCAGTGGATCCCAAGTCATGAGACCAGGTATTAAACCCACTCACACAATGCTGTCTCCTTACGGTTAGTGAATAGATGCGCTGTGGTCCACTTTTGTCTCTGTGTCTATCTACACACCATGGTAGCTTCTGGACTAGGATATAGGACCTAAAGTGCCTTTGTTCTCCTGTCTCTACCATTATGCTATGCTTTTTCATAACTTGTGGGCTTTATTCTCTCCATCTGAGAAATAGAAATAATGATAAACTAAAATGCAAAGTGGGGCTAGGATGAAGCCGTTGATGGACTCTTCCCTAGCAGTGTGAGCCCCTGGGTTGGAGCTACAGCGCTCCAACTACAGAAACTTTGAGGTAAGCCTGTGATTCTAGACCCTGAGAGGAGGAAACGGTAGGGTCAGGTGTTCTGGTCATCCTCAGCCACATAGTGAGCTCAAGGCCAGCCTGAGTTACATGAGACCCTGCCTTTACACACATTGGTAGCAGTGATAATGTACAGGCAAATCGTAGCTGGGACAGAGTGAAAATGTGTGGGATCCAAACTGCAGTGTCTAGCACAGAGCGTGAACTACAAAGGTAGATGCTGTTGCTTGAGAGATGTGGGGACAGTGGTAATGACAGTCACTAGGGTCCCTTAGAGCCTTCAATTCAGTGCTGGGGTGGCACTGTCATTCTTAGTTCACTGATATCTATAAATCAAACGTGTGTGCTAAGACTTAACTTTCACACATATTCAACAAGTCCCTGTCTGTTTGCCAAATGCCCTTTCAGCACCATTGCTGTCTTTTTGATATGATTTATTTAGCTAGTTCATTTCCTTTCATTTCAATCTTTACTAGTTCATAAAAGGTGAACAAAGGCAAAGGCAAAAAAAAAAGAGTAACTGTGCTAGCATTAGCAATGAGGGATCAAATCTCAGCCATTATTGAAATGAGCAAGCATGCCACCGATAAAGGAGAAAGATAAAATTGTATATTGGTGGTGGAATATTGCTTCCAAGTGCATCTAATAGATGAACCACAAAAACATTATGCTAAGTGAAAGAAACCAGATACAATAGCCCACATACTATATGATTTTATCATACAAAAGCCCAGAAAAATAAAATGCATCGAGACAGAAAGTAGATTACTGTTTGCCTTGGGCAGAGGAATAGAATGAAAAGTGAGGAAAGGCACAGGGTTTCAGATTCGGTGATGAAATGCCTGACAGAACAAACTAATGTGAGGAAGGGAGGGGCAATTCCAGCTCTTATTTCAGGGTACAGTCCTTCTGGCAGGGAAGGCCTGAAAGCAGGAGCTAGGGGCAGCTGGTCACACTGCATCCACAGTCAGGAAGCAGAGCTATGTGTGCCTGTACTCAGCTTACTGTCCCATTCTATGACATCATTTTATGACATCATTTTTATGACCCTATGGAATGGTGCCACCATATTTATGATGGTCTTCCCACTTCAATGAATATGTTCTGATTAGTCCCAGATAATTGAGGCCAGAGGCTTGTCCCTAAGTGACTCTAAACCTATCAAGTTGACAATCACTATTAGTCACTATGGAAACTAAGATATTTTCACATTTGTGTCTCTTAACCCTGTAAGCTTCTACCTATATAAACATACATACTTAGACACTGGTACCCGTAGTCAAATAGCACATAAATCCTCTACTTGACTTGTGCGTATTTGCTATTTGCAAGTGTCAGATAGGGAAGTGTGTGCAATTGTCTTGAGCTCTGACGTTCTGGAATGCATGACTCTAACTTCTTCAACTCTGAACCCACCAGCCCTCAGTAAGAGCTAAACTGATCTGAAGATAAATGAAGCCTCTTCCTGTCAATAACTGCTAATGGCAAGTTTTCCAGCAAGTCAATACCATGTCCATAGGCCTAAAGCATAGAAGACTTGCTAAAGCAGAATTCTCTGAACTCAATTCAAATGGCCTGTTACTTCTTAAAATGCCAGGCACTAAAAAGCGAACACATTTTTAATGACTCAACTGATCTTTGCAGTTTTTGCATCTTACCTGGCTCTCTGATGATCAGCCAATGTAGTTGCCTAATGGGCAACTTCAGTCTTTGCTTGAATGGTGTGTTTGCAAATGCTGGTTCTTGGGGTTGCCATTGATGTTTACATCCTTAGTGTTCGTGACTCCTGTTACCAAGGTGGCCTTTTGTAGGCCTTCTGAAGTGTGGGTTTGTCTTTAAGGAAATTCCTCTTAACCCAGTAAAATATCCCAGACCATGTTGATTGCCTCAGCAAGAACAATTCCCAACCCTACAGTTTCCATTAAATGCCAATTGATGATGAAGGGACCAGACTTAACCTTCTACGCTGTGCACCACAAATTGCAATTAAAATGAACTGAAAAGTGACCCATCTCCATGCTGATGGTGATTTCAGAGTGAAGTCTGCAGACACTGCTCACAGGGCTTTAGAGTTGGAGCATTGCCTTGAAAACATAAGCATGGGACTGGGGATGAAACTATCTGACAGAGTATCTTGCCTGCTGCCCATGAAGCCCTAGGTTTGATCGACTGCCTCAAAACCGGCAATAATCCTCTACTTCCAGCACTTGGATAGACAGGTAAGAGGATCACAAGTTCAGCGTCTTCATCAGCTATGCAGCAATTTCCAGGTCAACCAGGCTACAGCAGGTCCAGTTTTTTAAAAACTTAGCCTGATGGGAACATACTGATAGCAAAGAACTATAGGAGGTATACAAGTGATGACCAACTGAGCTCTGTTCAAACAGGTCTGTCTAGAAACCCAAGAATGAAGGATAAGATGTGGAATGCTAAAGATGTCATCTTACGGTGGTCATTTCAGCTCCAAGGGGAGCCAGGAGACAAGTCAGTTCACATGACTGAGTCCATCCCACTTCCCTGTTACAACTCTGGGACCCAGGCTTAGCTATTTCTTCATTCTTTTGTTCCAAGTGGGGCAATGTGTTTAGCAACAATCTGATAGTCCTTCCAAGGATCAGCAGGGGATTAAGAACCTAGAGATTTATAAATGTCACCAGCTCTCTGTGCCCAGCAGTAAGGAACCTGGGTCTAAAACACTGAGACTGCAGGAGTCAAGGAAGAACGCCCAAGGGAAAAGACATTTGCCTCAACCTCAGAGCCGCTTTAGATAGAAAATTTGGTAATTAAGTAGATAATTTGAAATAAATAACACTAGTAAGAACTGGTGTTGATTGTGCTCATCCTGCACACCAGGCCCTGAGCACTCACCAAGTGTTAGGTTGTTTGGACCACTACTCAGCAAATATTTATAAAATGTTCGCTCTGTGCCAGCACTGTCTGCAGATACAGCAGTGAAGCAGACAGATACACAGCCTAGCCTTCCTGAGGGCTGTGCTCTGCTGTGCATTCCAGGGCAAAGAAGGAGGCAGATAATAAATAAAGCATATAGCTGAAGAAAATATCAGGAGAGGTTGTGAGAGGAGAGGACCACAGAGTGGGACCTGAGAAACACCGCAGTGTATGCAAGGACCTAAAGTGGGGCTCACATCTGTGGGACAAGGTTTGCAGGAAGAAGGGAATATATTCACCCTCATGCAATGTGATGGTTAATCTTGTTTATCAACATAACAGGATTTAGAATCACTTAAGAATCACTTAAGAGAAACTGGCTGTGTCTAGGAGGCCATTTGCAGAGAAGCTTGATTGAAGATGAAAAAGAAAGAAAGAAAAGAAAGAAAGAAAGAGAGAGAGGAGAGAGAGAGAGAGAGAGAGAGAGAAAGAAAAGAAAAGAAAAGAAAAGAAAAGAAAAGAAAAGAAAAGAAAAGAAAAGAAAAGAAAAGAAAAAGAAAGAAAAGAAAAGAAAAGAAAAGAAAAAACTCACCTTAAATGTGAGTAGCCCCATTCCAGGGGTAGAGCACCCAGGCTGACTTCAAAGGAGGAAAGGATAAAGTGACTTGGATGCCAGCCTCTCTCCATTCCCTCCTCCTCTTCCTCTCCTTCTCCCCTTCCCTCCTCCCTCCTGACTATAGTAGCAGTGTAACAAGCTGGCTCACATCTTTGCCACAAGTTTTCTCCACCATGATAGACTGTATTCTCTCAAACTGTG
Organism: Mastomys natalensis; assembly: GCA_021653895.1. Classification (NCBI taxonomy): domain Eukaryota; kingdom Metazoa; phylum Chordata; class Mammalia; order Rodentia; family Muridae; genus Mastomys; species Mastomys natalensis. Next base: position 155,746 of record JAJTUV010002618.1, on the reverse strand, counting down.
AGCCAAAATAAGCCCCTCCTTCCTTAAACTCTGTTGTCAGTCATTTTGTTACAGGAACAAGAAAAATCACCAACGCACAGGCATCACAACCTTAGGACAGTTGAGTGAATCAACTTCAAATTCATATTCATACACATGCTCACAATTCATGTGCACTCTTGTTCACACAAACAGAAGACATATATGCATATACACAAACCTACAGTCACATGCATAAGCAAACATGCAAATATGCAAATAGAGATCACATATGCACAGTCACACACATATAAGCACACAGATGTAAGCATATGCTGATACACATGTCTAAGTATAGTATACATATGTGCAATGTATTCGTGTATGTAGCTATACTGAGGCACACATGCATGCACACTTACATATATATGCATAGAGAGGCACACTCATAGGTACACAGTCACATATTTACACAAATGCAAACACAGACATCATTCATACATGTACATGAATATATATGCATATGCACTAAACATACATGCATAACACCAACACATCCACACACTGGCAGGCATGCACATATGTGCCTAGAGAAACACAAATTCACATCAACACAGCTATATCTACACATGTGCAGAAATGTACATATGCACCTAAGCACATGCATAGACATATAACACAGATATGTGAACATATGTACATGGATTCTTCTATATACACATGTGCTCTCTCTCTCACACACACACACAGGCTGCTGGCATTTTGATGGCTAAATCTTTAATTCAGGGTAGAGTGGAAGGGTCTCTGTATGCAGGCGACAGACTAAAAGCATCTGGGTCAGATGAACACACTCTTTGGGTATTCTTGTCTCCATTTTATAACTTGTGTTTCATAAACTGTATGTTGAATTAAAATGAATACTGAAAACAAGTTTTTACCATGAATGACTGTATTAAAGTCTCCGGGTCAGACCTTCTGAAAACCTGGGTACTGGGAAGCGAAAGCACATGAATCTTCCATGGAAGCGTGTCCAGGCTGGCGTGGGGAATGAACATGGAAGTCGGTTTAAAGCAGTTTAGAATGCAGCAGTTGCAATCAGGAGAAGTTAGTGTAAGGAGTAAAACTGATGACTCAAATGTTTCCTATAAAATTTAAGCAAAAATAATTGATCCCGTGAAAACAATTTGGTACAAATGAACATTTTAATGAAAAAATAGGAAATGGTTTAGTAGAGCCATGTAGAAAATTAAACCCTGGATTCAAATGACTTAATGGAATCTGCTTCAGAAAGCGCTTTGTTGCAGAAAATTAATGTTGCAAGAATTTTCACATCGATGTTTGCATTTAAAATGTCCACGAGGTTAAAACAACAGGGTAACAGTGGAAGAAGTTTGGGGACATGCTAGTCTTCATGTGTCACGTGACTCTGGATAGACACAGCCCCGGGGTTGGGGAGGACAGTGGAGCTCATGGAGTCCCAGCAGCTTATGCCTCAAGTGCAATGGGAGGCTGCAAGCTTGGCCTCTCTGCTCAGTGCTCTGAAAGTGCTATTGTGCATTCAGGTCACCCAAGGACCTCATTAAAATGCAGATTCTGCTGCAATGGGCCTGGAGCTTAGAGAGATCTTCAGTGGCACCTCCGCTACAGATGCTGCTGGGCTGCGGATCATGCCATGAGTTAGGGAGGCCTACATTGGGTGCTAGTCTGAGACAAAAGCTGCTCCGGGGTCAGAGAACTCCTTGGTACCCATGACATCAAGTCAGCTGTCAATTCTGCATGGTGCCTCCCTGGAAAAGTGTCCTGGCATAGTCCTAGATGCTTTCAAAGATTACAGTGCCGTTTCATCCCAAAGCCCTCATTGAAATGCCTGTGGATCTAGCTATTTTTGCTGGTTTGTAAACTTCATTTCCCACACTAGAGAATTTTTAGGAGTCCATTAATCAAATCCTTTTCATAATCCCCCAGAGACAAAGCAAGGCTTAATTCACAGGAAGCAGTCACTAATAGAAACAGTCTGATGAGGCGGGACAAGTCTCAACTCTAAAAGTCAAATGTTTGCAGTGAAATGTCAACTCCACTTTCTGATCTCAGGGAAGTGAAGCAGCTCCATGGCCTCCAGCAGCCTCAGCTTATAACAGAAATGTAAGAACGTGGTGGAAATGCACATAAAATACACTGCACTACAAGGGGTGATGTGCAGCATGTTCTGGGCTCTGTCTGAAGCAGTCACTAGGCCAGTCCAGTAACACATGATGGTGATTTACACTGGGAGTTTCCTGGCTCCCTTTATGTCACATCCATGGTCAGACACTGACAACTGAACTGTAAGCATGGCTGGGTTGAGGTTAGCAGTCAGAGGTCAACACCACAGGAGAGCGGGCACAGAAGGGCTTTTTAAAACGGGACACACTTTCCTTTTCAAGGACAAAACATGGCAGTCTCAGTAGACATCGGAAGTCAACTCCTGCCTCTGGATGGGAGTGGACTTGTCCAGGGAGCTTGGGCTCGGCACCGAAATGACCTCTGAGTCTCTTTAAGAGACGAGAAACAAAGAGCAACTCAAGCACATTTTCCGTTTTTCGGCTGCCAAGGAATCTCAAACGCATTCACAGTATTTGGAATTCAGAAGGTGGGAGCCTCCAAGCCCTGGGCAGCAGTCCTGAATTTTCAATTAGAGAACTCAGATTCCAGTGGGAAGGTGCTGGCCAAAGACGTAAAGCACGACAGGCTCATTTGTAATACCCTTGGTGAGAGGGTCCTTCATTCCCTGGAGAAGGACACACAGATGGTGCAGGAAGAACTGCCTGGGCTCTCCAGGGGCCTGAGACTCCAGACTTTAGACTAAGCTCACTTAAAGCAGTATCTCATAGTCATGATGGTGGTGGTGGTGGTGGTGATGGTGATGATGGTGATGAGGGTGGTGGTGATGATGATGGTGGTGGTGATGATGATGGGTGGTGGTGATAGTGGTGGTGATGGTGGTGATGATGGTGGTGGTGATGATGGTGATGATGGTGGTGGTGATGTGGTGATGATGGTAATAGTGGTGGTGATGATGGTGGTGATGGTCATGATGGTGATGATGGTGGTGGTAGTGGTAGATGTGACAGTATGGTGACATGGCAGGGATGATAAATAGCAGTGCTGCTGATGGTGGTGATCGCAATGGGTAGTTATGATGGTGGTGTATGGTGATGGTGTGTATGATGGATGGTGGTGCTTTGGTAATGGTGATACAATGGTGGTGCAGTGTCCATAATGAGGGTGATGAGATGGTGATGATGAGATGGTGATGATGATGATGGTGATGATGATGATGATGATGTGGATGATGTGATGGTGATGATGAGTTGGTGATGATGATGGATGGGTGTTGATGATGAAATCGTGATGATGATGAGGATAATGGTGGTGACGATGATGATGATCATCATGGTGAATGTTGTATTAGGAGGCGGCTTGTATCCGGAAAGAACACACTAGGCTAGCACAACTCGGTGCAAAGAGGTTTATTTGGGGGGAGGGAATGGGGAGCTGGAAGAGAAGGAGGAAAGAGGTGGTGAAGAAGAGGGGCAAGGGTTTGGGGTCTCTGCCTTTTACTCAGGCCATGATGTAATCACATTGTACCACCTCACACAGGTAAGGCGCATGCTGGGAATGTGTGGTGGTTGCCATGGCAACAGACACAAGGGGGCCCTTGTTGCCTAGGGGTGACATCATCGCTGGATTCAGAGACTATAAACAGCTTCTGATGCCAACAGTGGAAAGGGTAATAATGGTGGTGGTGGTGGTCACAAAGATAAAATGACAGTGATTGTAATAGTTATGCTGATGTCTGTCTTAGTTAGGGTTTTACTGCTGTGAAGAGACACCATGACCAAGGCAACTCTTATAAAGACAACATTTAATTGGGGCTGGCTTACAGGTTCAGTGCATTATCATCAAGGTGAGCAGGGCAGCATCCAGGCAGGCATGGTAAAGGCAGAGCTGAGAGTTCTACATCTTCACCTGAAGACATAGAGAAGACTGGCTTCCAGGCAGCTAGAATGAAGGTCTTAAGGCCCACACTCACAGTGACACACCTACTCCAACAAGGCCACACCTCCAAATAGTGCCACTCCCTGGGCAGAGCACATTCAAACCACCACAATGTCCCAAGATCTCTTCTTTCCTTGAATTTTCCCTTGTTCAGCTGACTACCTAACAAGACTAAAACCACCGCAGGATTCTAAAGGCCTCTACTGTAACGCTCTTCGCTATTTGACCTTTGCCCTCTGACACAGTGCAGTGCGGTGACATTGGGCCTCACCTGTTTCTTCTTACATCTGTATCCCCTGCTCTTACCTGCAAGCCAACTGGCCCACTTGCTGGAAGCAGCCAACAATGCTTCCACTACAGACAAACCTGGTCACTGTCCGGTTCACACAATGGCAAGACCCCTGCTCCCATCTGCTAAGCCCAGAAGTTGCTTCCACAACAAGATGAAGATGTCAACGATCAGTGTCACAAACGCACAGCTGACCCCTTGCTGCCGTTCTGCAGCTCCAGTGTTCTTCTGTGGTCTCTGCCGCTCTGCGGCCCAGTGTCTTCTGTGGTCTCTGCCGCTCTGGGCGCCAGTGTCTTCTGTGGTCTCTGCCGCTCTGGGCGCCAGTGTCTTCTGTGGTCTCTGCTTTAGGGAAAGGGTGTTACAGAAAAAAATCCAGGAATGAGGGAAAACTTATTTTTCTGATTTTCAGCTCTAAAACAATTGGCAGAAACAAAACTTTGTTTTCTGAGTTTCCCCATCCTAGACTGTGCGTATCAGCTCTCAAAGGCTGAAAAGACTTGGCACAGGGGACTCTATATCACTGCATCCCTGAGAAGGGGCCTTCAACCTAGCCCCAGTGCTCACCCAGGCCAGCCTAGCCCCAGTGTTCACCCAGGCCAGCCTAACCCCAGTGCTCACCCAGGCCAGCCTAGCCCCTGTGCCCATCCAGGTCAGCCTAGCCCCAGTGCTCACCCAGGTCAACTCCAGGAAAGTATGGAAGAAAAAAGGACAGGTTTGAGAAACAGTGTAAGCTGAGAGAAAGTTACTCCAGTTATCAGTCTTTGTGTTTACCTCTTATCAAGCATGAGTTGGGATTGTTGGCTTGTTTCTGATGCACAGACTGTGGCAGAACTAATGGGACCTCACTTCCAAAGTCAAGCACTGAAATACTTGCTTTTGTCTCAGCTTCTCTCATGCATAATACTGTCCCTTCTCTCCCCGCTTCTCCTGCAGAAGCCTCTCTGTTGTAGAAGGCAGCTGATTCCATGATGTCAGCTCCCACTGGAGCAGTCTTACAAGACACTCATATGCCAAGGACCTGAGATGCCCCTTCCAATGACCAAGAGGATGACACCAGAAGCAGAGATTGTTGCCACTTCAGCAAACACCTTGAATGCTGGTTTCTAGAAAACCCCGAACAAGAGGCATCCAGTCACACTCCCTGCGATTTCTGACCAAAGGTTACTGAGAGATAATAAATATCTGTGTTTGTCTGTGACTGTGAAAGCACATGTGTGTACATGTATGTGGTGTGAGTGCATGTGTATGTGACATACGTGTGTACATGCCTAAGGATAATGTTGTATATTGTCCCTCAGATGATGTATGCCTTCTTTTTTGAAACAGTGTCTCTTAGTAGTCTTATTTTGTAGGCTAAGCTGGCTAGCCAAAGAGCACCAGTCTCTCTGCTTCTCAGCTCCGGGATTTCAAGCACACACCACCACATCTACTTTCTCCCTGGCTTCTGAGAATTGAAGTCAGGTCTTTATGCTTGCCAGGCAAGCATTTTACCCGGATTGCTTCCTCTGCAATAATATCAGCACAAGCATGTCAATCAGAACTGGAAACATGGTTAGGCTCAGCTGGCAATGCAGGACAACATCGTGAGCAACAAGGATTCCGTGGTGTGGAGAGGGCCTGCATTTACTGCACTGTCTCTCTGTGGCCTTAAATGTCATTTCCCTTGACACCTTCTACAGTGCAATGAGGCCCCCACTGTTACTGTAACTCCTTCATATTCCAGGAAGCTGCTCAGTGATAAAACAACTTCCCTATGTGACCCCGTGTGAGGGAAAGTCAGCCAGTGGCCAAGCTGGGGTCATCTGAGTCTAAGCTCCCGGCCTGCAGTTGCACAGTGCTGCCCTGCCTTTCTTCTCGGATCCTGGGACACCTTAGAAGTGAGTCTCCAGTCTGGCATCAAGGTTCGGATCCCAGCTTTATCTGTGGACTCAGTTAGACCTTGAAGTTTGTGGTCCAGCTTTCAGGTAGCCCAGAGGCTCCTGCCCTGGTTCTTATCTTCAGGGGATATCTCTTTGCTAGTTGATTTATTCCTGTGTTAGCAAATGATGTTTCTTACTCAGGAAAGAAAAATAACAGACTGCACACAACAGGGTTAAAACAGTAGCCTCGTTGGAATGGCAAGCCTATGAAGTTATTAGGAGACATGCATATGAGCAGCAATGTCCCTCAGAGCATTCCCTGCCCGCCCCAACCCCATTCCTTCCTTGCTCCTTTGTCAGTAGCTCTTTTCCAATTTTAACAATTTGCTGCTTGAAACTGATGTTAGTTTCTTGGGGCATTTTATAGCTACTCCAGCTGCAGCATAAAAAATGCCTCCGTGTAAGGTTGAAGGATTTCAAGCCCATTGTGCAACTGCCAATACACCTCTTCATGCCTCAGTTACCCAAGATGAACTAGGTTCACTCCTGTAACAAATAGCCCCAATCTCAGTAGTACCACACAGCACCCTGCTTCTCGGCCCTGCCACACGCCGTGATGGGCTAGCAGGACACTGTGCTCCATAGCTACGCAGCACTGAGGATGCCCCTCCAGATGTGGTTGTGTCTGTTGGGATATGGAGTCTCCGTATGTGCTGCAGTTGACAATAGAAATCTGTTCCATCAATAATACTTCAGAACAGAAATAAAACATATTTCCAGCCCAGAAGAGCAACATGGTCCCTCATGTCTCCCCAAGGTGACTGTGCTCATGGGGTGAGGGAGACAGAGAGGAGAGGGAGAGGGAGGAAGGGGGAAGGGAAGAAAGGAAGGGGAGAGAGAAATTGTTAAGAAATAAAGAAGGTAAATTTTCTATTCTATCCAGGGTGAATTTTAAGAAGTAATTTGTCAGGGGCAGCCTTGCTTATATACTGAAGGCCTAAAATCAGCCATAGGCCTAAGTCAGCCTGCTAACTCAAAGTCTTGGGTCTCTGTGGAAGAACACTGAAACAGATAGCTATAAGATATTGTAAACATGCAGCTTTGGTGGAAATTTACCAGCCTGGATGAGAACAAGTAGTCATAGGTCTTGTGGATAGTCATAGACATTGGGTAGCCTTGGTGGACAGTACCAACTTAGATAAGGACAAGTGAATCATAGGCAGAGTCATAGTGATCTATCCCCTGAACCTTCACCCAGCTGACACTCTGTTCTGGAAGATATCTGTACTCCCCCTGAACACCTATGCTCCTGTGTCATTCCCTTCCCCACATCCTGCCTTTTTGTGTATATAACCCCTGTGTGAAAAAATAAAAATTACGGTTTGATCAGACTATCGACAAGCCATGGTCCTTTGCGTTCCTCTGTCCTCCAGTTCTCTCTTCCAAGTCCCCCAGAACCTAGTTCACTGCCCCACAGGTCAGGAGAGTAATTAACATCAAATAACAGCTTGAAGACAAGTAGCCCACCAGGACAGACTGCTTCAGCATCTCAAGCCCGCGGGATTGGCTGAGCAAAAGCAAGATGTTGTTCCCATTGTGCCTCACCAAGCTCTGGTGCTGGATTTGAAACTCCACAGGCTCACCTTCTAGGGCCTGCATAGGACTTCACATACACTGCCTTTCCATGAGACGCCAGTGCTGAGGAAGAGCGTCAGCTGGCAGCCACACAGCGCTGGCCTGCTTTCCTTCTTCAGTCTTAGGAATCCTTAGACGTGAGCCCTTCAGTCTGGCATCAGGATTCTGATCCCAGGGTCCTCTATGTGCTCAGTTGGAGCACACAATTTATGCTACCAGCTTAGCTATAGCCTCGAGTGAAAACACTCATCCAGGAGTTATTGCCAGGTACAGTTCCCTGAAAGACTGGGTGCTTCCCTGTATTGGACAATGTTTCCTTGGGTGTTCTATGTAGGAGGAAAGGGAGTGGAGGGGGCAGAGTGTTGGTGCAGGCACAGCGCGGATCTGAAGCCTCACCTCTGGTGATTCTGAGTGGACCAGGAAGCGTAGTTCACATTCCTCTGGGTGGAACTAAAAAGGCAAGGACAGTATATAGCTAGTATATAGCTCTTTTTTTTTAATTGGAAATTTTATTTACATTTCAGTTGTTCTCCCCTTACCCCATTTTCCCCCCTCCTTCCCAGGAACTCCTTATCGCATCCACCTTCCTCGTGCTTCTATGAGGGTGTACTCCCACCTACCCCCTCCTGCACCTCACCTCCTCACCCTCGAATTCCCCACCCACCCACAACGTCCAGCCTTCATGGGACCAAGGATCTCTTGCATATATAGCTAGAGTCATGGGCCCCTCCCTAAGTGCTCCCAGGCTGGTGGTTTAGACCCTGGGAGCACTGGTTGGTTGGTATTGTTGCTTTCCTCATGGGGTTGCAAATCCTCTCAACTCCTTCAGTCTTCACTCTAACTCTCCCAGTTGGGAACCCCATGGTCAGTTTAATAGTTAGCTGTGAGCATCTGCCTCTGAATATGTCAGACTCTTGCAGACCTCTAAGGAAACAGCTATATCAGGCTCCTGTCAGCATGTACTTCCTGACATTCACATCAACGTCTACCTTTGGTGACTGCACATGGGATGGATACCCAGGTGGAATGGTCTGCAGACGGCCCCTCCTTCAGTTTCTGTCCTGCACTTTGTATCCATATTTGCTCCCTTGAGTATTTTGTTACTCCTTCTAAGAAGGACTGAAGCCCCCCCCCCCAACTTGGTCTTCATTCTTCATGAGCTTTATGTGGTCTGTGAGTTGAATCTTGGGTATTTCAAGCTTCTGGGCTAAAATCCAATAATCAGTGAGTGAATACCATGTATGTTCTTTTGTGATTGGGTTACTTCACTCAGGATGATATTTTCTAGTTCCATCCATTTATATAAGAATTTATTGAATTCATTATTTTTAATAGCTGAGTAATATTCCATTGTGTAAATGTACCACATTTTTTGTATCCATTCCTCTGTTGAAGACATCTGGGTTCTTTCCAGCTTCTGGCTATTATAAATAAAGCTGCTATGAATATAGTGGAGCATATGTCCTTGTTATATGTTAGAGCATCTTCTGGGTATATGCCCAGGAGTGGTATAGCTGGGTCCTCAGGTAGTGATATGTCCAATTTTTTGAGGAACTGCCAGACTGTTTTCCATAGTGGTTGCACCATCTTGCAATCCCACCAACAATGGAGGAATGTTCCTCTTTCTCCACATCCTCACCAGCATCTACTATCACCTGAGTTTTTGATCTTAGCCATTCTGACTGGTATGAGATAGAATCTCAGGGTTGTTTTGATTTGCATTTCCCTGATGACTAAGGATGCTGAACATTTCTTTAGGTGCTTCTCGGCCATTCAAATTTCCTCAGTTGAGAATTGTTTGTTCAGCTTGGTACCACATTTTTTAATAGGGTTATTTGGTTGTCTAGAGTCTAATTTCCTGAGTTCTTTGTATATATTGGATATTAGTCCTCTATCGGATGTGGGATAGGTAAAGATCTTTTCCCAATCTGTTGGTTGCCATTTTGTCCTATTGACAGTGTCCTTTGCCTTACAGAAAGTTTGCAATTTTATGGTCCCATTTGTCAATTCTTGAACTTAGAGCATAAGCCTTTGGTGTTCTGTTCAGGAACTTTTCCCCCGTGCCTAGGTATTCAAGGGTTTTCCTCACCTTCTTTTCTATTAGTTTCAGTCTGTCTGGTTTTATGTGAAGGTTCTTTATCCACTTGGACTTGAGCTTTGTACAAGGAGATAAGAATGGATCGATTTGCATTTTTCTGCATGTTGTCCTCCAGTTGAACCAGCACCATTTGTTAAAAATGCTGTCCTTGTTCCACTGGATGGTTTTAGCTCCTTTGTCAAAGATCAAATGACCATAGTTGTGTGAGTTCATTTCTGGGTCTTCAACTCTATTCCACTCATCTTCCTGCCTGTCTCTGTACCAATACCAGGCCGTTTTTATCACTATTGCTCTGTAGTACAGCTTGAGGTCAGGGATGGCAAATCCTCCAGAAGTTCTTTTATTGTTGAGAATAGTTTTCACTATCCTGGGTTTTTTGTTATTCCAAATAAATTTGAGAATTTCTCTTTCTAACTCTGTAAAGAATTCAGTTGGTATTTTAATGGGGATTGCATTGAATCTTAGATTGCTTTTGGCAAGATGGCCATTTTTACTATATTAATCCTGCCAATCCATGAGCATGGGAGATCTTTCCATTTCCTGAGATCTTCAATTTCTTTCTTCAGAGACTTGAAGTTCTTGTCATACAAATCTTTCATTTGCTTGGTTAGATTCGCACCGAGGTATTTTGTATTATTTGTGACTATTGTGAAGGGTGTCATTTCCCTAACTTCTTTTTCAGCCTGTTTATCTTTCACGTAGAGGAAGGGTACTGATTTGTTTGAGTTGATTTTATAACCTGCCACATTGCTGAAGTTGTTTATCAGAATTAGGAGTTCTCTGATGGAAGTTCTGGGTCACTTACGTATACTATCATATCATCTGCAAATAGTGATATTTTGACTTCTTCCTTTCCTATTTGTATTCCTTTGACTACTTTTTGTTGTTTAATTGCTCTGGCTAGGACTTCCAGTACTATATTGAATAGGTAGGGAGAGAGTGGGCAGCCTTGTCTAGTCCCTGATCTTAGTGGGAATGCTTCAAGTTTCTCTCCATTTAGTTTGATGTTGGCTACTGGTTTGCTGTATATGGCTTTTACTATGTTTAGGTATGGGCCTTGAATTCCTGATCTTTCCAAGACTTTTACCATGAAGGGATGTTGAATTTTGTCAAATGCTTTCTCAGCATCTAGTAAGATGATCATGTGGTTTTTTTCTTTGAGTTTGTTTATATAGTGGATTACATTGATGGATTTCCGAATATTGAACCATCCCTGCATTCCTGGGATAAAGCCCACTTGATCATGATGAATGATTGTTTTGATGTGTTCTTGGATTTGGTTTGCTAGAATTTTATTGAGTATTTTTGCATCAATATTCATAAGAGAGATTGGTCTGAAGTTCTCTTTCTTTGTTGGGTCTTTGTGAGGTTTAGGTATGAGTGTGATTGTAGCTTCATAAAACAAATTGGGTAGTGTTCCTTCTGTTTCTATTTTGTGGAATAGTTTGAAGAGAATTGGTATTAGGTCTTCCTTGAAGGTCTGATAGAATTCTGCACTAAAACCATCTGGTCTTGGGCTTTTTTGGTGGGGAGACTTTTAATGACTGCTGCTATTTCTTTAGGGGTTATGGGACTGTTTAGATGGTTTATTTGCTCCTCATTTAACTTTGGTACCTGGTATCTGTCTAGAAAATTGTCCATTTCATCCAGATTTTCCAGTTTTGTTGAGTATAGGCCTTTGTAGTAGGATCTGATGATTTTTTTAATTTCCTCAGTTTCTGTTGTTATGTCTCCCTTTTCAGATCTGATTTTATTAATTTGGATACTGTCTCTGTGCCCTCTGGTTAATCTGGCCAAGGGTTTATCTATCTTGTTGATTTTCTCAAAAAAACAACTCCTGGTTTTGTTAATACTTTGTATAGCTCTTTCTGTTTCTACTGGTTGATTTCAGCCCTGAGTTTGATTATTTCCTGATGCCTACTCCTCTTGGGTGTATTTGCTTCTTTTTGTTCTAGAGCCTTCAGGTGTGCTGTCAAGTTGTTAATCTGTGCTTTCTCCAATTTCTTTTTGTAGCACTTAGAGCTATGAGTTTTCCTCTTAGCACTGCTTTCATGGAGTACCACAAGTTCTGGTATGATGTTTCCTCATTTTCGTTAAATTCTAATTTAAAGTCTTTAATTTCTTTCTTTATTTATTCCTTGACTAAGTCATCATTGAGTAGAGCATTGTTCAGTTTCCACATGCATGTGGGTTTTCCATTGGTTTTGTCATTATTAAAAACCAGCCTTAGTCCATGGTGATCTGATAGGATGCAGGGGATTATTTCAATCTTGTTGTATCTGTTGAAGACTGTTTTGTGACCAATTATATGGTCTATTTTGGAGAAGGTACCCTGAGGTGCTGAGAAAAAGGTATATTCTTTTTGCTTTAGGATAAAATGTTCTATAGACATCTGTTAGATCCATTTGGTTCATAACTTCTGTTAATTTCAATGTGTCTTTGTTTAGTTTCTGTTTCCATGATCTGTCCATTGCAGAGAGCAGGGTGTTAAAATCCCCCACTATTATTGTGTGAGGTGCAATGTATGCTTTGAGCTTTAGTAAAGTTTCTTTTATGTATGTGAGTGCCCTTGCATTTGGAGCATAGATGTTCAGAATTGAGAGTTGGTCTTGGTAGATTTTTTTCCTTTGATGAGTATGAAGTGTCCTTCCTTATCTTTTTTCATTACTTTTGGTTGAAAGTCGATTTTATTTGATATTAGAATGGCTACTCCAGGTTGTTTCTTGGGACCATTTGCTTGGAAAATTGTTTTCCATCCTTTTACTCTGAGGTAGTGTCTGTCTTTGTCACTGAGGTGCATTTCCTGTATGCAGCAAAATTCTGGGTCCTGTTTATATATCCAGTCTGATAGTCTACGTCTTTTTATTGGAGAATTGAGTCCATTGATGTTAAGAGATATTAAGGAAAAATTATTGTTGCTTCCTATTATTTTTGTTATTAGAGGTGGAATTATGTTTGTGTAGCAATCTTCTTTTGGGGTTGTTGGAAGATTAATTCCATGCTTTTTCTAGGTTGCAGTTTCCTTCCTTGTGTTGGCGTTTTCCATCAATTATCCTTTGAAATGCTGGGTTTGTGGGAAGATAGTGTGCAAATTTGGTTTTGTCACGGAATATCTTGGTTTCTCCATCTATAGTGATTGAGAGTTTTGCTGGGTATAGCATTCTGGGCTGGCATTTGTGTTCCCATAGGGTCTGTATGATATCAGACCAGGATCTTCTGGCTTTTAGTCTCTGGTTACTTGACCTTTTTCCCTTACTGCTTTTAGTATTTTTTCTATGTTTTGTGCATTTGATGTTTTGATTATTATGTGACGGGAGGTATTTCTTTCCTAGTCTAGTCTGTTTGGTGTTCTGTAGGCTTCTTGTATGTTTATGGGCATCTTATTCTTTAGGTTAGGGAAATTTTCCTCTATAATTTTGTTGAAGATATTTATTGGCCCTTTAAATTGGGAATCTTCACTCTCATCTATACCTATTATCCATAGGTTTGGTCTTCTCATTGTGTCTTGGATTTCCTGGATATGCTGGGTTAGGAGCTTTTTGCATTTTGCATTTTCTTTGACAGTTGTGTCAATGTTTTCCATGGTATCTTCTGCACATGAGATTCTCTCTTCTATCTCTTGTACTCTGTTGGTGATGCTTGTATCTATGACTCCTGATCTTTTTCCTACGTTTGCTATCTCCCTTTGAGATTTCTTTATTGTTTCTATTTCCATCTTTAGATCCTGGATGGTTTTGTTCAATTCCTTCACCTGTTTGGTTGTGTTTTCTTGCAATTCTTTTTTTTTTTCTTTTTTTTTTTTTTCTTTTTTTTTTTTTCTTTCTTTTTTTTTTTTTTTTTTTTTTTTTGCAATCCTTTAAGAGATTTTTGTGTTTCCTCTTTAAGGGCTTCTACCTGTTTACCTATGTTCTCTTGCTATTCTTTAAAGGATTTTTGTGTTTCTTCTTTAAGGGCTTCTACCTGTTTACCTGTGTTCTCCTGTATTTCTTTAAGGGAGTTACTTATGTCCTTCTTAAAATCCTCTATTATCATCATGAGAAGTGATTTTAGTTCTGAATCCTGTTTTTCCTGTGTGATGGGGTATCCAGGGCTTGCTATGGTGGGAGAACTGGGTTCTGATGATGCCAAGTAACTTTGGTTTCTGTTGATTGTGATCTTGTGCTTGCCTTTTGCCATATGGTTGACTCTAGTGTTACCTGTGCTCACTGTGTCTGACTGGAGTCTGTCTTTCCAGTTATCTTGCTTGTGTCAGAACTCTTCAGATTCCAGATGTCTCTGTGTTCCTGTGATCCTAAGCTCCTGGGTGGAAGAACTCCTGGGGCTCAGGCCGCCTCGGGGATCCTGAAATCCTGCTGCCCTGAGTGCAGCAGCTCCTCTAGGATGGCTCAGGATAAGGTGTCTCCACCAGAACAGACCAGCTAGGTGTTCACTGCTCTCAGTGCAGTGGCTCCTCTAGAATTGCTCAGGGTAAGGTGTCTCCTCAGGAGCAGACCAGCTCGGTGTCTTCCCCAGCCACAAGGACCAGGCCTCTGCTCTGAGTACAGTGGTTCCTCTAGGATGGCTCAGCATCAGGTGTCTCCACAGGAGCAGACCAGCTCAGTGTCTGCCCCAGCCAGAAGGACCAGGCTCAGGGCAGAAGGGAAGTGGTATTCCGGAGGGGTGGGGTTTGGGTGCCTGCTGGTTCCTTAACCCCCCCACCCGACTCCCAGTTGTAACTCTGGGGCGTGGGGTAGTGGGCATGGTGTCTTACCCTCTGTTCTGAGTGCAGTGGCTCCTCTAGGATGGCTCAGGATCAGGTGTTTCCACAGGAGCAAACCAGCTAAGTGTCTGCCCCAGCCAAAAGGACTAGGCTCAGGGCAGAAGGGCTAGTATATAGCTCTTTTAAGGAGAAAGAAGACAGTTCCTCTCCAGAGTTGAGAATACCAGGAAGCATGTGACTCCCTCAGCATCAGAGAGTCTGGCCTCTTCTAAGAATGTCATCCCCTTGATTCAATAACAAATTTACATGGTAAGAAGAGAAGTCATTCTTCCCTGGAAAGAAAAAGAAAGTCTGTCCTTGTCCCTAAACAAACCAGAAAGTATCTTGAGAGTTGAGTCTAATCAATCTCCTCAATTATGAGGCCTCAATATGTTGGTCTCCATAGCCGCCTTGAAGAAATCCTGCCCTGATGCCTTAAAAGGTAAATAAAAATAATAGCCAGGTGTGGTATACACCTGTAATCTCAGCTTTTAGGAGGTAGATCAGGAGTTCAAGACCCGCTTCTGGTACATAAAGAATTAAGACAAATCTTAGCTATATGAGACCCTCTCACAAAGGAATAACTCAACAAAAACTGAAGAAAATTTAAAATAAATTAAATTAGAAGACAATGCTCTCACATATCCCTCCCCTGTCTCCATCCCTGTACTTCTACTTCTGTCCTTTCCAGATCAACTTCCTCATTCAGAATGCCCAGGCCAGGGGAAGAAACATTCCTCCTTGAAAGAAAGAGACTGAGAAAGAAGGAGGGTGGGGAGGAGGAGGGAATAACACAGAAAAGGAGAAAATCTGCCATTTTTATGAGTTTTGGGAACTAGGTTATATTGGTCCATTTTCTCTTGAGATAAAATAATTACCTAAGATTGATATATATTTACTTTTCATGGTTCTGATTTTTGAGAGATCTACCAATACAGGGTGGGAATCTCAGGCTGCCTCATCCCACAGCGGAAGGCAGGGAAAAACAATGTAAGAGAGAAAAAAAAGTAGAGTTGAAAGCTCAGATCTCTCCTCCTCGTCCTCCTCCTCCTCCTCTTCCTCCTCCTCCCTTTCCTCCTCCTCCTCCTTCTCTTTCTTTCCCCCATCCTTTTATGGGGGCTTGAACTTCATGACTTCACCCTACTCAGCTTACCTTCCAAATGTCTCACATTGATATATAAATGTGGGTTTTAAGTTTCCAATGCAGGTATTTAGGGTATGCATTCAGAGAATGGTGCCACTGTATATTGCTGCTCCAGACAGAAAAGATGTTCTTGACTCAGTCCCTAAACAATCTATGAATGGTCAATTTTGGTTTGTGTCATTGTGTCAGCAGAAACAAGGACAAGGCTATTTGATGGGTAAGTGCATGTGTTCACTGCTAAAATAAAAGGAGAGACGTTTAACAAAAGCCAGGGTTAAAGCACAGTCTGATTGTTCCGTTCATCTCCCTAACCAGACTGGGAAATTTGTTGTCAAGAGTGGGAGGTCATCTTCCCAACACCAACCTAGGCTGCCCAACTTCCCTAAAGTGCTCTCTGTTCTTAGCACCTGCTCGTCCTATCTAGGACCCCCACCTCACTATGCCTTTGCTACTGAGCTGTAAAACTCACATCCCACCTCAGCACTTCCTCCAGGAAGTCCATTCTGACCTTCAAGTTAGAAACAGCACCTTCCTCTCTGCTCTCATCCCACGCATCACAGCAACTGTGATTTACTGACAGCTCAAGTCCTGAGAGTGGGACCATGTTACAGCAACTGTGATTTACACACAGTTCAGGTCCTGAGAGTGAGACCATGTTACTTGTCTTGGTCTTCCTCTTGAACAGTGAGGTATACAAGGTAGATAGATGTCCAATTAGAGAATAAAAAGTTCTCTCTTCTGCTGTCCCTTTCTTTCCTTTAAAAACTCACCTTCCTCTTCCTCACCTCTCTCCTTCAACATTGCAGTGAGTCTACAACCACTCTTTGTCATGACACCTAAAAATGACATTTTTATCTCCTATCCTTGGGGCTCCAGCCATGCAGGAAGCTGGAAGCCTTGTCTTGCCTCTCCCTGGCATGGTTCTTTCTACAAAATACTTTCTTCAGCCTGATTTGAACAACATCTTCCCTATCCCAATTTCCCTCCTCAAGCTCTGCAATTACTTTACGACATTTTTCTAATCGGTCTGGGGCCTACAAGGACTTCTAAATGGCTCTTGTCTTTGTGTACTGCTTTTCATGGGTTTTTGAGAATTGAGCCCCTCTTGGAGTGCCAGGCCCTCACTGGGGGAGAGATTACCTTCCATTCAGAGAGAATGAAGGTTCATCAGTGAGTGGGTCCTGTGAATTAAGAAGATATTGAGAAGAAGAATTAAGAAAGGAAATAGGATCCACAGCACAAGCAGCACGATTCCAGATGTCCACGGCCCTGCACTCATGAGCATGAGAGAAAACTGTGATGTCAAAAGTCTCTCCTGAGGGAGTCTGGGCATAGAGGTACAGAGCTTGTGACAGTAGGAAAGGCCAGACTGGATGCCAATGAGGCCTGGATATCTGGCTATGCCAACTCCCCTCCATGATGGCTTCTAGAAATTTGTTCTCTTCCTGAGATTTATGCTCCTGTAGCTCACTGATCTTTGAAACCTATCAGATGTTTCAGAAAATATGATGCATGATCTCTGAGGTTGGGTCATAATGACAGTGTAGCTACCTTTTTCTTGCTTCCTCCTGGGCCACCCTCTCCACGAGTCCAGCTGCTGTGCAGTAAGGACACTCAAGCAGTCTGTGGGTCAGGTGCTCGTGACAATGAAGCCAGGTCTCCTACCAACACTCAGGACTACATGAGGTGATGAGGCATCTCAGATCTTCCAGCCCTGATAAACTTTGGCTGACTGGCACCCTGATATTAGTTTCCTCTTCTTCCCTCATACAAGACATTCTACCTGTGGCCTCCCCTCCCTCCACTCCTCCCAGTCCTAAAGTTTCCAGAGCTTTCTCAAAATAATTCTGTATGCTACATATACTCAGAGGTTCAGGAAGTTTTGTTTCTCACGTTGTTGTTGTTGTTGTTTAAGTTATTGTTGCTGCTGCAGTTGTTGTTGCTTTGGGGTGTTTTGAGTTTTGTTGTTGGTTGGTTGCTTTTTGTCAACTAGATACACACTACAGGGACCTGAGAAAAGGGGGCCTGAATTGGGAGAGAAAATGCCTCTGTCAGATTGGCCCATAAACATGTCTGTGGAGCATTTTCTTGATTATCTTCATTAATGATGGATGTGGAAGGGCCCAACCTATTGTGGGCAGTGTCACCCCTGGGCAGGTGGTTCTGAGCTGTGCACAAAGCTGGCTGAGCAAGCAAGCTTACTGGAAAGCAAGCCAGTAAGTAGCACCCCTTCGTGGGCTCTGCATAATTCTTGCCTCCAGGTTCCTGCCCTGACTTCCCTGGATGATGGACTATAAACTGTAAGATGAAATAAATCTTTCTTCCCCAAGATTATTTTGGTCATGGTGTTTATCACAGCTATAGAAAGCAAACTAGGACACTCCCCTCACTGGGAAATAAGCATTCAGACCATGGGCCTGAGGGGACGATGTACAGCCAATGTCATTATAAACTGGCCCTTTAGCAAAGTGATCATTTACAAGGGAGGGAATTCATGTCCTGAAGGAATCCTGTGTAGCCTCAGATGAGTGTCATTTTAGATATGGAACCCTAGACAAGGATACCAACCACTTAAGTCACAGCAGCTGAGGGCCCCAGAAGCACAGTACAGAGGCAAACCCTGCTTTAATTTGTGATAAAATGTGAATAGAATGAAATGATGGTTGAGTTATACTGCTGAGCTTGAGATGGTTTTCAGATCGCAGTAGTGAAAGACTCTAGCAGATCCAAGGCAAACCTGGCTCTGGCAGGCCTTGCTCTCTCCCATTCCCTCTGCCTTGCTAAAACATTACATAATATCCCTAAAGCTAGCCACTAAGGTCTATTCCCTTATTTGGCCACTTCCTCCACCTGAGGCTCACTAGCAAGGTCCAGCTATCAATGTATTGAAATCCAACAATGTAAAAAAACTTTTGGATACCATAATTAACATGCCCAATTAAACCCCTCATCCTGACAAGGGGTTCACCCCCCCCTCTTTTTTTTTTCTTATAAACTGCATTTGCCTACAGGCCATGTCTGTCTCCTCTCTATCCAGAAATAGGTCTCTCTGTCCCTTCTGGACAAATGTGCCACTCTCCTTCGTTCCTTTCCCCTGCTCCCTCATCCTCTGTCTCCTGCCTTTGTTTTTTATTTCCTGCCCTTTGTCCCTCTGAGGAAAATATCCTTTGTCCTGAGAACTTGGTCTTGAGGTGTCTTGTGTGGGTTCCAGTCCTTGAATGAACCAATGAACAACACACCCAGTCCTTTGGTATCTACAACACAAAAGATCAAATAAACACCATAAATAAAAGTTCTGATGGGTTATTCCCAACTCAGAGGAGAATTCTAACAAGCTATATGTGACTCTTGGAGGCCACCACAATCCCTTCTTGGATCAGTTCAGATCACATCACTATAACTACAAACACCCTATATTGACCAGGAAAAGTAATAATCAATAAAAGAGACTCAACCTTTAAAATACAAGTTTGTTTTCCCATCAGGAGTGTTTGATATCGGTGGCCTCATCTATACCTTCCCTATCCACCCATCACTGAGGTTTAAAAAGAATCATACTTAGAGTCTACAACCCCTAGAAAGTTTATTTTGTTATATTAATTACTGCATTAATTTGGAGTAGGGTTAGGAAATGCTCATGCTATGCCGTGCTGGTGGAGATCAGAGGACAACTTGTGGGAGTCAGTTTTCTCTCTACACCTACCATGTGGGTTCCAGAGATCAAATGCGGTCCAGCACTTTTACCTGATAAGCCAACTCACTGGTCTCCAAACCCTGGAAGTTTTAGATGCTTTTAAATGTTACCCAAAATTCTACCTCCAGCATCAGTGTACCAACAGAACACCAAAATTACATAAATCCCACAAGTCAGCTAAAATCGATGAAGAAAAGATGTTTTCTGAAGCAGAGGAATTTCAGTGAGCTTTCTTCAATTAGTGAGTGCCTGTGGGCCATGATGGACCTATGTAACAAGAAAAGAACAGTATACCTCCCAAAGTTTATTTAGGCTCCTTGTTGATGATCAGGTAGTCTAGATTAGTTCTAAAATTATTATTGAAACCCTTTGTACATGTTCTTTTACACAAGTAACTCTCAGACCTGACTATACCTTGATACTGTACTTGAAAGTTTGGTTTTTCATCTGTGGTCTCCACTCCAGATCAATTCTGGGAATGGTACCAAGAACTGGTATTTTCAGGGCTTCTTAGAGATTATGAAATATGGCCAACATTCAGACACATAGGCTGTGGAGAGAGCCCGGCAGTAGTGTTTACTGTGCACTCTTGAGGACCTGAGTTTGTATTTCCAGCGTTGACATAGAAAGCCAGACGTGGGTCCCTTCCAGTCTGCACCTGAGCACTGAGCAGAGCTTGAGCTTTAGCTCTGCACCCAATCCTACAAAACCCAGAGGAGGCAGGACTCCCAGGAGCTCTAACACGCTCAGGAACATAGGATCATAGGATCATAGGATCATAGGATCACAGGATCTCAGGAGATTGGTCACACCAGGATTTCTGGACCCCAGAGGCAGCCTGACTCCCAGGAGCTATTACACCCAGGATCTCAGGATCTCAGGATCTCAGGATCTCAGGATCTCAGAATCTCAGGATCTCAGGATCACAGGATCACAGGATCACAGAGACAGCTGGACTCTGAGGAATTCTAACACAATGAAGATAATAGGAAAGACAGGTTCCAGTCAGAGACAGTGCAGGAAGCACTAAGGAGATCCAGATGGTGAAAGACAAGCACAAGAACATAAGCATCAGCAACCCGGGGTACTTGGCATCATTAGAACCTAGTTCTCCCACAATAGAAAATCCTGAATACCCAATCACACCAGGAAAGCAAGATTCAGACTTAAAATCACTCCTCATAATGGTGAGAGAGGACTTTAAAAAGGACATAAATAACACTCTCAGAGATATTGAGGAGAACACGGGTAGAAGCCCTTAAAGAGGAAACACAAAAATCCCTTAAAGAATAACAAGAAAATACAACCAAACAGGTGAAGGAATTGAACAAAACCATGGAGGACATAAAAATGGAAGTAGAAACAATAAAGAAATCACAAAGGGAGACTACCCTGAAGATAGAAAACCTAGGAAAGAGATCAGAACTCATAGATGCAAGTATCACCAACAGAATACAAGATATAGAAGAGAGAATCTCAGGTGCAGAAGATAACATAGAAAATATTGACACAACTGTCAAAGAAAATGCAAAGTGCAAAAAGCTCCTAACCCAGAACATCCAGGAAATCCAGGACACAATGAGAAGACCAAACCTAAGGATAATAGGTGTAGATGAGAGTGAAGATTCCCAACTGAAAGGGCCAATAAATATCTTCAACAAAATTATAGAAGAAAACTTCCCTAACCTAAAGAACGAGATGCCCATAAATATACAAGAAGCCTAGAGAACTATAAATAGACTAGACCAGAAAAGAAATACCTCCCATCACATAATAATCAAAACACCAAATGCACAAAACAAAGAAAGAATATTAAAAGCAGTAAGGGGAAAAGGCCAAGTAATATATAAAGGCAGACCTATCAGAATTACACCAGACTTTTCACCAAATACTATAAAAGCCAGAAGATCCTGGACAGATGTCATACAGACCCTAAGAGAACACAAATGCCAGCCCAGGCTTCTATACCCAGCAAAATTCTCAGTTACCATAGATGGAGAAACCAAGATATTCCATGACAAAACCAAATTTACACAACGTCTTTCCACAAACCCAGCACTACAAAGGATAATAGAGGGAAAACTCAAATACAAGGAGGAAAATTATACCCTAGAAAGAGCATGAAAGTAATCTTCTTCCAACAAATCCCAAAGAAGATCACCACACAAACATAATGCCACCGCTAATAACAAAAATAACAAGAAGCAACAATCTCCTTTCCTTAATATTTCTTAACACCAATGGACTCAATTTCCCAATAAAAAGACATAGACTGACTGACTGGATAAGTAAATAGGACGCACGGCATTTTGCTGCATACAGGAAACCCACCTCAGTGACAAAGACAGACACTACCTTAGAGTAAAAGGCTGGAAAACAATTTTTCAAGCAAATGGTCCTAAGAAACAAGCTGGAGTAGCCATTCTAATATTGAATAAAATCTACTTTCAACTTAAAGTTATCAAAAAGGATAAGGAAGGACATTTCCTACTTGTCAAAGGAAAAGTCAACCAAGATAAACTCTCAATTCTGAACATCTATGCTTCAAATGCAAGAACACCCACATTCATAAAAGAAACTTTACTAAAGCTCAAAGCACACATTGCATTTCACACAATAATAGTGGGAGATTTCAACACCCCACTCTCAGCAATGGACAGATCATGGAAACAGAAACTAAACAGAGATACAGTGAAACTAACAGAAGTTATAAACCAAATGGATTTAACAGATATCTATAGAACATTTCATCCTAAAACAAAAGAATATACCCTCTTCTCATCACCTCAGGGTACCTTCTCCAAAATAGACAATATAGTTGGTCACAAAACATGCCTCAACAGATACAAGAAAATTGAAATAATCCCATGCATTCTATCATATCACCATGGACTAAGATGGTCTTCAATAATGATAAAATTAATGGAATGCCCACATACACGTGGAAACTGAACAACACTCTACTCAATGATAACTTGGTCAGGGAATAAAGAAAGACAAAAATTAAAGACTTTTTAGAATTTAATGAAAATGAAGACACATTATACCAAAACTTATGGGACACAATGAAAGCAGTGCTAAGAGGAAAACTCGTAGCTCTAAATGCCTACAAAAAGAATCTGGAGAGCATACACTAGCAGCTTGACAACACACCTGAAAGCTCTAGAACAAAAAGAAACAAACACACCCAAGAGGAGTAGACAGCAGGAAATAATCAAACTCAGGGCTAAAATCAACCAAGTAGAAACAGAAAGAACTATACAAAGAATCAATAAAACCAGGAGCTGGTTCTTTGAGAAAATCAACAAAATAGATAAACCCATAGCCAGACTAACCAAAGGGCAGAGAGACAGTATCCAACTTAATGAAATCAGATCTGAAAAGGGTGACATAACAACAGAAACCGAGGAAATTTAAAAAATTATCAGATCCTACAAAAGCCTATATTCAACAAAACTGGAAAATCTGGATGAAATGGACAATTTTCTAGACAATTACCAGTTACTGAAGTTAAATCAAGACCAGATAAACCATCTAAAGAGTCCCATAACCCCAAAAGAAATAGAAGCAGTCATTAAAAGTCTCCCTACCAAAAAAAAAATCCCGGGACCAGATAATTTTTTTCCATTTTTTTTCTGGATATTTTATTTACATTTCAGATGTTATCCCCTTACTCCATTTCTCCCCCTCCCCTGCCCAAGAACTCTCTATGCCGATCCCCCTTCCTCCTGCTTCTATGAGGATGTACCCCTACTTACCCCACCAACTCCCACCTCCCCACCCTCTAATTCCCCCACACTCAGCATCCAGCCTTCATGGGACCAAGGATCTCCTCTCCCAACTATGCCAGACAAGGCCATCCTCCCCTACATATACAGCTGGAGCTATGGGTCGCTCCCTATGTGCTCCCAGGCTGGTGATTTAGACTCTGGGAGCTCTAGTTGATTGGTATTGTTGCTCTCCTCATGGAGCCACAAACCCTTTCAGCTCCTTCAGTCTTCCCTCTAATTCCTCCATTGAGAAATCCTTGATCAATTTAATGGTCAGCTGTGAGCATCTGCCTCTGAATATGTCAGACTCTTGCAGACATCTAAGGACACAGCTATATCAGGCTCCTGTCAGCATGCACTTCCCAACATCCACATCAGCGTCTACATTTGATGACTGCACATGAGATGGATACCCAAGTGGAATGGTCTGCAGACGGCCCCTCCTTCAGTTTCTGTCCTGCACTTTGTATCCATATTTGCTCCCCTGAGTATTTTGTTACTCCTTCTAAGAAGGACCAAAGCACCCACACTTGGTCTTCCTTCTTCATGAGCTTCATGTTGTCTGTGAGTTGAATCATAGGTATTTCAAGCTTCTAGGCTAATATCCAATTATCAGTAAGTGAATACCATATGTGTTCTTTTGTGATTGGGTTACTTCACTCAGGATGATATTTTCGAGTTCCATCCATTTACATAAGAATCTGAATTCATTGTTTTTAATAACTGAGTAGTACTCCATTGTGTAAATGTGCCAGAGTTTTTTGTATCCATTCCTCTGTTGAAGGACATCTGGGTTCTTTCCAGCTTCTGGATATTATAAATAAGGCTGCTATGAACATAGTGGAGCATATGTCCTTGTTATATGCTGGAGCATCTTCTGGGTATATGCCCAGGAGTAGCATAGTTGGGTCCTCAGGTAGTGATATGTCCAATTTCCTGAGGAACTGCCAGATTTATTTCCAGAGTGGTTGCACCATCTTGCAATCCCACCAACAATGGAGGAGTATTCCTCTTTCTACACATCCTTGCCAGCATCTGTTATCACCTGCATTTTTTATCTTAGCCATTGTGACTGGTGTGAGATGGAATCTCAGGGTTGTTTTGATTTGCATTTCCCTGCTGACTAAGGATGTTGAACATTTCTTTAGGTGCTTCTCGGCCATTCGAGTTTCCTCTGTTGAGAATTCTTTGCTTAGCTCTGTGCCTCAGTTTTTAATCAGGTTATTTGTTTGTCTGGAGTCTAATTTCTTCAGTTCTTTGTATACATTGGATATTAGCCCTCTATCAGACGTAGGATTGGTAAAGATCTTTTCCCAATCTGTTGGTTGCCTTTTTTATCTATTGACAATGTCCTTTGCCTTACAGGACCAGATAATTTTAGTGCAGAGTTCTATCAGACCTTCAAAGAAGACCTAATACCAATTTTCTTCTAACTGTTCCACAAAATAGAAACAAAAGGAACATTACCCAATTCATTCTATGAAGCCACAATTACTCTCAGATCTAAACCACACAAAGACACAACAAAAAAAGAGAACTTCAGACCAATGTCCCTTATGAATATCAATGCAAAAATACTCGATAAAATTCTCACAAACAGAATTCAAGAATACATCAAAACAATCATCCGTCATGATCAAGTAGGCTTTATCCCAGGAATGTAGGGATGGTTCAATATACGGAAATCCATCAATGTAATCCACTATATAAACAAACTCAAAAGAAAAAGAAAAACCACAAGATCATATCACTTGATGCTGAGAAAGTATTTGAAAAAAATTCAATGCCCCTTCATGGTAAACATCTTGGAAAGATCAGGAATCCAAGGCCCATACCTAAATATAGTAAGAGCAATATACAGCAAACCAGTAGCCAAGATCAAACTAAACAGAGAGAAACTTGAAGCAATCCCACTAAAATCAGGGACTAGACAAGGCTGCCCACTCTCTCTCTACCTATTCAATATAGTACTGGAATTCCTAGCCAGAGCAATTAGACAACAAAAGGAAGTCAAGGGATACAAATGGGAAAGGAAGAAGTCAAAATTTCACTATTTGTAGATGATAAGATAGTATACGTAAGTGACCCCAAGACTTCCACCAGAAAACTCCTAAATCTGATAAACAACTTCAGCAAAGTGGCTGGATATAAAACTGATTCAAACAAATCAGTAGCCTTCCTCTACTCAAAGGATAAACAGTCTGAGAAAGAAATTAGGGAAACAATACCCTTCAAAATAGTCACAAATAATATAAAATACCTTGGTGTGACTCTAACCATCAAGTAAAAGATCTATATGACAAGAACTTCAAGTCCCTGAAGAAAGAAATTGAAGCAGATCTCAGAAGATGGAAAGATCTCCCATGCTCATAGATTGGCAGGATTAATATAGTAAAAATGGCCATCTTGCCAAAAGCAATCTACAGATTCAATGCAATCCCCATCAAAATTATCACTCAATTCTTCACAGAGACAGAAATTTATTTGGAATATCAAAAAACCCAGGATGGCGAAAAGTAGTCTCAACAATAAAAGAACTTCTGGGGAATCACCATGCCTGACCTCAAGCTGTACTACAGAGCAATAATGATAAAAACTTCATGGTTTTGGTACAGAGACAGGCAGAAAGATCAATGGAATAGAATTGAAGACCCCAAAATGAACTCCCATATCTATGGTCACTTGATCTTTGACAAAGAATCTAAAACCATCCAGTGGAAAAAAGACAGCATTTTCAACAAATGGTGCTGGTTCAACTGGAGGTCAGCATGTAGAAGAATGCAAATTGATCCATACTAATTTCCCTGTACAAAGCTCAAGACCAAGTGAATCAAGGACCTCCATGTTAAACACTGAAACTAATAGAAGAGAAAATGGGGAAAAGTCTCAAACACATGGGCACAGGGGGAAAGTTCTTGAACAGAACACCAATGGCTTATGCTCTAAGATCAAGAATTGACAAATGGGACTTCATAAGATTGCAAGGCTTCTGTAAAGCAAAGGACACTTTCTTTTTTTTTTTTTTTTTTTCCAGTTTTTTAATTTATTTAGTTATTTAAATCACATCTTAATTTACTTATTTACACAGGGGTTATAAACACAAAAAGACAGGATGTAGGGAAGGGAATGGCACCGGAGCATAGGTGTTCAGGGGGAGTACAGATACCTTTCAGAACAGGGTATCAGCTGGGTGTAGGTTCAGGGGACAGGTCACTATGACTCTGCATATGATTCACTTGTCCTTATCTAAGTTGGTACTGTCCACCGAGGCTGCCTATTTATAAGACCTATGACGGCTCGGGCTGGTAAATTTCCACAGAAGCTGCCTGTTTAAAATAGCTTATAGCCTGCTGCTTCAGTGTTTTTCCACAGAGACCCAAGACTTGATAATAGCATGCATGTATGTCAGGACTATTGCTGACTTTAGGTCTATGGCTGATTTTAGGCCTTTAGTGTATATGTAGGGCTGCTCCTGACATCTCCTCCCTTCTCTAAGTATAGAAGGGCCTTGGCGATTCTATTCTTGTGAAGGCAGGGATAGAGCCCTGACCTCCAATAACTGAAGGGGAACTTGTAATGGCTCAGGTCCTCCTGTCATTGTCCAGTGAGGCATGAGGGCCATACCCATCCTGATGTCTTTTTCCTGGAGAGGGGATACTTTTGACATCAACCCCTATGCAGTCAGGCTTGTCCCTCAGGGAACTCAGATAGATATTTTAAACTTTTATTTATATTCCCTTGCAGTGCTTAGCCTCGCAGCCTAAGCAAGAATTCAGATCACCAGACAGATAGGGTTCTGGGTAGCCCCTCTCTGCTTGGTCTAGGGGTGGAAGTCTCCTCTTTTAGGTTGGGTGGAGATGGGTTTGAGGAACACCCTGTATAAAGTAACAACCTCATCTTAAGTCTCGTGGTCCTCCATAGCTAACTTATGATAACGTATCTGAATAGGTTTTACTACCGAATTATCTATCTGTTGTATCACAAAGTTAGTCAGCCTATTTAAGGCCCAGAACTAAAAGAAATAAGCAAAAATAACCCAGTTAATGGTCCCAAGATGGGAGGAAATGGGGTTGACAAAAGGACACTTTCAATAAGACAAAGCGGCAACCAATAGATTGGGAAAAGATCTTTACCAATCCTACATCTGATAAAGAGCTAATATCCAATGTATACAAAGAATTGAAGAAATTAGACTCTAGACAATCAAATAATCCTATTAAAAATGGGGTACAGAGCTAAACAAAGAATTCTCAACTGAGGAAACTCGAATTGTCAAAAGCACCTAAAGAAGTGTTCAACATCCTTAGTCAGCAGGGAAATGCAAATCAAAACAACCCTGAGATTCCATCTCACACCAGTCACAATGGCTAAGATAAAAAATGCAGCTGATAACAGATTCTGGCAAGGATGTGGAGAAAGAGGAACACTTCTTCATTGTTGGTGGAATTGTAAGCTGGTACAACCACTTTGGAAATCAGTCTGGCAATTCCTCAGAAAATTGGACATAGTATTACCTGAGGACCCAACTATACTACTCCTGGGCATATACCAAAAAGATGCTCCAACATACAACAAGGACACATGATCCACTATGTTCATAGCAGCCTTATTTATAATATCCAGAAGCTGGAAAGAACCCAGATGTCCTTCAACAGAGAATGGATACAAAAAACTGTGGTACATTTACACAGTGGAGTGCTACTCAGCTATTAAAAACAATGAATTCATGAGATTCTTAGGCAAGTGGATGGAACTCGAAAATATCATCCTGAAGGAGGTAACCCAATCACAAAGAACACACATGGTATGCACTCACTGATAATTGGATATTAGCCCAAAAGCTCACAATATCTAAGATACAATGCATACACCACATAAAGCTCATGAAGAAGGAAGACCAAGTGTGGGTGCTTTGGTCTTTCTTAGAAGGAGTAACAAAATATTCACGGAACAAGTACGGAGACAAAGCGTGGAGCAGAGACTAGAGGAGGGACTGTCTGGAAAGGGCCACCCTAAGGATCCATCCCATGTGCAGTCACCAAATGCAGACACTGTTGTGGATGCCAGGAAGTTCACGCTGACAGGAGCCTGACCTACCTGTCTCCTGAGAGGCTCTCCAAGTGCCTGACATTAAGAGAGGCAGATGCTCGCAGCTAACCATTGAACTGATCACATGGTCCCCAATGGAGGAGTTAGAAAGAAGACTGAAGGAACTGAAAGTGCTGGCAGCCACATGGGGAAAGCGACAATACCAAGCAACCAGAGCTCCCAGAGTCTATAAACCTCCAGCCTGGGAACACAAAGGAAGGGATTCATGGCTCCACCTGTATAGGTAGCTGAGGATGGCCTTGTCAGGCATCAGTGGAAGAGAAGGACCTTGGTCCCTGAAAGTCTGGATGCCCTAATGTTGGGTAATTTGAGAGCAGGGAGGGAGGAATGGGTGGATGTGTGAGGGCACACCCTCATAGAAGTGGCAGGAGGGGGGATGGGCTAAGGGTTTTGGGGAAAATGGGAAGAGGGGATAACATTTGAAATATAAATAAATAAAATATCCAATAAAAAAAAACAGATAATGGAACTGGCGATTGTAGCCGAGCAGTTGAGACTTTTTGTCAACAATTTATTATGCAGATTCTTTATAATCCTCAAGGACAAGGTATCATGGAAAGGGCCCAAGGAACTTTAAAACGATATCTTCATAAAATAAAAAGGGGGAGGTATATACCCAAACACCACAAATTTATTTAAATCATACTTTTATTTTAAATTTAAAAAAGAAAATTGGATGACAAGGAACTTTCTGCTGAGTGTCTATGGCACCCTTCAACTAGGCATACTTATGCCTAGGTGAAAAGGAAGTACCCACTTACTGGGATATGGCATGATCCCAACCAGGTATCTAATATGGGGAAGAGGGCATATTTGTGTTTTTTCTGCAGGATGCTGTAGGAGCATGGTGGCTGCCAGAATGATTGGTGAGACATGCTGTTGCTGAGACAAAGAATGATGCTGACCTGTGAGCTTGCTAAGTGCCCTGAGAAGGATGACTGGGAAGCTGTATTGAACATATGTTCCTTACCCTCCTTTGCTTGCCTATATCCCAGATGGGACAAGCTGCCTTGCCTCCAGTATTTAAACCTTGTGGGACAGAGAATCAAAAAGAGAAGTGATAATGACTCTTGTATTTTTCTTAAATGTGACCAGTTATTCAGACTCAATCATGTACTGGTCTGGAAATAAATCCAATATTGGAAATAACAGTCTTCATTTGGAAGGCTGGATCTGGACATTTTCAGAGACATATTTGGAAGTTAGCTGCAATTCTCTATGGTATTATAATAGCAAGAGATATGTTGGGACAGGATCTGGATTTCAAACAAGGATTAGTGCATGTTTTAAGGCTCTTTTAATTGTCAAACTAAAATTGGTTTTGTCTCTTCTACAGTATTTATTGTAAATTGCATTGACTGTGTACTTTCTAATTGTGTTAGTGTGTTGAAACCTGGCATGTCTGTTATGGGGGATCTATCAACCAGCTTTTGTCTTACTGCCCTGAGTATTAGAAAACCTTGATTCTCTGAAAAAAACTTGAAAGTGCTGGAAGAAGTGAGTTAGACTTTAAACAGAAGCAAGAGGGTATCAGGCTTTATTATTGCAGGTATAACAGCTTTAATTTCATTAATTGCTAACACCACTGCTTCTGCATTAGCTTTGACACAAGAAGTTAAGACAACTATTTTTGTTAATCATCTAGCAAAAAAATGTTACTAATGCATTGAGTATACAAAAGGATTTATATAGGTATCTGGAACAACAGATGATGCTCTATAACCCATTCAAATTATCTGAAGGAGGTTCAGGGTTCAAGAGTTAGGAGCCATCCCAAGTGTCATGACAAATACCATTGGAGTAATGTTACTTTTGAAATTCACAATGATTGTTATTATAATTAGAAAAAAAGATTAAAGACACCTGTAGGATATTTGGCATAATCCTAACACCTCTCTGGGTGTGTTAACATTGCATAGTGAGATTATGAATTTAAAGAATGCTGCTCTGTTGAGCTTTGATGCTGCAGATAATGCTGATAAAATTATCCATGACTTGAGGTCAGTATTTCCATTTTGGTCAAACCTCAGGAATGGCATATATAGCTTGATCAGGCTAGCCCTTCTTGTCCTGGGAATACTTTTATTACTGCCCATTGTGTTAAAGCTTGTCTCTAACTACATCAACAGGCTGGCAGTCAAAGTATATGACATGAAACTGAAAATGGACCCCCAGACAGAGTTATTAATTTAACAGACTGGCAAGCCAAGGACAGGTAAAATTCTGCACAGAGCCTTACTAACCTAAGACAGAAGTGCATAGCTTTTGATAATGCATATTCCATGATGGGTAAGGAAGGCATTCTTACCAGAATGACCTAAGACAGGTTCTGTCTGGTTTATGCAATAAAATAGGGGGAGAGGTAGAGAGTTTTGGGGGGCTGCCTGGAAGGAATCTGACATAGGCCAAGGACAAAGAAATGGACTGCAGGCAGGAATCTGAATATTAGGCTAGAACAAAGAAGTAATTTCAGGCAGGAATCTAAATCTTAAGCTAGAACAAGGAAGTAGGCGTCAGGCATGAAAATGACTTTGGGCTAGGACAGGGAAGTCGGCTCAGATATTTTGGTCATCCTGATAAGCCTTTAAAAATAGTGATCACAGGAGTGATCATGGGACTCTGTTTATTGTCCTGCTTGTTCTTTGACTATCTGGGTTTATTGTCTTGCTAGTTCCTTGACTATTTGCACCTATTGCATTGCTAGTTCTTCAACCTAGAACTGACCCTAATACTTGCATGTAATTTAAATGGTATAAAAGCAAAAAAGGAGGAGGAGGGATGGGATAGGATATTAATGGGGGCATGGGAAGGGGGATAATATTTGAAATGTAAATAAATAAAATATTGAATTTTTTTTTAAAAAGCCAGATGTAGTAATCATGCTAACACTGGGGAACAAGAGACAAGTGGTTCCTTGGAGCTTGCTGGCCAAGCAGCCTAACCAGATTGGAGCTCTGGTGGAGAATAATAGAGAAAGATACCTGATGTTGACCTCTGACATCTACATGTGTGTGTACATACAAGCATGAGCACTCATATACACCTATACACATTTATGGACACCCATACAAACACATATACATTCAAAAAAGATAAATTCTCCATATCATAGGGGGAGTGATTATTTGGGGGCGGATCAGTGAACTTCTTATTGGTTCTCATCTCTCAGGTGAAGCACTGACAGCTTACTTTGAAGCTCTAACTCCTCATCTGTGAAGATCGCCAACTGTGGACATCACACTGGAGCTAGGATAGGTATAGCCTCTTCTCCTAGCATCTGGAACTTGGGATGGGACAAGCCACTCGGCAGGGATGCTCATCTTGGAGTGTCCACCTTTGGGGGGCCCTGAACTTGAGTAGACAGAACACTAGACAGCAGTAAACAGGAGGCGTGTTCTTTGGTTCCTTGTACCCAAAGAACTAATAGCTCAAACAAAGAACTCTCACTCAAAACTCAAACATTCCTGCTGGACTTGGATCCAAGAGACTCCTAGGATCTTTCCTGGTCCAGAATTCTCATTTGGATAGAAAATGGCAATGCTCACACAAACTGAAAGGAAAATAAAGGGAGCTAGTTGCATACTTCCCTGTGGCCACCATTCTCTACTTGATAATAGGGAGACACTAGAGCCTCTAAGCGAAAAAAAAGAAGGTACTTCAGGTACAGCTGGGACCAGGCACGAAACAAACTCATACTCCCTTCTACTGTGGGCCCTCCATCAATCCAACCCACCTGTCTATGCGTTACTTGTGGTCACCATATGGACTGTTTTTAGGCTCTTGGTGTCTTGTTCCAAGAATGGAAAACACAGAGACTGAAAAGCAGCAAAGACTCTTTATTCTGATGCACTCTGACAGTAGTGACCAGATGTGCTGCAGGTGAGCAGTGCACTGCTGAGCTAGAGCACATGGGGGCCTCCAGGTGCTGTTTAGGGCTGCCTAGTATGGGTCTAAGAGAAGGAGGCGTCAGCTCTTAACAGGTAGTGCATTCAGTTCCCTGTTTAAAGTGATGGGACTGAGTTACACAAGCCTTTGTTCACTGCCAAAGTCCCTTCTCATGATGCACTGACTTTAATGACAGGTACCTTCCATAATGCATGACTCTTATTGTGCCCAAATAATACATATACAAAAAAATGACAAGTAGAGCCATTCCCTAAAAGTTGACTCAGAAGATACATATACCCCAAACCAGCTGAGGCTAGATCCAACCCTATCTCCCAATCCTAGATATGTTCAGTAATAGAAATGACCATAAATGGGGATTTATTAAGAGTTTCTAGAAGGAGAAACTTACTGCATTATTTGAAGCAGGAGAGTAATGCAGTTTGATGCAGGTAGAGTTTAGGTTACTATGGTGTCCATAGTTAGAAGAAGGGTATGTATGCACCCATGCCAAGCAGAGTCCCAGGTTGCTAAGCTATCCTCTAAGCTTGTCTGCCTCATCTGTGTGAGATTTTATTCTCTCTTCTTATACAGAGGTTTTTCCAGTGCTGCAAAAACTAATTATTATAAGAGCATTGTTCAAACACACAGGATAGTGGAAACAGCTAAATTAATTCATTAATACATAAATTAATAAAATTAAGTATGTCTTTAGTATATATCATGGAATGTTAGTCTTACAAAGGATATTTTGCCATTTCTCACAATATTGATGAGCCTGAAGGATATTGTGCCAAGTGAAATAAGACTTCTCAGCTATTTGATATTTTCTTTTTGGAAAGAGTTCAAATATGCAGAAGCAGACACTTAGAATGGCTGTCATGGTGGAGGGAAGAAGCATAAGTCAAAAAAATACACAACAGAAGATATACAAGATAAAACACCCAGATATTTGAGGTACATGGAGAATTAGAGCTAACAAAATCATTTGTACTAGGAATTTTACTGAATGTGTGGATTTTTGCTGATCTCTTAGCAAAAGGAACCAAGATGGTAGGTGTCTTCGTTAGGATTTTCATTGTTCTGAAGAGACCACATCATCTGTCATGACCACAGCATCTCTTGTAAAGGAAAACATTTAATTGGGACTGGCTTATAGTTCAGAGGTTTTGTCCATTGCTGTCATGGTGGGAAGCATGGCAGCATGCAGGCAGACATGATGCTGGAGAGGAAGCTGAGAGTTCTACATCTGGATCAGCAGGCAGCAGGAAGGGATGGATCACACTTCCTCTAACAAGGCCACACTTCCTAATAGTCTAGTCTCTACGGAGGCCACCTTTATTCAATAAGCATATTTGCCTGTGTCACTGCATTTATTAACTGCTTTACTATCTTTTGCACATCTAATAACATCAAAAGATAAACTTCAAATATTTACAATATTTATGTTAAAAACAACAAAAAGTTGAGTGCAAGAAATAAACCGTTATTTGTCCTAGTTCCCAACCCTAAAGGCAAGCCCTTTCTCCAGCTTCACATCAAAGCTCCAGAGGTCTCAGCTACCCACCCACAGCCAGTCTCTGTTAGCCAGAAGTGGCTTATGAAATCAGTAGGGCTTGGATCACCCTACCAATCTTTAAGGCAACAGAAGCAAGGCTTCTGGTTGATGGCCTCCCCAGGTTGCCAGACTAGATGAGAAGAAGAGGAGGAACCGGAAAGGCCACATAGAACAGCTGCTGCTCTGGAAGAACAGCTGGGGATTACCCAGAACAGCTGCTGCCCACCCAGAACAGCTGCTGCCCACCCATTTCTCACAAATGACTCTTCCTCTTCGTCCCTTTCCTTCTCTCCTCCTTTCCCCTCCTTCTCTTCATTGTAGGATGAAATTTAAAGGGATCAAGTTTTTCTAACCCCACTAGATCCCAAACAATTAAGACCAAGACCTGGATATTTATTCAACAAGCTTTAAGCACAATAATTGAGCAGATCTTCCTAACCTCTATGCTATCTTAGCCACTTCCTAGCCACATGCCCCAGGTTACTTGTATTTTGTCCCCTTGGCTCACTCTGCTGTAGCTGTCTGTCCTCATGGAGAGCTCCTCCACATGCCCAACCTCATGGCTACCATCTTCTTCTTTCTCCACCTGCCTCATGGTCCTTCTTCTCCTGGATGTCACCTGCTTCATGACAAATTCCTTCAACCATGATCTCCTCCCTGGGACCCAAGCTGGGATCGGACGTCCAGCCTTTCTATCTCCTCTGCCCAGTCATTGGCTGTTCAGCCTTTTATTAGCCAATCAGAGATAATTGGGGAGCGTTCTTTACACCACTTCAAATCAGGAGATTCCACAATATTCATGACAATGCTGGTGTCCAAAGTGTTAGTAGATCTCGGACACTGAAATCAGCATCTGAATACACAGAGCACAATACCAAGCCCCAACACTCCCCCCTCCTTTTCTCCTATTCCTTCCCTCTCCTCCTCTTTCTATTTCCTCTCCTTCTTTCTTCTCACCCCTCCTTCCATCTTCTCTTCTTCTCCCTTCTCAGTTTCTCCCCTTTTCACCTCCCTCTTGTTTAAACCTTTTCATCATTTTTAACAAAATATTTTCACTGGGTGTGACTGTAGAGGACAAGAGAGGAGCTTTGTCAATATTTACCCTCAGGTTTGCAGGGGCTGCTAGAAAAAAACAGGTAAAGGACTGTGATGTGTGCCTGTCTGAATTCTAGCCACCGAACATGAATTGAAAGTGATCTTCAATAAAATTTTAACATCAAAAACTAGAAAATAAAATCATACAATATCTTCACTGCAAATGACTCTGCTAGCCAAATTGAATCTGGGCAGAGGTCAGCCTCTCAGCAGGCCACAGACCCAGGCACTCAGCCAACGTCTTCAGGAAAGCAAGAGCCATTTTCTCCTAAATCTTATAATTTTTTTTAAGTGACAAAGAACAAAGTCTAGACAGGTTCCCTGAATAGCAGCACAGTTCAGTCTGCACCACAATGATTAAAAGAAACTGCTTAGAACTGTCCCGAAGGCCGCAGCTCTCAGCCATAAGACACTCAGGGATGCGACAACTGGCTCTAAATGAGCACCCATGTTCTTGCAAGTCTATCAAATATTAAAATACAATTAGGAGCTGCAGACATGCCTAAAAGCTTGGGAATTAACTTTTCTTTTAACTAGGCCAAGGAATCAAGTAATGAATGAATGCTAAGTGCTGGTCAGTAAGCATCAATTTGTCCTTCTTAAATTCAAAGCAAGACATAGGATTGATTAGCACGGACCTGAAAAACACAGCCCTGGATTCAAATCTCAGCTCACTCTAGAAAAAGTCACTTCCTCAAACCCAATCTCTAAAACACACATGATTAAGGTCTCCATCATTCAGCAGTTATTGCAGATAAAGCAACTGGCACACAGTAGGTCCTCACTGTCTTCTTCGCACTTTGAAACGGCACTAAAAGGGTTTGGTGTGGTAGAGATGTTTTACAGAAACGCAAAAACTAGGAATGCCCTCCCATTTAATTAGGCAGAAAGGAGAACGTTCCTGTGGCAGGTATTCAAGACCAGGACATGAAATATGATGATGGCATTTTGCTCCTCTCCTTTGAAAGAGATGAAGGGGAATGTGCCGTTAGAAAAATTAAGAGGCTCTAAATCCTTCCAAATCCTCACATAGCCATCCAATTGGACAATAAGAAGGTTCTTAAATTAATGACCTCTTAAGAAATTAAATTATTGATTAATGTCTCTCATGTCTCTGTGGAAAACTTGATTATAGCAGGAAGGAGCCACGTGTGACATGTCCCTTTCTCTCATCGCAAACGGTTACGTGACACACAGC
Source organism: Mastomys natalensis (assembly GCA_021653895.1). Classification (NCBI taxonomy): domain Eukaryota; kingdom Metazoa; phylum Chordata; class Mammalia; order Rodentia; family Muridae; genus Mastomys; species Mastomys natalensis. Next base: position 119,678 of record JAJTUV010002618.1, on the reverse strand, counting down.
AACTGAAGGCACACTGTGCTCAGTCCACATGAAAAACATATATAATAAAGTAAAAAGGAAAGAAAATCACAGGATCTCTGGGAACACATTTATAGGATACCTGACCATGCTATGAGGTGGAGGAAGGCTTCCTGGAGGAGGCAATTCCCAACCAAGGTCAGAACAGGAAGCCAGTGCATGCCTTCACAGGGAGAAGGTAGAATCAGGCAAGACTAAGATGCTAAAGAGACATGTAGACGAGAAAGCCCTGTTCCTTCCCTCACAACACTTTGGGACTTTCACCCCTAAATCAACTAATTCTCCAGATCTTATAACCAACAGGACATCCTAATTCGATTCCAAAACTGCTCAGAGTCAGGCAGACCTTAGAGTAAAACCCCACAGGCTGCTTCCCTTTTGACTCCAGTTCCAAGTTCCACATCACCTGCACATGGAACCTGTGCTTCTCACCTGGTCACCTGCACATGGAACCTGTGCTTCTCACCTGGTCACCTGCACTTGGAACCTGTGCTTCTCACCTGGTCACCTGCACTTGGAACCTGTGCTTCTCACCTGGTCACCTGCACATGGAACCTGTGCTTCTCACCTGGTCACCTGCACTTGGAACCTGTGCTTCTCACCTGGTCACCTGCACATGGAACCTGTGCTTCTCACCTGGTCACCTGCACTTGGAACCTGTGCTTCTCACCTGGTCACCTGCACTTGGAACCTGTGCTTCTCACCTGGTCACCTGCACTTGAATCCTGTGCTTCTCACCACCTCTCATCAGGTGTGATTATTTCCCAGAGGGCCTCAAAAACACTCAAGGAAACTGCTTGCTTAGGATACAAGTGAACAGCCAGGTCAAGAAGCCAGTGGATGAGGTCCAAAAGGGTCTCACACCAAATCCTAAGCACCAGGTTAGGGTGCTGGCATCCCCACACGTGAACACACTCACTAGCCCACCGCTTAGAAGTTTTACAGAGGCTCCATTCCACAAGCACAGTTGAATGAGGTTCTTGGTCTTTGGTGACTGGACTTCTTCTCCAGCTCTGCTCACACCCCAGAGGTCTGTGTAGGCCCGAAAATTCCAGTTTATAATAGCAAACTTGGTCCTTCCCCAGCCAGAGCCTCATTAGCATGCAGAAAGGCACTCCGGAAAGTCAAGGGTTTTTAAAGGTCTTGTGTTAGGAACTAAGACCAAAGATTGTAACAAAAGACCTCCCAGCTCTTCTGGCCCACCCAAAAGGTTAAAAGCATTTTACTAGGTGTGTGCCGGGAACTGGAGCAGAGATTAAACACATTTCTTATGATGTCACAGCGATGCCTGTTTTAAACCCGTTTGGAGAGGTAGTGCCTGGAGCAGGGGAGAGGTGAGGGAAGTGAGTTAGGTTAGGGAAGCTTCGGGGCCGTGCTGAGGAGTTCATGCTTTAGGGAAATCCCATGTTTCAACAAACTCAAGTTGGCAGTCATTCACGGTGAGGGCAAGAGGAGACCCAGGCTGGAGCGCCCACAGCGACACCCTAGGAACCTGGGGTTCCCAGAACGTGAGGCAGTGGCTCCTTGTGCTTGAACTTGCTGCCTTGCAGTCTCAGAAACCTTCAGTTTTGTCCAGAAGAAAAGCCGGATCCAAAGCAGAGCAGCCTCTCCTGGGAGAAAATAAAGCTGACGCTGTCGGGTTCCCTTTCCTGAGCTTCCTCATTAGTAAAGGCGTGGTCAGTGCACCTCTTCAGCAGCCATCATCCCCGCGGGAATAGGGAAGGAGGCTGCCTGCCCGCCCGCCTCCAAAACAAACAAACCCTGGAGACCTGCTAGATTTAGTGGCTTCCCTGATAAACTTTAGTGACTACCAACAGTCCCAATGAGGGTGTCCACAGTGTGGCCCCCTCCAGTCCAGAGGTGCGATTTAAAGAGTTATGGGGAGCTGGAGCTGAGCTGAGTGAGGGATACATAGGACTGAAGCAGGAGGCAAAGCGTCTGATACAGGGCTGCTGGGAGAAACTGGGAGGATTCCCCTCTGCTTTCTGGTTTATAAAGAGGTAGTGGAAATCTTCAAGACTGAGGTGCAAAGTAACTTATACATGCAAACCCATAATACAGGCTCGGTAAAGGCTGGGAGTGGGTAAGAGTATAAGCATACATTAGCCAGGTATGGTGGTGTGCACCATTAATCTGAGCACTCTGGGTCAGAAACAGATGGATTTCTGTGGATTTGAGACCAGTCTGGTGTACATAAAGAATTCCAGACCTACCAGGTCTATATAGTAAGACTCTACCTAAAAAATGAAAAGAAAGAGATGAAGGGGGCTAGAGAGATGACTCAATGGTTATGAGCACTAGCCTCTTTTTCAGAGGACCCTAGTTCAAGTCTCAGCACCACATGTCAGTTCATATCCTTTCATGATCCCAGTTTCTGGTTATCTGGTGCCCTGTCCTGGCTTCCACAGGAACTGCGCTACATGATGCATAGCCAACCATAAAGTAACAAATCTTTTAAAAGAATGGAGGACAGGGAGGAAGAACAGAAGAGGGGCAAGAAAGGGGCTAGAAGAGGAATGTGTTTCTTGTATTAGAACATTACTTACCACACTTGAAAAAAAAACTCAAGTGTTTTTGCCATCATATTGGAAGAGGACATTTTTATCTGACTCAATGTTTCATTCTGTGTTCAATCTACATATGTAATTATTTCTCTTTCTAAGCAATCCTCCTGGGTAAGTTTGTTATTTCTAACTTCTCACATGAGCAGCCTGGGACTCAGATAGGAGGTACCAAGAGTCCCACAGCTCAGCAGGACTCAGACAGGGAGTTGGACACAAATCTGTTTCCTCCAGAGCATTGTGTCCACATCTGCTCAGCACCACGAGCATGAACTAGAGATCATATCCACTGTATGCATGAGTGGTAAGACTCCCTCTGCAGACACACAGAGAGAGGCTCAAAAGGCCTCTCTTGGCACTGATATCCGTGATCAATGCCCTTGCCGCTCACGGCACCTTATTGGTTATTTGTCACAAATCCCCACACACAGACCATGAATCTCTGAAAGACAATAATCTATGGTTTCTCCACCTTGAATCCCTGGGAGTCTGCTGCCAGATTTGGGCAGCAGTCAATGTTAAACTTGAGTTGAAACCATTGCTTCAGAGCAAAAACAGAGCTGACCATGTAGGTGGCTCAGTGGGCTAAGACCAATGACCCACATGGTGGAAGGTACCAACTCCTGCAAGTGTCCTCTGACCTCTACATGTGCATCATGCCAATCAGGATCCCACACACAAATGTATGTGCAGAAAAAGTCAGTCACTAAAACATTTTCCTTGAAGCATGAGTCCCTATAGTCCAGCCCCAGAACTCACCCTTTAAGGCAGGTATGCTGCAGAAGCAGAGTTGAGCAGATCCCTGGGACTGGGAGTGATCTTGATGTCCTGAAAAGGTAGATGGAATCTGAGGAACAACAGGTGAGGTAACACTCACTCGGGCTTCTGAATGCACACACCATACTTGCAATTGTACCAGCACAACAACGTAAACAAAAATGTCAATTAAATGCTTGATTCCAAGAAAGAAATAAACAAGGCACTGCGTCAGGAAAGGAAGAGAGAGTTCAGGGCTATGCAAACAAACTTTTACTTCTCCAAGTAAAAGGGGTTTTCTATTTAGATTCAGCTCCGGTTTTTGTCATAGAGACTTATTAGAGGTGACAAAGTCCTGCTCAACCCACCCCTCATGGGCCACTCCTGTATGATGATTGCTACCTGTGGGTCTCACTTCAGGAAAGAACAGCCTATGAGCCACAGGGCTTGGCAGCTGATGGAAGCTAAACTGATTACCCCTCCTGTCCCCAGTCACGTCTTCCTCCCGACGACAGCTGTCTTGGAGCTGGCAGTGAATCAAATCAATGGTGTCACCTGTACAGTGGACACCAAATTCTAGAGATGGTTTCTTTTCTGCTGTTCTTAATAGGTATTGTGCAGCCATTGGCTCCCAGACAGACTCTTTCTATGATTTAATTTTCTTTATTTACAAGCATTGGGAAATGTTTCCTTGGTTGACCTATTCTGCTCAGATTTATCCAAAATGAACACTCAGGGGCACAGTGAAAACATTTCAATACTGATTTTATACCATGAGAGTCACTGGTATTTTGTCTGTGAATGCTGCCCTTGGTCACCTGACTTCATTCTGGTCCAAATCCCTGATCATTCTGTCAACACAACTGAGTCCTCTTTTCTATGTATCTTTGTTTTCCTCATCTACAAAATGGAAGCAAAGAAAGCTACATCATCAGATAAGATCCCCCAAACCCATGTAAACATGCAGGCAGACTGTCATGTGCCTGTAACCAAAGCACAGGGCAAGAGGCAGGAGGCTTTCTGGGGCTTACTCACCAGTCAGAGTAGTTGAATCAGTGAATGCAAAGTTCAATGAGTCTTGTCTCACCAAAAGCTTTAAAAGCACATAAACCAGATGCCCAATGTTGACCTCTGTCGGGACTCCAGCTGTATGTGCAGAGAGAGATACAAGAGACACAAAGGCAGAGAGAGTGTCAAAGACAGAGAGAGACAGAGAGAGAATGAAGGCATAGAAAGAGACTAAATGAGTTAATACAAATATATACAAAGTCCACAAAAGGAGACTGGATATACCCATTAGCTACTTTTTCACAAGTGGCCAAAACTAAAGAGAGAACAATTTAAAGAAGGGAAGATTTATTTTGGCTCCTGATTTCTGAGGGTTCACTTCATGGTTATTTGGCCCCATGTGTTTGGGAAGACCATCATCGTGGTGGAAGTGTGTGTCAGAGGCTGTTTGTGTCACACTGGAAAGAAGAAGAGAAAAGCAGTACAGGATAGAGTTGAAGGATAATATCCCCAAGGATATGGCCTCCGGTGACTGTTTCCTCCTTCCTCTAATTAACTTCCACCTCCTTCTTTCAATATGTCCCAATCATATTATAAACCCATCAAGGAATTAACCCATTGACCAAGTCAGAGCCTCCATGAAAACGCCAGAAGTGTGCCTGACAAATCTCCTAGGTGATTCTGAAGCCAACCAAGATGATCAAGATGAACCACTATAGCATATTTGGCAATATTGTGACTTTGCTATTTATATGTCGGATGACCCAAATATCCACTACGTACCTGCTCCTAGACTGGGAGCTTTGCCACTTTGATTCCACTTAAAGTCAGATATATTTCTTATCGTGGGGTTTCGGCATTGATTTTGATTTGTTCAAATACTACGTGAAGATAGTATTCATTTTCCTTGCTTAAGTTTGTGAGAGCTCCTTTAAATTTACACTGTAAGCAAGAGGCTCATTCTCCTCTCCCTAATATAAATCTTGGACACTCCATAAATGTGAGTACATTCGTCTGCTTGTATCTCCTCCCTGGCCCCACCCACTCCACATCCAGTCACCTCCCTCCTAAGCCTCTTCCACCAGCATTTTGCAACTCAATGCCTCTTTCAGTATCTTTTTCCTTTTTTAAAACCAGTCTCTCATTCAGCACAGTGACTCCAGTAATTTACCCCAAGGTCATTTTTTATGATAGGAAAATGACTGACTAATTGAAGAGAGAGTGGCAAGAACAATTTTCCACAAATTTAAACTACCTAGTTGGCCAGAGCTTACCAGGGAAGCAAGCAAGTAGCTAAGATTTGCTATGAGATACACCCATAGAGCTCCAACTGATCCCTGCACTCCAAGACACAAATACTCAATCATCAAGGCACCTTCCTGGCCCCTCTACAACCTTGAAACTTCACTTCTTCATACCAAAGCTAGTTTTACCTTTTAACATACATAAGGTTATTTCTGATTCTGCTTGTGGTAGAGCCAATTAACAAGGCAGTTGGCACCTCCAGAAGGTCCCTGTAAAAGTGCATAATGAGTTTTCTGTGTTGGCTCAAGGCCAGTATAGACTAGGGAAGAGAGTTAACCCCAACAGCGTTCCAGGTTGGTGTCCCCCACATGAAGTTGGTTCTGCTTTTATCAACAACATCTGAGAATAAGAAGCTGGTCAATATCAGAGACACACCCACCTTCATATTGCTCACCTTAGCCAGTGAGGAAGGGAAGAGCTCTGACAATGGCGTTGTCGACAAACTTCCTAAGGGATTCTGGTCTCTGCTAAAGCTTCATTGGGTAAATGCAGATTTTCACAGCCGAGCAGTTGTTAGCTAATACCCATATAGGAGAAAGGATTCTCCTGGAACTCAACATTCTCCTCCTTGGACTAGGCCTAGTAATGGGATTTCAGATATGTACCCCCATGTCCACCAGACCTATGTTATGGATCAAATGTTTGTAGTACTCCAAGCATCTACCTAAAATCCCTCACCATGTACTCAATACCTATAGACCATCATATGACAAAACCATATAGAAAAAAAGAATTGCTCTCTTCATGGCAGACAGGAAACAAGGAAAGACAGGGAGGATTCAGAGGAAAATAGCCCCCACCTCAGAGACTTACTTCCTCTAGTTAGATGACACTCCTGAGGTTTCCACAATCATCCAAAATAGCACCACCAGCTGGTGTCAGGGTGAATAACACATGTGTCTGGGAGGATACTTCAGATTCAACAGTTGGGTTCTAGTGAGGACTCCCTTCATGACCTACAAATGGCTGCCTTCTTGCTGTGTCTTTTGTGGTGGAAATAGAAAGGCTCTGATTTCTCCTTATTCTAATTAGGACACTAGATGAGGCCCCTTGGAGACCTCTCACCAAGACTTCACCTAATCCAGATCCTTCCCAAAGGTCTAGCCTCTGGATACTATCATATTGTGGTTGAAGACTTCAGTATGAAGTTAAGAAGGAAAAAAAATTTTATTAATAACTCGAGGTCTGCTATACTTAGTGATTGTGGTAGTTTGAATATGCTTGGCCCAGGAGGTATGGCTCCATTAGAGTAGGTGTGACCATGTTGGAGGAAGTGTGCCACTGTGGGGGTGGGCTTTGAGATCCTCCTCCTAGCCACATGGGAGCCAGTCTGCCTTTGGATCAAGATGTAGAACTTTTGGTTCCTCCAAGCCCCACATCTACCTGGATAATGCCGTGCTCCCACCTTGATGATAATGGACTGAACCTCTTACCTGTTAGCCAGCCCCAGTTAAATGTTGTCCTTTACAAGAGTTGCCTTGGTCATGGTGCTTCCTCACAGCAATGGAAACCCTAACAAGACATTGATACTGCTGAGTCACATCATCTCTCAAGAGGCAGAGATATGAGGTCCATGAGTTCCAAATCAGCCCAAGAATCTCCAAATATAAGAAAATACAAAGTCCTCTGGTGTCAAATCTTCTTAAAGTTGCAAGACCTGAAACCCTGAAAGTAACTTATGAATCTAGTAAGACACAGCACTTGGCTCTTCTCACCACCACAGATCTTTCGACTTTCCTCTTTGAAAATCAGAGCTGACAATGACTGGCACTTGGAGGTTATAAGGGGGTGGGTAGCAAGGCTTAGCAGAGGCTTCTGGACAGGCACCTTCTACCCAAGATGACACCCCAGAACAAGGCTTCTAGTAATTAGCTTCACATCTCCCAAATACTTTTCATCTATAGGTTAGAAGATAGAATTGCAGCAAGAGACTGGCATAGGGGGAAATTAAAAGTTAGAATGGGGCCTATGGAAACAACTTACTTGCTAAAGTGCTTGTTTTGACCCTCAGTGAGGATTTGACCTTTAGAACCAATTAAAACCAGGCATGGTGGCACACATTTATAACCCTAGCACTCAGGAGGCACAGTAAGAGGATCAGATATTCAGTCATTCTTGTTACATCTCAAGTTCAAGGCCAGCCTGAGCTACAGGAAAACCTGATTTGAAACAATAACAATAGCAAACTTAGTCTATAAAACATGACATTCAGCTGCCTTATTGGGTGGTATCAATAAACAATTATTGTTTTCTTACCAATGACTAGACTCCATTGTGATCTGCTCAGCTTCTGCCCACTCTCCCACATACACCATGTATACCAAACTAGAGCAGGAATTGTGTAAGCTCTGTCACAGAGCACAGAAAGCAATTGTCACCATGCTAAAAGCTCAGGGCTCACTGGCTTCATACTGAACCCCAAGAGTCACAGAGCATGCTCTGAAGAGCAATGGCTCTTAATCACAGGGATTTGAGTAGTGTCTGAACCCTGGCTATGTCTGTAGGCATGATTGATTGACACAATGGAGGAGGCACAACTGTTATCTACTGGGCAGAGCCAGGCAGCTGCTAAATGCTCTGCAGCACTTGATATAGCCCCCTACAGAAAACACTGTCTAAAATGTCAGGCTCCTTAACTGAAAACTCCCCTCTGGATAGCAGTAGGAGAAACGCAGATGATGGGGTTCAGGGAACCTGATCTGAAATGCTCACTGAGCCTCTCGTGGTCTGTGAACAAACCACTCAGCTCTGAGACGATGATGTCCCAGAGTGTGCAGCTCCAGATTAGAAGGAGTCAAACATCAGCCCCAGGATGATGACAAGCAGTGGAGGCCTCGGACCTTACTGGCTGTCTAGCCAGCAACCATTTGCCCACCATTACCTAATTAAACATTGGCATGAGAAACAATATGACAGTGTGGAAAGAGCCATTTTGGCTCCGTGAGAGGACGAGGACCGCCCCCTTCAAAAAATTGACAAACAGCTGACCACTAGAAGCAACTTCAGATACATTTCCTATTGAATTCTTGTTAGTTGACACATAATTTGCTATTGATTAAACAGCTTTAAATGATACTCACTCATCCTAACTAATAAGCATTTTTAGCTCAGTTGAAACTGGTCCTTGAGACGTACTAGCCCAAGCAAGTGAGAACAGCACACAACAGTCACAGTTCAACACTGGAGAGATGGCAAGGCACATCCAATACAATAAGCAAAGGACACGGAATGTGTAGACTAGCAGGAGGTGAATGAGTGGTAGCAAGACTGTGTGTCTGTGATGCATTCTTCCTGTTCATACCTAACACTTGGTAACCATTTGTGTCTAACAGACAATACTTTAGAGATGTGTCTGTTATTTATGGAAAGGATTATAACCCTCTCTTTGCATGTAACAGCTGGGATTTTGCAGCCCTGGGACACACTTGGGTGGTCACCTGTCAGCTGAGGTCATGGAAGATGGCCTACAATGAGGCACTCTTCTGGAAGCTGTCATGCATGGGGAGCAAGAAGCAAACCCATAATGGAGAAGTGTCAGACAGTGACTTGCTGGCTTCCTTTCCCCAAAGTGACTGTCAGTGGAGAGCTTTGCTCTGCCCTGACACATGATAACTTCATCTAGTCAGATCTGCTCAGGGGAAGCACTTCTTGCTTGGAGCAACCTTATCTGAGGAAAACCAGAAGAGCGTGGAGACAGGACCACAGGGATTCACTGACAGTTTCCCTTGTAACATGTCATGCTACAGGGAAGAGGGGAAAAGCATCAAGGAGCAAGAGTTGCCTATGGAGTAGGCAATAATCTACATGTGCTGGGATCGCAGCGTCCATTTATCCAGTAAGATAAACATCAGGGCCAGACATCAGTTGACACTCTATAGTGTAGCTGCTCTTGCTACTTTGTGGGTTCTCTCTTCCAACCTTCTCCACCCCTTTTCTTCCACCCTTTCAAGCCCATAGCACTAGGTAGGAGAGAAGGAAGGATAGAAGGGAAAGGGGATGACATCATCATTAGACAACTTCCTGCTGATCAGGGTGTCAAGTTCCTTGGAGCAATCTGACCTTCACCTTCAGAATGTCTCATTTCTCCTCCTTCTCTTCCTTCTCCTTCTCCTTCTCCTTCACCTCCTTTTTCTTCTTCTTCACCTTCTCCTTTTCCTCCTCCTCCTCTTCCTCTTCCCTCCTCCTCCTCCTTTTCCTCCTCCTTTCCTCCTCCTCCTCCTCTTCCTCCTCCTCCTCCTCCTTCTCCTTCTCCTCCTTCTTCTACTATTTCTTGTTTCTTCTTTGCCCAAATGATTACTTAACAAACCAGGACCAAACAGTGATCAACAACCAGCAACCAACAATCAGCAACCACTCACTCATCTCAGAGCCCTAGCATTTAAATACCCTCTGAGGAGTCTCCAAAGTTATAAATGTCACACAATTGCAGAAACTATCTGCAGTTAGCAAAACCATGGTCCTGCTTGAGACAAGCTTGACATCATGAGCTCTATAGTCAAACCTTCTCTCAACAATAACTATGACAATGACAACAATGATGATGATGGTGATGGTGGTGATGGTGATACTAGGGCTGTAGTTCAGTAATAAATCACATGCCTAGCATGTAGGAGGTCTTAAGTTCCAATCCCCAGTACTGTTACTAATAATCTTTATAACAATAAGTAATGAAGAGGGTAAAAGCTGAGACCACAGAGTACTGAAGACTATGATACATTAAAAGGGCAAATTCTAAACAAAAGAAATATCTTCTTGCTTGAGGAGACGTATCTCAGTTAATAAGTAGGCAACTTTACGAGGCATTGACCAAAAGGCTTAGAACCCTAAGAGATCCACACTGGCCAAAGTGTTCTCCACTGTCTTCTCTAGGCAGTACTATGTGGTGAATAGTTTCCTTGCTGGGTTTTCAGTCCCTGACAGTGAACTCCCCGTGCCACCTTGGTTTTTGTTTTGTTGTTCGTTGTTTGATGGTGGTGGTGTCTTGGTTCTGGTTTTATTATTTGCCTGTTTGCTTGCTTTTTGAGACCTTGTCTCAGTTGGTAGCCTAGGCTAGCCTCAGCATTCTGATTCTGGAGTTACAGGAATCTACCATTACTGTTAGATCCTTGTCATTTTAGAGACATAGTACCACATTCAGCCCCTTTCTCCTACCAGGAAGGCACTGTAGGAAGTATCACAAGCCCAGACATGCCAACTCCCTGCTCTCCAGACCTGTGACTATGATGCTTCATCAGGAAAGGGGCTTTTCAAGTGGGAATTTGGGTAAAATCTGAAGGGGAGAGACAACCTTGACTATTGGACAGGTCCATTGCAACCCCATCCCCAGGGTGGAAAAGGGACACAGAAGGGCCGGAGGAGAGGACAAAATGCTGCTGGAGGCAGCCGAGATATCAGGGCCTTAGAATCTAGAAAATCCAAGGTCACATTTCTGCCAGTAGAGTCTCAGAAAGAACTCATCCCGAGGTCCATTTGATGTCATCCAGTGAGACCTCTCTGAACTCCAGAACTCCAGATTTATAGTAATTGTTACCATGCCAAGAAGACACTGATACAATCCACACTCAAGATACAGGGAAGTGAGTACAAGAGCTGCTTTCGTCCTTCTGTTATGCTTAGCTGTTAGCAGTGATGCTCCATGCTCATCGGGCCTCCCTCTGAGCCCTGCAGCACATGTCTAAGGCTTGCTCACCGTCCTTCTCCTGTACTCACCAGAATGACATTGCCTTAGCACTGTTCACATCATCTGACTCTGACTCAAATACTCGATGGAAACAAATTACAGGATGAGAGAACCACTTTAGCTCATGGCTTCAGAATTTCAATCCACCATGGCCAGGAAGACATGGAGGAGAACATGGCAGAAAGAGTACTGCAGAGAAATCTATGCATTGCAGCAGACCAGGAAGCAGGAAGGCTAGGAACCAGAGGACATTGTAACCATCAAATGCCTGAGTGACCTGCATACTCCAGAGGGGTCCTCCCACCTAAAGTTTCCAAAGTATCCCAGAATAGCACCATCTCCTGGGAAGCAAGGTACAAAGCCTATGGGAGACATTCCAGATTCCAACTACAATAGAAAGTATTGTGTTTCCAGAAACGAACAAGCTTGCAAAATCTCCCATTGCCTGGAACTTCTTATCTGCCATAAAGAAGAAAGCTGTGTTATTTTTCAGGGAAATGGATACAACCCAGACTCAATCATTTTAGACTAGTTAACCCAGCCTTTAAGAAAACAAATAAATATATGTTTTCCCTCATTTATAGTTCCTGAATTTTATGTGGATACAGAAAACACACACACATACACACACACACATGACAGTGGAAGTAGGACCCAAACTGTCTACAGAGATAAAGGCAAGAGGGGCAGTAACAATGACGATGAGGGGCATGGAGCTAAAATGTTCCATGTGTAATATATATTTACATGAAAACTACAAAATAGATAATTAAGATGTCTCCCACTGAGCTAAAGAAAGGCCCAACTAGTAAAGTGCAATAAAGATATATCACAACGTGAAGCCCTGAGTTCCAGTCCCCAGGACTCAGTAAAAAAGCTCACCATAGTGGCAGAGGCTCCTGGCTTTAGCAGATTGTTGGTATGCAGAGTATAGGCTCAGTTCTGGGAAGATAGATACATGAGGATCCCTGGGTCTCACAGGCCAGTTAGCCTAGCCTTAACTGGTAAAGCTCTAGGCCAAAGAGAGATCTCACCCAAAAATAATTAATTAAAAAATTTTAAAGATAAAGCCAAGTGGTTGGTTCCCGATGAATGACACCCAAGGTTGCTCCATTTGTGCAGAGGGGGGTGGGGGAGAGAGAGATTAATTCTCTGTTATAAGTAAGATGCTCTGGAGCAGCCAGGACTAAGCCTCTGACCCAGTCCCATGATAATTTACCAAAATGATATCAGGGAGCAAAATACCCAGATCTTGCAGCACCAGCCTATCCAGAAATAATGTGCTCCCTGGCCCACCCACTTGCTCACAGTTGCTGCCCTCTGCCCCACCCACTTGCTCAGAATACTGCCCTGCCCCACCTACTTCTCAGTCTACCCATACCCGATGTAGCTTACTGTAGGTTCAGAGACCCTCAGCCCTTGACTGTTTCTACCACTCTGCACTCAGATACCCACTGCAATATACCCCTAATGTTACTGGAACATTAGTTGCTTTTTTTTAATGCATAAAATAAGTTTATGCCTGGGTTGTATGTGCATGTGTCTAGTTTTAATGCTGAGCCTACACTCCTCTATCAACAATCTGCTAGAGACAGGAGCCACTGCTCACCACAGAAAGAATACGAACCTCTGAGTGACAAGGAGCCTCCCCCAGGTGCCGCCCTCGTTTGCCATCGTCTGGCATCTGACAGTGTTTGACTTTGCAGACTCTGACTTGTGAGTTTCACCCAACACTAAGCTAAACATGAGCTGGCAGTGGAAGCTCTGCTACCAAACACTGAAACAAAAAAGATGTCCAAACACTCTGTTGTCTTACTTTGCATGACAAAAGCACATTGTTCAAGAGAACAGAGAAGGTATTCCCAGCCTAGATGTGATCACCCACTTGAACTCAAGACAGCCATTCCAGAAGGACAGGAGCTGCTGGAGATCTTATAGGTAAACAGGAGGAGAGATTGAAGAGCAGACACTGTTCTTTTAGCTCAGTAGACTACTAGAGTGGTACAAGCATGGAACACTGGAGAACTAGGAGTTCAAGGCCATCCTAAACTACAAAGTGAGCTCAAAGGCAACCTGGGCTACATGAGACCATCTCCAAAAGACTTCATCACTGAGCATCAGCACTGAGAAGGTGCACGTCATGCTGCAGAGATGTGACAAGGTCCCTGGAGTCTGTGATTTGGTGAGAATGTAAAGTTCATCTCTGTTTTAAAGGTTACGGGGGCCAGTGACGTGGCTCAGCCATTAAGAATGCTTGCTGCCAAGCCTGATGACTTGAACTCATTCTTCAGGACTCACACGGCGGAGGCAGGGAACCAATTCCAACAAGTTGTCCTCCGTCCTCCACAGACTCACAGTGGCGTGTGCATACACATACCCACATATAAATAAACATTACCAAACAAATAAGTTCATTTAGCCGGTGCCACATTGGACCAGAACGGAGGGAGTGGAGTAAGTTCTCCATCACTGAGACACTTCAAGCTGCGGTTGGACACTATTCTCCTACACACAGATACACTTATTGCATTCAATGGGCCTATTTTACAGTTAACCTGGAAAATTAAAAGTAGACGGGGGAAGGAAGAAATAGGGAGAGAAGAACAAAACACATGGATGCATCTATTGGGTGTACACCTACAACACGCTTGTGGTGGTGGGAATACGCTTGACCATGGGAAGTGGCCTTGTTGGAGGAAGTGTGTCACTCTGTAGATGAGGGCTCCTAGTGATCAAGCTTCACCCACTGCTCCTGGCTGCCTGCTGAGGACAGTCTCCTCCTGGCTGCCTCTGGAGCAAGATGTACTCTCAGCTGCTCCAGTTCCATGTCTACCTGCATGCTGCCATGCTTCCCACCATGATGATAATGAAACTGTATGACATCCCCAATTAAATGTCCTTTATAAAAGTTGCTATGATCATGGTGTCTCTTCACAGCAGTCAAACCCTAAGTGAGACAATGCTTGACATTCCGTGTACATCTAGGTAATCTTCATTCCCCCTCCAATATCAGATTCTCCATCAGACCATCTCTCATCTGACTGCAGCTAACTGGCAGGTGTGTTTGAAAGCATGCCTCCACCTGCCCACCCCATCCCATCCCCAGTCAAACCACAAACCAGACACACGGGAATCCCAAAGTGTATAGTAAAGATCTTTTATTTCCCCTAAAAGGTGACACGAACCTGCCAGGAGGTCCACTTCTGCCTGGCTCCCTGTTCCTGCCTCTACCTCCTAGGACCACAGAGAGAGCATTGCTAGAGAGGGTAGTCTCCACAGCCATGCACAGTGACAAAATTCCTCTCTCTTTAGCACTTAAATTCTGAGCACCAGTAGTGGGGGTGGGAGGAATTATCTTGTTTTATAAGACAAGCTTGACAGTTGTTCATTGCCAGCCAGTAAAGACAGGTAATGAGAATTACTCAGTGATTGAGAGTCAACTAAAAGGGCCAGCAGCATCAAAACAGGAGCCTAAAATCTGTGGGAAGAAGAGTATGTCTAGCCTCACCACCAGAAACCCTGCTGTGTACCCTGTGGAGAGCTAAGTGGTGAATTAGAGCAAAGGGAGCCTGCGATGGTTCTCCCAGAACAGATTTGCCTACCCTACACCCATGGGATTCCTAAACAGTGGCTATCAGGCAGCACACAGCACCGAGACACCTCTTGTAGGTCCCACCCTCCCAGCATTAAACATCAAATCCAATCTCATTGACCTGCCTGAAGGGTACTTCATTGTGCGGGTCCTGAGAACAAACCTTAACCACATTGAAATAGCATTCATCTACATGCTGGGGAGGAAAGACAAGCCGTTCATTTCAGGTCCCAGCAATGGCCAGGGTCCTCTTAACTAGGTGGAGCTCTGACTTGCTGAAGACCATTTTAGGGACCAGAAGGACCTCGTCCAGGATGAGGTATGATCACTTCCTGAGAATGCCGTGACAAGCTCCAAGATCAGAGTGGCCACCTGCAACAACACATTCAAAAAATACAGTGAGATTCCATCCCATCCCAGTCAGAATGGCTACCGTCAAGGAAAACAGGTGTTGAATGTTTGCAGGGTGGGTTATACACTGTCAGTGGGAACAGAAGCTGGTGAGCCGGCCACTGTGGGAATCAGTATGGAGTTTCCTCAACAGAAGCATTGCCATTTGACTCAGCTCTCCACATCTCAGAAGCGAAGAGCTGGGAGCTCTATCCAGGAGTCAGCCCAGCTGTAAACTCACCTCCAGTGTCCAGCCGATACCTTCCATACCTCTGTCCCCCAAAGGTTTTTAAACTCCCAGCAGCTGAGAACCAAGGTTTCAGACCCATGAGCCTATGGGAGACATTTCACATTCAAACTATAATGGTTCCCCAAAACCAGAAACCTCATCATTTCATTTAACTAAAAGGTCAAGCAGGCTGTACAGAAGGTTGGGTTTGAGAGGGGCTGAAGAAAAAAAAAAGAGTGTGTTCAATCTCCCTTTGTGTGAGTTCAGGAAAACTCAGAAGCCCTGGGCTTCCAAGGCTAGAAGTAGAACCTCTGATAAGGCAGGATCCTGCCAACACACTGGAGAAAACATTCCAAAAAGAGCCTAGGGTGTCCTGGGCCCTGAGCTGACCTCTGAACCACCACTGGGGCCTGATGACCCAGTGGTATGTGAATTCCCAAACTGAGACTAGGAAACAACCTTCATGATCTAGACTTCTCCAATAAAAACAGGGTCTCATTATTATCAACTAGGGAGTGATAAGAAACATAAACAGCAGGTGCCAACTAAGAGAACTCCTGTCCTTGAAGTTTCTGCAATGTCCTTTCCTGATCTCTATTCCCACCCCACACCAGTCCCAGGATGATCCTCGGGTATCCGGGTCTCCCTGTAAGGCATTTTGATTGTTCATACATGTGTTCTTATTTCTTTTGCACCCAGCTTCCCCATTAGACAAAGAGCTCCGTGAGGGAAGAGAAAGGGTGGGGCTGGTTCCCACTGGACACTATACAGCAGCCAGTGCTTGTCTTGCTCACAGCAGGCTTTGGCACAGGGTCTCCATGCTTATTGGTTCCAATAAGTCACAGTGCTGAGCATAGCTCTCAGTTGTTCTGAATCCCGTCTGGTGTGTGACAATCGTCAAGCTTGGCTCTCCTAGTCTGGGCTGTGGTCACTATTACCAGAGCAATACCAGGATCTACCCCAGCCTTCACAGATCCATCTTCAGACTGCCTATGCCTACTGAATTTTGCCTCCAATGCTTGCCTGTCTCATCTCATGGTCCAGCCTGACACTCTGGTTTAGCACAAGGTCAGAGCTCTTAGTTGCCAGAGGAGCCGGGTTCAAATCATATTTCTGCCATTTAGCACATCCGAGAGTGCTGGTAAGATCCTCATCCCCCAAGACTGTTTCAGCCCTGCTTATTAAAGAACACTTTCTTTCCCCTTACCTTTTGCTTTGGGGATATGTTTTGTGAATCCTTTCAAAGCCTTCTATAAACTGTCCTAGAATGTAGTGCGGTATAAATAAAGTATAGCTGCAAGGCTGAGATAATATTTGCCATGCGGGACTTCGGGGAGGATTAGAGGTAATGTAGGCAAAGCACCTGGTAGAGGGCGGCCGCCACTGTCATCAGCCTCATGATTTTTGGTGAGGCTGAATCTTGGCAAATGTCTCCTCAGACATCAAGCAGGAAACCAATTTCCTTGAAAATAAATGTCACAGATATGAAAGGCTTATCAAGAAATAAATAAATAATCTTTAATCTGGACTCCATCCAGGGCTACAGTCTGGCTGCAGGAGCGGCTTCACGTGACCCAGTGTGACCTCTTAGAAGGTCAGAAGGATGGAGCTGAAGGCTGCTCTTCACTGATGCAGTGCTATAATTCTCTGTGACCTCGACAGGGAGACTGCAGGGCTGGAACAGGATGGCTAGGCAGAGCCAAGTGACTACGCAAAGACATAAAGAACAACAACGACAATTAATAATAATGTATTATTATGATTATTCTTATGTAATAATCATAATAGATTTATATGTCTGATAGTATTTAGAACAGCAGAATACATCAAAGCTGAAGGGCTCCCCAGCCCCAGTAAGTAGATTATAGAATCAAACTTTGCAATTAGTAAAAAGTGAAGCATATGCATGAGGAAGGATGGATACATTTTACATATTGATTAACAGATCAATCGGCCAAGAAAGACAAAGATGAGTTCTCCATTACTGCAGAGAAAAGGCAGGCATGGGGGCCCTCAAATCAAAGCCAGATGAGGACACATTTGTGTGATCTAAGCACTTGAGAGTGTTGAACAGGAAAGTCATGAACTAGAAGAAGCTAGCTCAGGCTAGAGAGACTCTGTCTGGAATGAAGCAAAATTATCCAATCCAAGTAAATGAAGAAGGGGAGTCTTTATATAATGTTAGGGATGGGCCAGACAGTGTCAAATGATACCAGATGTTTTCACTGGCATATCAGAAGGAAGGGGTGTGTGTCAAGGTTCTGTTGCTGCAGTACTTAAGAGAATCAGCTTATGACATGGAATGATTTACTTTGGCTCACTATTTCAGATGTTTCCGTCTATGGTCACTCCTCCTGTTGCTTTTGGTGAGGCAGAACATCACGCAAGGAAGGCATGGTGGGAGAAATGGACCAACTTATGTCACTCGGGACCAAAGGGAGACAGAAAGGGGCTTAGATCCCAAGTCTCCTTCAAGCACATATTCCCAATGATATAACTTCCCTCTGCTAAGCACTGGTTCCTAAAGGGTCTACTCTCCTCCAGTAGAGCACCAGGTTAGGAGCAAAGCCTTCAACACACGGTTGCTTTGAAGATCTAAGCCATGGCAAAGTGAGAAAACAGCTCCATACACTGCCAGAAAGAGTAATATCAGAACTCATCAAAATTAATAGAGAACATCAATCTATAGATCCACGATGCTCAGCAAACCCCAAGCAGGGAAAATACACTGAAAATCACAACCAGAGACCTGGGCTTGGTGGTGCTCATCAGAAATCCCAGCACTCAGAAAGCTAAAACAGGAAGGCTGTTAGTTCAAGGTCAACCTGAACTACACAGTGAAAACCTCTTAAAATACCAAGAAATGGCACCGAGCAGACCCCAGACTTCAGCTCTGCACCCAATCTCACAAAACCCAGAGAAGGTGGAGTTCCCCGGAGCTCTAACCCCTGTAGTATTCCAAGTAAGGAGACAGCAACACCCACCCCAAACAGGGAGTAACTGGGACCCACTGGAACTCAGGAATTCACTCCCGGCCTACAGCACTGGTTCCCTCCAGTCTGCGCCCAAGCACTGAGCAGATCTTGGGCCCCAGCTCTAACCCCAGTAGCAACACCCATCCCACACAGTTCTGACACAACCAAGATAATAGGAAAGACAGGCTCCAGTCAGAGACAGCACAGACAGCACTAAGGAGATCCAGATGGAGAAAGGCATAAAACTGCTTCATAAGACTGCAAAGCTTCTGTAAAGCAAAGGACACTGTCAATAGGACAAAGAGGCAACCAACAGATTAGGAAAATATTTTTGCCAAGCCTACATCTGATAGAGAGTTAATATCCAATGTATGCAAAGAATTAAAGAAATTAGACTCTAGACAATCAAATAAGCCTATTAAAAATGGAGTACAGAGCTAAACAAAGAATTCTCAACTGAGGAAACTCGAATGGCTGAGAAGCAAGTAAAGAAATGTTCAACATCCTTAGTCATCAGGGAAATGCAAATCAAAACAACCCTGAGATTCTACCTCACACCAGTCACAATGGCTAAGATCAAAAACTCGGGTGATAGTAGATACTGGCGAGGATGTGGAGAAAGAGGAACACTCCTCCATTGTTGGTGGAATTGTAAGCTGGTACAACCACTCTGGAAATCAGTTTGGCGGTTCCTCAGAAAATTGAACATAGTATTACCTGAGGACCCAGCTATACCACTCCTGGGCATATACCCAAAATATGCTCCAACATACAAGGACAAATGCTCCACTATGTTCATAGAAGCCTTATTTATAATAGCCAGAAGCTGGAAAGAACCCAGATGTCCTTCAACAAAGGAATGGATACAAAAAATGTGGTACATTTACACAATGGTGTACTACTCAGCTATTAAAAACAATGAATTCACGAAATTCTTAGGCAAATGGATGGAACTCGAAAATATCATCCTGTGTGAGGTAACCCAATCACAAAAGAATACAAATGGTATGCACTCACTGATAAGTGGATATTAGCCCAAAAACTCATAATACCTAGGATACAACACATAGATCACATGAAACTCAAGAGGAAGAAGAAAGACCAAAGTGTGGGTGTTTTGGTCCTTCTTAGAAGGAGTATCAAAATACTCAACCAGAGCTCCCAGGGTCTCAACCTCCAGCCTGAGAACACAAAGGGAGGGACTCATGGCTCCACCTGTATAGGTAGTTGAGGATGGCCTTCTCAGGCATCAGTGGATGAGGAAGACCTTGGTCTCTGATAGTTTAGATTCCCTAGTGTTGGGGAAGTTGAGAGCAGGGAGGTGGGAATGGGTGGATGGTGGGGGCATACCCTCATAGAAGTGGCAGGAGGGAGGATAAGATAAGGGGGTTGGGAGGTATGGGAGAGGGGATAGCATTGAAAGGTAAATAAATAAAATAGCCAATAAAAAAAAAAAAAACAGATAATGGGTCTGGCAATTGTAGTCGAGCAGTCGAGACTTTTTGTCAACAATTTATTATGGGAATTTCGTATAATTCTCAAGGACAAGGAATTGTGGAAGAGGCCCATGGAACTTTAAAAAGATTGGTGAGACATACTGTTGCTGAGACAAAGAATGATGCCGACCTGTGAGCTTGCTGAGTTCCCTGACAAGGGTGACTGGGAAGCTGTATTGGACATATGTTCCTG
This sequence comes from Mastomys natalensis, assembly GCA_021653895.1. Taxonomy (NCBI): domain Eukaryota; kingdom Metazoa; phylum Chordata; class Mammalia; order Rodentia; family Muridae; genus Mastomys; species Mastomys natalensis. The sequence goes on along the minus strand of JAJTUV010002618.1, from coordinate 99,475 downwards.
ACCCACATTTGCTTGACTATATCCCAGATGGGACAAGCTGCCTTGTCCCAAGTTTTTAGACCTTGTGGGATAGAGAATCAAAAAGAGAAGTTATAATGTCTCTTGTATTCTTCTTAAAGGTGACCAACTATTAGGACTCAATCATGTACTGGTCTGGAAATCAATCTAATATCAGAAATAACAGTCTACTTTTGGAAGACTGAATCTGGAAATTGTCAGAGACATATTTGGAAGTTAGCTGTAGCTCACTATGATGTTATGATAGCAAGAGATAAAGTTGGGACAGGATCTGGATTTCAAACAAGGGTTAGTGCATATTTTAAGGCTCTTTTAATTGTCAAGTTAAATTTGGTTTTGTCTCTTCTACAGTATTTATTGTAAGTTGCATTGACTGTATAATTTCCAATTGTGTTAGTGTGTTGAAACCTGGCATGTCTGTTATGGGGTCTATCAAACAGCTTTTGTCTTACTTAGAAAACCTTTATTCTCTGAAAAAAGCTTGAAAGTGCTGGAAGAAGTGAGTAAGGCTTTAAGCAGAAGCAAGAAGGTATTGGGTTTGATTATTGCTGGTATAAAGCTTTAATTTCATTAATTGCTAGCACCACTGCTTCTGCAATAGCATTGACACAAGGAGTTAAGACAACTATTTTTGTTAATCATCTAGCAAAAAAATGTTACTAATGTATTGAGTATACAAAAGGATTTATATAGGTATCTGGATCAACAGATGATGCTCTATAACCCATTCAAATTATCTGAAGGAGGTTCAGGGTTCAAGAGTTAGGAGCCATCCCAAGTGTCATGACAAATACCATTGGAGTCGTGTTACTTTTGAAATTCACAATGATTGTTATTATAATTAGAAAAAAAGATTAAAGACACCTGTAGGATATTTGGCATAATCCTAACACCTCTCTGGGTGTGTTAACATTGCATAGTGAGATTATGAATTTAAAGAATGCTGCTCTGTTGAGCTTTGATGCTGCAGATAATGCTGATAAAATTATCCATGACCTGAGATCAGTATTTCCATTTTGGTCAAACCTCAGGAATGGCATATATAGCTTGATCAGGCTAGCCCTTCTTGTCCTGGGAATACTTTTACTCCTGTCCATCATGTTAAAGGTTGTCTCTAACTACATCAACAGGCTGGCAGCCAAAGTACATGACTTGAAACTGAAAATGAACACCCAGACAGAGTTATTAATTTAACAGGCTGGCAAGCCAAGGACAGGTAAGATTCTGCACAGAGCCTTACCAACCTAAGACAGAAGTGTATTTCTTTTAATAATGCATATTTCATGTTGGATAAAGAAGGCATTCTTGTCAGAATTACCTAAGACAGGTTCAGTCTTGTTAATGAAATAAAAAAGGGGGAGAGGTGGAGAGACTTTGGGGCTGCTTGGCAAGAATCTGACATGGGCCAAGGACAAGGAAATGGGCTGCTTTGCAGGAATATGTCCTTGGCCAAGGACAAGGAAGTAGGCTTCAGGCAGGAATCTGACTTTAGGCTAGAACAAAGAAGTAATTTCAGGTAGGAATCTAAATCTTAGGCTACAACAAAAAAGTAACCTCCAGCAGGAATCTAAATATTAGGCTAGAACAAAGAAGTAATTTCAGACAGGAATCTAAATTTTAGGCTAGAACAAGGAAGTAGACTTCAGACATAAAAATGATCTGGGACAAGGACAGAAAAATCAACTCAGATACTTTGGTCATCCTGATAAGCTTTTAGAAACAGTGATCACAGGAGTGTTCACGTAATTGGGTTTAATGCCTTGCTTTTTCTTTGACTATTTGTGTTTATTGTCTTGCTAGTTCCTTGACTATTTGCATCTATTGTATTGCTAGACCCTCAACCTAGAACTGATCTTAATACATGCATGTAATCACAATGGTATAAAAGCATAAAGGAAGAGGGGATATAGGATAGGGGGTTCTAGGGAGGGGAAATGGGATGACATCTGTATTGTAAATAAATAAAATATCCAATAAAAGAAAGAAAATGACAAAAGGCTAAGAAACCAAAACAAATGCCAAGAAGCTTATAAAATGATGATGATGATAAAAATATTAATTATCATTATTAGATGTAGATTTTTAATTCATACATAGATGCATGACATTTATCTTATTAAAAACTAAATATGAGAGGTCTTTTATATCAGGAGAGAAAAGTATCATACATTTAGGGATGCAAAGGAAGCCCCAAGCGTTCCACCAAATACTAATTGGGGCACTGAAGGGGGAAAGCCATGTAAAAAGATTAGAGGGAACAGTAGCTGGAGAACACACAGGAACACAGATGCCCAACATTCAGAAAAGTAAAATTTGCAATGCCTGGTGCTCAAATTACATCCCTGACTATAAGAGATATATTTTTAACTTTAAAGTAAAAAGTTAGGGAAAATGCCATGGTAACTCTAGTCCAAAAGATGCTAGGGTGAGAAAGGTATACCATGTTAACCCTGACCAAAAAGAGCTAGGGTAAAAACTCCATCCCGTGAGAGCACAGAGAAAAGGACACAGTATGCTTACACCAGCCAGGAGAGAACGAGAGTGACTGTGCTAGTCATACAGTGTGGATTGCAGAGCAGAGCATGTTGCTATGGGTAGAGTTCATCTCCTGAAGATATGGGGGTCCGTCCATCAAGAAGACATAACAACATGAAACGTTCAGCACATAGAGCAATTTTTTTTTTTTTGCTTCAGAATTTATGAAGCCAAACCAGATAGAATGTCACAGAAAAACAGAAAAGTCCATAATCATAGTCAGAATTTCTCTCCATAAATTAATATAACCAGCACTCAGAAAATGAACAGGCCTATAGCAGACTCAAAGGGAGTCATCAATCAACCTGTCTAACTAATACTTATAGGAGAATTGGCAGTGGTTAAGAGCACCTACTACCTTTTCAAAGGTTAAGAGCGTATACTACGTTTTCAAAAGACATGAGTCTAATTTCCAGCATTCACACCAAGCAACTTACAATCACCTATAACTCCAGATCCAGGGGATCCAACACCTCTGACCTCTGCAGGTACCTGCATTCACATACACATATCTACACATAGACATTCACACACATACATAATTTAAAATAATAAAGTTGCTTTCAATTAATTCATGTCTCACATGCCTATATACAAAAAAAAAATCAAAATGGATCACAAGCTTAGGCATAAAATGTTAATCTGTGAAATTTCTCAGAGAACAAAAGCAAACAGAGTGAAATCTTTGCAACCTTGTGTTTCTCAGACATGACACCAAAAGCAAGATCCAAGAAAGAAGAATCATTCTTGGCCCAGTTTAAAATGTTATGCCTTCAAAGGACGTCATTACAGAAATAAAACAGAGCCACCTAGGACAAAGTGTTTGTGAGACAAATAACCAACCAAGGACTTGTGTCCAGATCATTTAAGGAACCCTGAAGACTTAAAGGGAAGTTAGGCTGGTGAAATGACTCAGCAGAAAAAGGCAGCACTGGACAAGCTTAGTGACCTGGGTTTCATTGCCTGGGATCCATTATTGGGATGACTCTACAATGTTGTTCTCTGACCTACAAACAACACACACACTCACACACTCAAGCATGTACACATTTGTCACACACATCATATATATACACACAGTAATAATAATAAGTTTATTTAAAAGACTGAAATAAGAAAATGATGCTTCTCAAGTGAGCAATACAGTTTAGCAAACACTTAAATTAAAAGTACATCTGTTATACAGACTAAGCAGGTTATATTTAGGAATGTATGTATATACATGTATACCTGTAATAACAAGTAATAGAGAAAAGAGGCCATGAATTGCAAAGACAGCAAAGAAAGGAATATGGGAGGATTTGATGGAGGACAGGGAAGGGAGAAATGTAATTATATTATCATCTTTAAAAAGTGATACATACATACATGTGTGTGTGTGTGTGTACATACATGACACACACAAAGGTGTTATATGGCACTGGCGATTAGGGAGAACCAGGACATGCTATTACCTTCCTATCGTAGCCACTACAACTTTGAAAATCACGTGCACTCATGATGCAGTCATTGCCCATCTAGCTATTTACTCAAGAAAAATGAATATCTGTGTCCATGCAGTCTCTTGTCCTGTAGGCTAAGGCCAGTTCCCCTCCACAGCTGCCACTGACCTTAGCTGTTGTTCCATGGTCCTGCATCTCTTGGTACCAACTTCTGATCTAGTTAGCTTTCTGTTTCTACAATAAAACACTGGCCAAAGCCAACTTACAGGGAGAAAAGGGTTACTTGGCTTACAAGTTACAGTTTGTCATCAAAGGAAACCAGGGACAAGAGCTTGAGACAGGTACATGGAGGCAGGAACTGAAACAGAGCCCATGGAGGAACACAACTCATTGGATAGCTTCTTCTGGCTTGTTCAACTTGCTTTCTTATACAACTCAAGCCCAAATGCCCAGGGATGGCACTGCCCACAGTAGGCTAGTCCTTCCAAAGCCATCAGCAACTGAGAAAATGACATGACCACAGATGTGCCCACAAACCAATCTGATAAAAGGAAACTCCTCAACTGAGAATCCCTTTCCCAAGTACATCTAGGTGTATGTGAATACTACAAAAAATCATGGCACTGCAGCACTGCATGCTCATGGTGCTTTAGGTAGAGGTGGATTTAAGAGATCCTTTGCTCATGTTGCTAAGCACAGTAGTGAGGTAGTAAAGAGCTCACTGGCCCCTGGGATTCCAGCTGAAAATGTTGCTACTCATAAAAACTGTATGATGCTGTTTATCTCACAGCATATACACCAGAGCATCATCCCAACCCTAGGGAAGAGCAAAGGGTACCACAGATGAAAGACAATGTGCCTGAGACCAAATACTGCCTCACATCCATTTGGGGATCCTAGATGGTGGTCTTCATTTCCTTTGGTTCTTTTTCTCCTGGAAGTCTGTAGGACTTCAGTTGTCACGTGGGTGTTACTGAGGAAAGGTCCCTAACATGGGTGACTGGCCTCAGCATATGGAGGTATTTTTAGCACTTGATCTCCAAGCACAGACAGATGTTTCTCTGCTGTTCACAGTGGGGTGTCTCCTTGAAGTCTGCCCTGTTACCCACACTCGGCCTCCAGAACAGCTTGTAGGAGAGGCGACACCACTCTAGACAATTTCAATAATTTTGACTTTAGAGAAACTAGCTTTTATTCACCTCAAAGCGAACATCATACTGCCTTAGAAAGGAGATGTATTTTCTGAAAATGATCTAAGCAACAAATCCAGCTTCGTCATTGATATTTTTATAAAGCTACAGATGGGTTTTCCCTGAAGAAATAAAGAAAAAAAATCAATTCTACAAGGGGAGGAGGAATGTCATGAATAGTGAAGACCATGATTTCTTTGTCAGCGTTGGTAAAGTGAGTAAAGTCTTCTCTCAGCACTTCACATCAACTCTGAGAACCATTTTTCCCTCTTGCCAAGCAAAAATTATTTCCATAAGACTACAGAGCTATCTACATACTGCATCATCTCCTCAGGCTCCCTTCTTAAGTGCAGACATTCTTCTCTATATCTCTTTTATATGAGAACATTCATACCTCTGCTGTCAGGTGAACTGTAATTATACACTGGGCTACTCAGCACCTCCCTGTTATAATATACCTCAGATCCAAAAACTCTTCAGTGTGTCCAACAAGAGTTCTCAGGCTGACTGCCTGTTCTGCTCAAATTTTCATAATGCTCTTCTTCAAACTACTAATAATAAGCTCTGTGTGTGGCTCAGCTAGTGGAGTATGCCCAAAGCTCCGGGTTCCAGTCCCACCACTGCATAAGTTAGGTAAGGTAATATATACCTGTGTTCTCAGCATTCAAGAGGTGAAAGTAGGAAGACCAAAAGTTCAAGGGCATCCTTACTATACTGCCAGTTTGAGGCCAACCTGTGATGCATGAGACTGTTTCAAAATTAATTAAGTAATAAAGAATATATGTGACAGAAACTATAGGTAAGAAAGTCAAAGGAAGTTAAATGACTCAAATACATTATTGGTCACTAAAGCTCTGCTAGCTCGGAGCATCCAAGAGAAATCCCCACAGTGGCTCCCCAAGAAGGAGAAAACAGTTTCTTCTTAAATATCTATCTTTCTGCAAAGCAGCCACCAGGAATCCTCCAGCCCCTCTGTGCAGGTGGGATGGGCAGCTTGAGAATGTCAGCTGCCCGTGACTGACTCCCAGTGACATGGAGGACTGGAGTCTGACCACATCCACATATGGGGAAAAAAAAAAATAAAGATTTTACCTCTGCCATTAAGTAACAGAAGAGTTCACCAAGATGATGCTCAGCGCAAATGATCTCAAACGCAAAGTGCAGTTGTGAAGGCAGCAAAACGTTCGACTCACAAGCATGAGTTCCAGGCTAGCCTGGGTTATATTGTGAGACACTGTCTAAAAAATAACAAAACAACCCCCACAAAAGAACTCACCAGACTCAAGAGATACTTCTGGGAGGCCTGGGGAAAATGCAGAGCTGGGTGGGTGTAGAATCAAGGGAAGAGAAACTCCTAAAGTATCTGGGAACTTCTAAGCACTGTGCGTGTCCTTGAGTGTGTGTACCAACAACACATGATTAAACCCTTTCAATAGGCTGACCTGGTGGATTATAACAGTGGCAAGAGCTGTCCCTGTCTCTCTCGTTGCTTAGGAGTTGCAGGGAAACCTATCCAGCCATCAGGCCAACACAGTACAAGATGAGAAAACCAGCTCTGAAGGGGAAGCAGTTAACCCAGGTGAAAGGAACACACCATCGGGATGACACATACAGGAGAACTAGCTCATTGTACAGGACATTCCAGCAGAGACAGCAGCTGATGGAAAAGAGGGATGGAGTTCAAAGGATGCAGAGGAGCTTGATGGGAACGCAGGGAACTCCGTCATGGAATGGAAGCACTGAAGGTCACAGAAGGTGTCACTCCTGGGTGGCACGTGGTACACATTTTGGAAGGAGCACATTTTTATGAGAGACTATCTCAGCTGGGGAAGGAAAGTTACAAATGGCAGCTGAGCCAGGACCAGCACTCAGTGAAGGTTACTTTTCCTTCTCATTCTTCCCTTCGCTCGGTATGTGTGCATGCATGGTATGTGCATGTGTGCGCATGTGCAAGAGTGCATGTATACATTCGAGTGTGCATGCATATTCATGTATGTATGTATATGAAACTCAAAGGACAGCTTTTGGTCATGCCTCAGGTACCTTCCATATTTTGTTCGAAACAGGGTCTTTCATTGGCCTGGAACTTTTCCAAGTAACTTAAGCTAGCCAGCCATCTGTCTCTACCTCCTGTCCCACTGCTGCTGGGAATACACGTGTGCATCATCATGCCTGGCTTTTTACATGCAACTAGACCCCAGATCCTCCCAAACGCTGAACTTAAAGCTGTGCACAGTAACACCCACTTGTGATAGCAACTTCCAGGTGAAGTGTGTGCTTTTAGTCACTTTGTTTTGCTATCACAGAACTTCACAAAATGGGAAAATTTGAAGAGAAGCTTACTTATTCTAGAGACTGGGGTGTCTGAGGACATGGAGGTGGCATCCACCAAGGACTGTCATCCTCTGTCATAATGTAGTGGGAAAGCTGAAAATCAAGAAATGGCTAGTTGTAAAGGAAGCCTGACAGATAGACATGTCTCTCTCTCTCTCTCTCTCTCTCTCTCTCTCTCTCTCTCTCTCTGTGTGTGTGTGTGTTGTGTGTGTGTGTGTGTGTGTGTGTGTCTGTGTGTCTGTGTATGTATATGTGTGTGTATATGTGTGTATGTATGTGTATGTGTGTATATGTGTGTATATGTGTGTGTGTATGTGTATGTATGTGTATGTGTGTATGTGTGTATGTATGTGTGTGTATGTGTGTGTATATGTGTGTGTATATGTGTGTATGTGTGTATATGTGTATGTGTGTATGTGTGTGTATGTGTGTGTGTGTGGCAGCCTGCATTCTAGGAACTACCTTGCCCCAGCAATGATGTTACTCTGGAAATCCTTGTAACCCAGTCAGCCTTCACAAGACCCATCTCCCAACAGTATTTCGTAAGGCTCATATCAGTATTTCATTAGACCCCAATACTATGTATGGATCAGGGGAGCAGAATGTTTGCCTATGGTTCCAGCTACTTTTCTCATCGCTATAACAAAATACCTGCCAAAAGCAACTTAAGCAGGAAGGGTTTACCTTGCTCCCAGTTTGAGAGACAGTCCAACATGCTGGGCAGCCATGTGTGAAGCCAGAGTGTGAAGCAGCTGGTCACACTGCAGCCCCTGTCAGAGGTGAATGCAGGTACTCAGCATTTGCTGGTTGTTATTCAATCCCTGACTCCAGCCTGCCGGATGGTGGTGCCCACATTCAAGGTGGGTCCTTTCTTCTCAGTTAAGCCTTTCTGGAAACACCATCATGAACAAATCCAGTCATCAAATACGGGCAAAACCCTAAGTTCTATCATCATCCCTGGCTGTGGGGGGAGGTCTAGCCTTTAAATTGGGGGCATGCATTTGAACTATACTGTGTGTGCACTGGATGAGCGACAGCACTTCAGTATTTTAGAGATGTAAATACTTCAGTAACATTACTGGATAAAATTCAAGAAGCCCCTAGCTAAAGAGTAAAGTGGATCTTCTTACATATTAAGAGAGTCTGAGAAGCCCACATCGAGGGCTAAAATGGATAAGACAACACCATACAGCAGGAGCTTCCTGCTGCTCTTAGAAGCCACAGCTGGGTGAGCCTCAGGTTTGAAGCATCAAGGACATCTGGCTTTGGGTGGTACTGGGTGGTAGACGAGTCTGGGATTTTCTGTTCCTAGGACAGGAACTGCAAGGGCAAGAGACAGAAAACAGTAGCTAAAGTGATTGGGATAGAAACGGAAGTGAAAATACAGGGGGAAAGGGTACTAAGTTAGGGAAGTGGCTCAGTAGGTCAAAAGCCTACTTCGTGGACAGAGGATTTGGGTCGGGCCCCCAGAACCCACATAAAAAGCCAATTGTGGTGGCCCACACTTATAATCTCACCATTGTAAAGGCAGCAACTGGGAGATCTGGTGGGCTCTAGGGCGGCAACCTGGCATAATCAGTAAGTGTTACATCATTCTGAGATCTTGTCTCAAGAAAGAGACAGACAGACAGACAGACAGAGACAGAGACAAAGATGAGACAGAGACAGAGACAAAGATGAGACAGAGACAGACAGACAGACAGGCAGGCAGAGACAGAGATGAGACATTGAGAGAAATGGAGGGAGGACACCTGTGAGATGGCACCAGAGGTTGACCTTGGGCCTCTACCTGCACACATGTGACATACCATACACACATAAAAGTACACCTGCACACATACAAATACACACATGAGTACACACATACACACAGAGAGAAAATCGGAGAGAAAGGGGATCTATTGTCCACTTCTTGGTTTCAAAGTTACATGGCTAAAATATAGAAAAACTAAAAATAAAACTACAAAGAAAAGTGAAATTCATCCATCATCTGTAAATTTTTTCTCAAGATCCTTCTCACCTTCTGTTCACAGAGAAGCAGTATTAAATGGGTTTATATTTTGCAGGTAGTTTTTAAAATCTAGCTGCAATTTATTTTTGATACAGTGAAATAGAGATTTAATTTTTCTTCATAAGTTTGTTAACTAAACCATCTTTCTTTTTAAAAAATATTTGTTGTTCATACATGCATTGTGTGTGTGTGTGTGTGTGTGTGTGCGTGCACACTTGTGTGTACACACAGGCTCTTACATGGCATGTATGTGGAGGTCAGAGGTCAACCTTGATGTCCTCACTGAATACCTTATTCAGAGACAGGCTCTCTGGTTATCCACTGACATCGCCAGGTTGACTAGCCTGTGAGCTTCCCAGAATTCTCTTTTTACCTCAGATCTCCCAATATGAGTGTTGGGATTACAGATGCAAACAACCATGCCCAGCTGTTTTTTAATTAGCTTTTTGTCACCTTCTATAAGACACTGACCAAAAGCACCTGGGGGTGGGATTTGTTTGGATTAACATGGTACAGCCCTTCCTTGAGGGAAGCCAAGGAACTCAAGGCAGAATCCTGGATGCAGGAACTTAATCAAAGACCATGAAGAGACTCAGCTTACCAGCTTTCTTCCTAACCCTTGTATACAGCTCAGAACGACCTGCTTGCCCTCCTACCCCAATCAGCAATCAAGAAAATGCCCCACAGACATCCCCATGGGCTAATCAGACGAAAGCAATTCCTTATTTGAGACTCCTTCTCCCCAGATATGTCTAGATTTGTATCAAACTGACAAAAAATAACTATGGTTCATAGGCTCTGGAGATCCAATCTCAGATCCTCAATAAGCCATCTCCCAGTCCCAATTAAACATCTTTCAAAATTCCTACAACATGATAAGAATTCAATGAATATTAACACAGAGATACTATTTTGTTATTCTGTAGCTCTGTTCTCATTATTCCTTCAAAGGTATTTTTTTAAGTGCCTTACTCAGCTTCACCCTCCAGTCCTCAGAGAAGACATTACAGTTAACATTTCTCCTCCATAACTCTTAAGATCCCTGTCTCATAAGCTAAAGAGACGGACTTTGGGGAGGGTCAAATGGCTTTTCCTAATTGTCTTCCATTTAGGCCTACTTTAGGTTCTCCATCTCTGACTTCCTGTGCCTCTAGGCCTGTAGCCTTTATATACTCCTCTATGTTGCTACCTGATACACTGACTGCCTTGATTTGAGCCCAGTCCCCAAATTCCAAGACTTGGCTCTCCATGTAAGTTACTTAAACTGTGTGTTTGATTCTCCTTACCTATGAAATGGAAATGGTTCTAGCAATGCTTGCCTCAATGAGTGAGCATATGGACTAGTTGATTTGGCACAGGACAAGATAGCATTGGATGAGATGGACAGACCGGTCAGTCGGTCAGAAAGTGCTCGCTGTGCAAGCATGAGGACCTGAGTTTAGATCCCAAGAACCCATAGGAAGCCAGGAATGGGAGCCAGGAGTGGGACACTAGTCTGTAACTCTAGGCTGGGGAGGAGTTGAAACGGTGAGCTCCAGGCTCAGTGAGAGAGCCTGTCTCAAAAATTAAAGAACAATAAAAGAAGATACCCCAAATGAAATTCTGCCCTCCTCATACCTGACACATGCACACATGGGAGGGATGACCAATTAGCAATATTCAATAGACATGAGTGATGCTGGTGTTGTTGTGGAGGAGGAGGGGAAAGAGGAGGGTTACTTGATTCTTGCCCTCTTGTTATCTTTGTTTCCCTGAAAACAGGACTGGTGTGTCATTTACAAAGGACTTCATCAGTCTTGCTGCATAGATTGTCACATCTGAAACAAGCCAAGAAAGACAAAAACTGAGTCTTTGTTAAATCCTTGTTTTAAATGAGTTCATGAGGCTGGAGAGATGACCCTGTGGTTAAGAGCACATACTGCTGCTTTAGAAGGCCCAAATTGGGTTCCTAGCACTCATGCAGGGCAGCTCTCAACTGCCTGAGACTCCTATGGCCTCTTCATATGCAACATGTACACACACTCACACACACTCACACATACATACACACACACTCACACACACTAAAGAGTAAATCTTTTTAAATTTTTAAAGAACTCATAAAACCTATATTTTTCTCAGTGCTCAGCACTAAATACATATCCAATCAGCATTTGTCAATATAATAAATTCACAAATGAACAGCAGCTAGAGAGTGCACTAAGCCCGTAGACCCACCTCTGTCGGCCACATTCATCCTGCGAATTTCCTGTCAGGAAGGATGCAGACCCTTTTCTCCTGGCAAGGTGTTCAAAAGGAACAATGGACCCAACTTATGGAGATTTCCAGTAAGCCAGTCATTAAGGGCACCCTCAACTTTAATAAGCACCTTTGGGTCTAGCTGGATTCCCTCTGAGACAAGCCAGAGCTAATCTGGCACTCTCTTGCCTTCTGATACACTTTCAATAGGGATAAAAGCAACTTTGATTTCCCCTTGGACCTATAAATAATTCAGTCCCATTTGTGTGTCACCAATCTCTTTTAGCAGAAACCATACAAAGGTCAGGGCCAAATAAATGTCTCTTCAATGTTTGTGCATAATGTCAAAGTGTATTTTTAGGGCAAATAGTTCAGAGAAAGGCTGAGGAGAACCGGCAAGATGACTGTTCAAGTGCAGACATTCCAAGCAGAGTAGGGAAAGGTTTCCAAACGGCTCTCAGAGACAGACAGATCTTGCTTGCCTTGATAACCTGGAAGGAGTTAGTTTGAGGACCGTCCCCAAACAGCATGGTGCCACTTAACCTTTCCTCCAATCTCCAAAGTGGCACCACGGTGCTTTCATCCAAGTTTCTTAAGTGGTACTTAACAAAAGAAACCATGGTCTCCCTGCTTATGAATCAAATGCAGTGGGAGAGAAAGAGCAACAGACAAGAAAGATGAAAGGCTTGGAAGCCAGGCATACGCCTCTCAGTGGTCACTCAGGTTGGGTGATCTTGGGCAAAGCACCTCAACAAAGTCTATGCTTTTCCATCACTACATGGGAGGCAACTGAAAACCCAGTTAGGTTTCTATTGCTGTGATGAAACATCATGACCAAAAAGTAAGTTGGAGAGGAAAGGGTTTATTCAACTTACACTTCCACATCACTATTCATCGTCAAAGGAAGTCAGGACAGAACTCAAGCAGGGCAGGAACCTGGAGGCAGGAACTGATGCAGAGGCCATGGAGGGGTGCTGCTTCCTGCCTTAATCCCCCTGGCTTGATCAGTGTGTTTTCTTATAAACCCAGGACCACCAAGCCAGGGATGGAGCCACCCACAATGGACTAGACCCTCCCGAATCAATCACTAATAAAGAAAATACCCTACAGGCTTGTGTATAGCTCAATCTTATGGAGGCATTTTCTTAATTGAGGTTCCCTCCTCTTAGATGGCTTTAGCTTGTGTCACATTACAAAAACCCAGCCAGTGCATCCTCTGTCTTAGGGTTTCTTGTGCATTTGACTGTGAAATATCCCCAATAGGCTGGTGTGTTTGCATGCTGGATTCCTGGGTGGTGCTGCTGTTTGGGGAGGTAGAACCCTAAAGAGGTGGAAAATCACTGGAGGAAGTGGGTCCCTGGGGCTGGGCTTTGAGGTTTAACAGCAGAATACCACCTCCTATTTATCATCTTTTTCCTGGCTGCAGATGCAACATGACCAATCACCTCAGGTGGCCCACAGAGGTCTAATGAGGAAAGTCTGTCTGGGGTTCCACCCAGGCTTCTGTCTGCTTCTTGATTGAGCTACATCTAATCTAAAGCCGGATCACCACATTCATCTTCAAGAAAGTGAGCACAAATAAAAGACTCTGTCCCTAAGTTGACTCTGTCCGATGGTTTATCCCAGGACAAGGAAAGGAACTACGACAGAGTTACTATGAGAACTGTACCAGTACAGTGAGGAAAAAGCTGGACATTCTTGGCATGAAGTAAGAGCTCCTTAAAATTATGCACTCTGCTACATGTTTTAGGACACTATTTCCAATGACTCTTTCTCCAAATTTGCAAACTGGTTTTGTTCTGTCAGGAATGTCAACGCCTTCCGTTCTTGTCTTCCAACTTGCAGCTCAGCGTATCTTCTCATTCAGATCTTCTGTCCTCATCTCCCTCTTTCTCATCAAATCAAAAGATTTTGGGATACAAGAGAAGGAGAAAATATGTTCTTTTCTTTCTAATGCTAACACCTCAAATCTATTGTCCAATCAGCCAAGGCTCCACTGGGATGTTTGTCTTCAGGTAACAAAACTCCTTCTCTTAGAGGAGCAAGCATGCACTTCCCAGTGGAACACTGAGGCTCAGAAGGGATATGACCTTCTCAGAAAATCCCTGTGGCAGGCGTTCCTACCCTGGGGTCTGCAGCTGCCTACAACATCCCAAGAAGACTTTAAGGAGTCCATGAACATTAACAGGAAACATTAAAGACAAAATTTTCATAATCTCTAGCTAAATAGTCTTCATGTCTTTCAGTTCAGTGTGGGGAACACCATGGTGTTGACTTCATCGTGACTTTGTCAGTGAGAGAAACCCTGGTCATCTTTTATATATCAGTTGTCGGGTAGCAAGCAGACATCTCAGTTATCACACACCAATAACTACAAAACTAGCTATTCAACCCATATTCTTACACAAGTTGGTACACCACTCTGCCACACATTCGACTTTGTTCACATTACAGCTAGTCTCCACCTTCCTCTCTTGTCGAGCCAATGAGGATGAAATGAGGAGAAAGAAGAGGAGAAGGAGGAATGGGAAGAAGAAAGAGAAGAGATGGAGTTTTAAAGCCTACACCCTGATCTTACAACTGATCTGATCATTCCTCGTGATTTGGTTCACAATTCTATCAAGAATGAAGCAAGGGTATGAGAAACCAAGGGTACTGTTCAAATCTACACAGCTGGTGAAAGAATAAGCCTGTTGAACACTGGACCACTGTTTCATATTGCCTCATGATCTCTTGTACCTAAAAGCCACTCCATCCCTGCCAACCCACACAGTGTCTGACCTTAGCAACCAGCTCTCAACACAAAATTATTCTTATATTACCTGATCCTAAATTTACAGAGAATATTTAATACTGTGTAATTCCTTTTCTTCCACATCTAACAATTTTATGGAGAGAGTTTCATGTCAAGAAGGTTGAGTCTTGGATATAAGAATTCCCATGCCTGTTAGGAAATGTATCAGTTCAGATAGATCAAGTGTTGCTGCAGTAACAAATGACCCCCATAGCTCAGTGACTGACCGGTAACCAAGCGCTGCCTCATCCTGATGCACACCCACTGGGGTCAGCTATGGCTGTACTCCACATCTCCACATGTCTTCTCCTTGGAGCAGCTGCAATCTGGAATGTTAAATATTCTGCTTGGACGTGACCCAGGTCACTTCTGCTCATGTTGCATTAGCTAAGGGAAGTTAAAAGCATGACATCATTGGAGAAGAGAAGCATTTTTATCCTCCAAGGAGGAAGAATGAATATTCTAGCCAATAATTGGCAAGCACAGGGGGAGAAAAAAAAAAACACTTCAAAAGGTGATACCTTTGTGAATGAGTTCGGTTACTCTGAGTGTCAGTCACACATTGACAAGACTGACCTTTGCTTTCTCTCATTTGTACGTATCACTGTCTTAGCAATTATTATAATAATAAAATGCCTTTGTAAATTATTGAAGAGGTGCTGCTTTAGAAAGCGTGCTGAGAGGTGCTGAGAGAAAGCATGCCCTTCCCCCCTTTCCTTCTACCTACAGGTTTGAGAAGTTCCTCAGGATTCTGGAACTGCTGGGGTCACACATAGCCCCTATTTCTCTGGACACACCCAGGGTATAGGGTGGACTGGACACTCAGCACAGACACAGCCGCTCACCTGGCCTCTGTTATTTGGTGAACATTATGTATACTCTAGCAGCACAAGGAACAGTATTGAAGCCTGAAAACAATCTTCATAAAACCGACTCTCTGGGGAAGGGTCTGCTCTGGGCTAATCTTTACTCCCTGGGCATTTACATGCCACGTGAAGAGAGAATGACAGAGAAGCAAGATGGATTAGCAACGGAGCTAAGGAGCTGTGTCGACAAAATGGTTTTCCTCTTTCCTCTTGATTAATGAGTAGGACGCCAGGCTGAGCTTTTTTATCTCAGCTGGATCGAGCTGGACAGATGTTAATGATGTCATCAGGTGATGGATTTCCTCACACCCTCACTCACTGAGCCGTGCCAGGTCTATCAAGCCAAGGACAAGGTGGTGAAGAACAATAAGCTGGTAGCTAGAAGAGAAATGTCCTTATAATCAACTTGCTGAGTGGCAGGCACCAGGTAGTTGTGGAATAAAGAAGAGACAAAACAAGCATCAAAGCTATTCAAAAGGAGGTGCCCATAAGCCAGACTCAACCAAGTGTGGTAGGTCTAAGAGAGCCAGTGTGACTGGTGGTGGTGTGTCCAGCTCCCACATTGGTTTTCCTTTAGTAATTTCCCTAACATTTTATTATGAAACATTTAAATACAAATGTATACAGATTCGTTAACAGTTTACTATGTTTGATACATCACAATCCACCCATCTTTCCCTGCCTCCATCCATCCATGAATCCATCTTAGCCTTAGTCACTTCAAAGTATGGACCTCAGTATACTTCCTGATAAGTATTTCAACATGACTTTAAAACAGATATTGAACTAAACCTCAATATCTGTTTATAGATTTTGAATTTGTATTGAATGTCCAAGTCTTTCTCTAAGATGGTGTAGTTTAAATTATATTGATAAAGTGTCATACACTGTTTGCCCTTGTTGAACACAGACTTGGAGAGACAAGAGGACTCTCTCATTTCAAACTCAAACACAATTTTGCAATTGTCCTCTGAGGCTCTCTGTCACGTGGCAGGCTGGCCACCCTGGCCTGTAACAGGAAGTAACAGTTACAAACAGCTAAGTGTGTAACAGTGTGCCCTGGAGAACAGTTAGGAGGTAAGCCATTCCAACAGCAGTTACTATTGTTTATCCCATGGCATAAAAATGTCTGTGGGAATGAGAAGCCAGCCTCTTACCCACAGAGAAGACAGAGGATGCTCTTCTCTGCCTGGAGGTCTGTCAGGAGCTCCAGCTCAGCTGTTTCAGGGGTTTCTACGGTGCTCCTGCTGGACATTATAAGCATCCAGATTGATGGTGGCGCCCGTCTGCTTCTGGCTACTTGGCTTTAAAGCTTTGCTTGCTCTCTGGCTCAGCCTACTCCAGACAGCCTTGCCCATGATCTGATGGGGTTATCAGTGTGCTGCTTACCATTTGTTTTATTGTTGCTTTCTACATGCTTAATATCCTCACTTAAAACTGAAAGCATGGCTATCAGAGATCATTTCTGACAGAACAGTTGCAATATGTTAATAACACAGATCTAAAGATTATGTCCTGGCCCCAGCTATGGTATATAATTTTTAATTTTTTTCATTGTATATCGTCATTGGACATGATACTGTATTACACAAGGACACTTTCATACAATGTTCATGGCATATGTTGAGAAGAACTTTCTTCTCTCCCTTTTCTCATCCTTCCATTAGTCACCTTTGTTCCCATAGAGTTTCCTTTCTTTTATGTCACATACAAATTCATGATTTATGTATCCATATAAAATATAGAAACCACATATGAAAGAAAATAGACAATATTTGCTTAATACGATTGTCTCCAGCTGCATCCATTTTCCTACAAATGATGTAAACTTCATTGCTCTTTGTGCTGAAAGCAATGCTAGTGACTGTACAGAGCCCATATTCTTCACCCACTCCTCTGCTGTCAAATGTACCAGTCGTTTCCCTAACTTAGCGATTGGAAAGAATGCTGTATAAAACATTGATATAAAAGTATTTCTATGGTATTTTATAGACTGCTGTATGCAAGTTAAATAGACTCAAACACAGCTTATATATACAAATTGGACAAATGTCTTAGCTTTCTTTTACTATAACAAAATAGTTGAGGTGATCAACTTATAAAGATAAGGAGATTGTTTGACTTTGCAGTTATGAAGTTATCACTGCATGATTTTTTTGACCCTATTAGGTTGGACCTAGAGAGATGCTGTGCCTCATGGCAGGGAGTGCATGAGAGGGCCATGCTGTTGCTATCATGGCAGCCAGGAGGAATAAGAGAATAGGATGATGTAACTCCCAGTCTCCTTTAAAGGACCATCCTCCCTCAGGCCTCATCTCTCAGAGGGCTCCTGACTCCTATAGAGCCTCAGACAGGATTTGGAGGACATTCCAGATCCAGACTTATCAGTGTGCATCGGCGTTGTAGAGAGCCATCTTCCATGCCTGAAACCACCACCATCTCGAGCAGAGCAGCTTTGACCATCAACAAAGAGTCCTGAGATCTGGCCCATCTCCTTATAGAAGAGGCAGTGGGGAAGATCATCAGACCCTCCCCTGAGGTCTCAGCCTCACCCCTGCAGCTCCTCTGAACACAATTCTGCCTCAGCTTTCTATAGTCTTCTGCTCTCAGTAGGTGATAGAGTACACAGGGAGCAGAAGCTTCACTACACTGGGTACTTTCTATAGTCTATAGTTGGTAATGGGTGACTCTTTAGTAACCCCTCACCCATGTTCTTTAAGTAAGCCCAGTAAACGCATTGGTTCACCAAGGTGGACTTGGGTGGAACCACCATGCTGGTATGTTGTTGGCACTCTGTCCAGATGAGCAGACACATGTTTGCATCTCCAGGAATAGATGATCCAAAAATCTGTATAATCTAAACTACTGCCAAACTGTAGAAATCACCACACCCTGGAAGTTCTTCCTCCGACTTCCTAGTTGCCCTCTGCCCTTGCATGTTCATTTTGTATGATATAGAATTTCAAACAAGTGGACATATTCTGTAGGCCTGGTTCTACCCACATGCTGTTTCTGATTATGTTCATGTTTTGTGGACTATCTGTAAGCTATTTCTCTCACTGCTAGATCAAATTCATTTAATAAGAAACTGTTTGCTTAATGCACTATCTACAAGGGGAACTTCTAGGATTAAATATTGAGTTTTCAAGAACACACACATGATAGCTTTTATAATTTGTGGACAGAGAAACATTGGAATATGCCACATAAAAATCCTCCAATCTTGTTTCTCTGAAAAGAATCCTAAAATTGGGCAATGCTGATTCCAAACCTAGGCTCCCTATTCATTCTGCAATGCAAGATCTTGGGCACAAGACAGACAGCAAAATCGCCCTGGAGGTCAGGGAGATGGCTCACAGTAGAGGACCTGAGTTTGATCCTCAGCACCGTGTAAAAAATATCACAGAGCGAATAGGTCTGGAATCAGTTTTCCCTGAGCCAAATCCTTTCTCCACTTCGTATGTACTCCACTTCCCTTTTACACAATCTGAGAATAAAAATGCTAATTTATCAGTTGCTGTAAGGATCAATGAAATAACCTATTTAAGCTGCCTACTGCCACAGGGACAGTAGTTTATAATCACAGATATTATCATTATTGTCACCATCTGTCTCTCTCCAAGACAGGAGGTCAATTCATTTTCCATTCTGACTCTCCAGTGCAGCAATTTGAAACCTCCCAAATCCTGAGGGAGAACATGATTGCACCTAATAAATGGGAGGAACTCCCCAACCCCATGACCTTCTTTCCAATTAGTCTCCATCTCAGGCCTGAATTCACTCCCAAATAGGAGCCGCCACTGAACAGAGACTGCCTTCCTTGTGCTTCGGAGGACTTGAGGGAAGAAGCATTGGAGATGTCTAGAAACCAAATGAAATCCCTCAAAGGGCAGAGGATGATCAAAGACAAATTCTGGAAGCAGCCACACATTCTCACATGATCTTAGCCCATAGCACTATCATGTTCCTATCCGAGGGGAAAGACAGATTTCTCCATAAAGGATAACAAGAGGGAAGCCATCTGGAGAGATGCTCCCAAGTCTCATTTCACACCTTTCAGTAAAACAAATTCCAGATGGATCAAAGATTTAAGTGTAAAATAATGGAACCATTAAAATAATAAAAGAAAGGGTGGAAATAATTTTTATAAAATCTTGAAAAACAAAACATTTGGAGATATTTTAAATCATAATCCACACATAACATATATTTAAACAAGTAACTTCTGACTTTAAAAAAATCTGAAGTTTTAAGATTTTTATTTTCTTTTTTTGTTTATGTGTATGTGTGTGTCTATGTGAATGTATGGGTATATGTACCTGTAGGGCCAGAAGAGGGGATTGGATCCCTGGGACTGTAGTTACAGGTGATTGTGAGTGTGAGCCTCTCTATGTAGGTACCAAGGATTAAACCATGATCCTCTGCCAAGGCAACAAGTGCTTTTAACTGCTGGGCCATTTCTCTGATCTCAAAGAACTTTCAAGATACTTAGAAACTGGGTGATCCAGAAGAAATGGCCATTTCCTAAAAGTAAATCAGTATGTTAAACAACTGAGAACATGCTACAGTTCAATGGTGGGACTCACCCAACAAGTATGGTCCTCAGTTCAAAATATAATATAATAATAATAATAATAATATAATAATAAACCAACAGCTTAATAGAAAAGTAAACCAAGTTGTTTTCAGCTAAGAGAAAGGATAAAATATGCTCACCCACGCTAATTACAAAATAAGCACAAATGTAAACTATAGCAGCAGCATATTTTTAACTGGCAAAAATCAAAATGTTTGATAACAAGCTGTGGCGTCAAGATTGTGGGAAACAGCCACTCTCTTAATTGCATGTGAGATGATAAATGGATAAACAGCTCTGAAGAGCAATTTGGCACAAACTTTTAAAGTTAAAAATGTACATACCATGTGACCCAAAAATTACACTGGAAAAAAAAAAAAGTTATCCTCCGATCATACTTGAACTTGTGTGAAATGCTGTAATTATAAGGGTTATTCACCACACTGCTTATAACACTGAAGAGCAAGGCATTACCTAAGATCTAAAACTGACGATGACAGATCTAGGTAGTAAGTGCTCCTCTTTGTAGGGGGGTTTCCTCTTTATAGGGGTGCTCCTTTTGTAGGGGATTCCTCTTTGTAGGGGGTGCTCCTATTTTTAGGGGGTGCTCCTCTTGGTAGCCGTATAGAATAGTTTCTACGATCTAGTGCAAAAGTTGGCACAGGAAAGCGGACCTACAGGGTGACATAGAGTGGGAAGTACTGTGAACTTCCACTGGGAACAGAAATATGCAAAGCAGCACATGCAGCTCACGTGTGTGGGTACCTTTCTGTAGCTGTGAAAGAACCACTGAGCAGAGCAACCCAAGTGGGAAAGGACATATTTGGGCTCAATGTTCCAAATGACAGTCTGTTACAAAGGAGAAGTCACACCACCAGGAGCCCAAGGGACCTGGTCACCTTGTGTCTGTCTGAAGGCAAAAAGCAGAGATACATATGCATGCTAGTGCTCAGATTATTATATCCATTTTACACAGTCGAAGACCCTTACTTAGGGAACAGCCTTATCCACAACCAATACAAGTCTTTCTACATCAATAACTAGTCAAGGTAATCCTGAATATGCCTGCCCAGAAGCTAACCCAACCCAGATAATCCCTCACAGATGTGTATCCCAGGGGATTCTAGATCCCAGCAAGTTGACAGTTAACACTAACTACCACAGTTAAGTGCATAGACTAGATCTAGAGGGACACCGAAGAAACTAACAGCAATAGCTGGCTCATGGAAGTAAAAATGTTTCAGATTTGACAAACTACACGTCCTGCTCATTGATTACTCTCTACATTAATGGTCTCAATTCCCCAATAAAAAGACACAGACTAACGGACATGAGACAGGTTCCATCATTCTTCTATATCTAAGAAGCATACCTCAACATCAAGATTAATTGATATTACTTCAGGAGTAAAAGATTTTTCAAGAAAATGAACCTGAGAAACAAAGCTGATATAGCTATTTTAATATCTAACACAATAGACATAAAACCAGAACTAATCAAAAGATAAGGGGAAGGATTCTACATACTCATCAAGGAAAAAAATCTGCCAAGATGATGTTTCAGTTCTTAACATCAATGCCCCAAACACAAGGGCAGACAAGTTTAGAAGAAAAACACTAGTAAAGCTTAAATCACATGCTGACCCTCACACACTGATAGTAGACTTCAGTACCAGACTCTCAGTGATATACAGGTCATTGAGACAAAAACTAAACAGAGAAATGATGGAGCCTACTAATATTATAAACAAATGGACCACACAGATATTTACAGTACATTTCACCCAAACACACACACACACACACACACACACACACACACACACACATACATAAATATACTTTCTTCTAAGCACCTCATGAAACTTTCTCAAAAATTAAGAACATTCTTAGACAAAAAACATGTCTCAATAGGTACAAGAAAGTTGGAATAAATTTCTGCATTCTATCTGTCTACCAGGGATCAAAACTGGATTTTAACAACTACTGAAAGAATAGCAAGCTACCACCTGAGGCCATGGTGATGTCTTGGCCCATGCTGCCACCAAGGGCCATGTATGAGTCCATGACCATGAAGCAGCAGGGTCCTCTGTCAATGTCCATGGCCCATGTTATCACCAAAGGCCATGCGGGCTGCTATCTGGGGCCATGTTAATGTTCAAGGACTGCACCGAGCTGGCCTAGCTACTTGCCAGCTATACTACTCAAGAAAGGAGCCCCTTTACCTTGCGTGGCAGTATAGTAGAGACGGTCTTGGTGACATGGGTGTAGGAGAGCCAGTCTCAAGGGCACAAGAGGCAGAGAGTTGTCTTGCCCCTCACTGAGACAGTGCTGGAGAGCTGACCCTGGTTGTGTGAATGCAGGAAAGCTGTTCTCTCTCCCTTGACAGCTGCTATAGGCAAGAGAGCTGGGCCCTACTCCTCTCCTGGGCAAAGATGGAAAACTATTAGGCTGTACAATTCAGCTACTACCAGACCCAGATCCAGGGATTTGAGTTGGCCCACCCCAACATCTACACCACCTATGAAGCACATCCAGAGGCTGGTCTGCAGAACCAAAGCTAAGGATCTCCATGACATGGGACAACAACAGGCTATCCAACAGGAGTCCTGGTGAGGATTCAGTATTGATAATATATCAGAAGCCAGACACCTCGAACAAGACCAATGATTCATTGCAATGAACATTTGAAGTAGAGCTGTAGGGCAAAAGGGTACACTGTGTAACACACCACGACACACTGCAGCTTCTGTGGTAAGATGCTGTTGTTGTTGTTGTTGTTGCTGCTGCTGCTGCTGCTGCTGTTGCTGCTACTGTTGTTTTCTTTTTGGGAGGTGGTTACAAGGGCAGAGGGTGGATATAGAGGGATGAAGAAATAAGTGGGATTGGGTACATGATGTGAAATTCACAAAGAATTAATAAAAAGGGTTTTTTAAGAATATAAAATAACTATAAATATTTTTAAAATCTAAAAGAAATGTTTAATTTCTCAGTACAAGCCATCTACCAAAGTTAAATCAAGATCAGATAAGCAATTTAAACAGACATAGTGAAATACAAGCAGTAATGAAAAAGTCTGACAACAACAAAAAAGCCCATGAACAGATCATTTTAGGAAAGAATTCTAACCAGACATTCACAGAAGAGTTCATTCCAATACTCCTTAAATTATTTCACAAAATAGAAACAGAAGGGTCGTTATGCAGTTTATTTTGTGATGTCACAGTTACCCTGATATCTAAACCACATAAATATCCAACACAGAAAGAAAAGTGCAAATCAGTTCCCTTATGAACACAGATGCAAAAATTCTCAATAAAATACTTGCAAATCAAATTAAAGAATACATCAAAATGATCATCCACCATTATCAAGTAGGCTTCATCCTAGAGCTACAGAGATGGTTCAACATATGTAAATCAATAATTTAACCCACAATACAAAGAAACTAAAAGATAAAAGCCAGATGATCATCTCAGTAGATGAAAAAAAAAAAAAAAAGGCCTTTTACAAAACCCAACATCCCTTCCTAACAAAAGTACAAAAGAGATTAAGGATACAAAGGACATATCTTAACATAATAAAAGCAATTTACAGCAAGCTCCTAACCAACATCCACTTAAATGAAGAGAAACTCAAAGCAGTTTTACTATAATTGGGAAGAAGACAAGGTTGTTTACTCTCCACATGCCTATTCAACATAATACTTGAAGTCTCAGCTAGAGCAATAAGACAACTGAAGAAGATCAAGGGGATACAAATTGGAAAAGAAGTCAAAGTATCTTTATTTTCAGATGATATGATAGTCTACATAAGTGGTCCTAAAAATTCACCAGGAAACTCCTATAGCTGATAAACTCTTTCAGCTAAGTAGCAGGATACATAATGAACAACAACAAAGTAACCTACCTATACAGAAATGACAAACGAACTGAGAAAGAAATCAAACAGTATCTTTTATAATAGCCTCAAATTTTTAAAATAACTTGAGGTAACATTAGCCAAACAAGTCTTTACCTGTATGATAAAAAGCTTCATGACATTGATAAAAGAATCTGAAGAAGATATCAGAAGATGGAAAGATCTCCCATGCTCACAGATCAGTAGGATTAGTACAGTAAAAATGACCATCCTACTAAAAGTAATCTATAGATTCAATGCAATCTCCATCAAAATTCCAACACAACTCTTTATAAAGAACTTGAAAGGACAATTTTTAGATTCATGTGAAAAAAGAAACTGTAGTGAAAATTTTGGTTTGTTTAAAAACACAGAAGTGTTGTAAGAGTATGTTTTCACTTTAATCCCAGGTGTGGGATATGGCACTGCTTCATATTGTCCACAGCAGCTGACTATGATTTGCCTCATGCTCTATCAGGAACATGATTTTGCCAGCTGCAGATAGTTTCTGCAATTGTATGATATTTGGAATTCTGGCATTCATATAACAGTTATATGAATGCTAGAGCCCTGAGGGACTGTGGTAACTGTCACTCCTCTTGCTGTTGCTACTGGTTAGTGGTTGCAAGAAGAAGAAATTGGATATCCTAATGGCAATCAAGGAACTCAACACTATGGAACCATGAAAGGATGGCTTGTTTTCTGGTAGAGCACTGGCTTAGAAATGGCCGGAGACCCTACAACGGACAGAATACATTTTGCCACACTCCTAGATTCCAGGCTCCTGACATGTGGCAAAGATCTCCATTGACCCATGCCTTCCAGTCACGTAGGGCAACGCCCCTACCAGCCCCTCCACAGGTAGTGGGCATGACTACAGGTCTCAGGGCCTCGAGAGATCTCCATATTGATGAGATATCTAAAGGCCAGAGGGCATAACCAATTAAGTATTCTTTCCCAGACCCTCCTCCCTCCCTATTTAACTCAGGTATGCCCTGAGTTTCATGGGGGTACAGCAAGATTCATCTACCATCCGCCATGAAAATAAAGATTGTAAAACCATGGACTTCCTTGTGTCTTTTGGGACCTGCCGTAGGGAACTGTGGAGAATGTCTCTAACTAATGAGCTACCTGCCACCGTCACTTACTCTCCTGCCTGGAGGACCTTTCTATCTTCCTGCCATGGAGGCCACCAATTCAACCAAACTAGGTGGGGCATAGTCAGGGCTTCTCTCTCCCTCGTTCCTCTCGCCCACAGCCCCCAGTCTCTGTTCATCCATGACCCCCCAGCGGTGTCTGGGGGCCCAAGAATAGAGACCACCAGACTCCAGGTCCATTCAAGAGCCCTGCCCACCCCCTGCAGGACCTCAGATTGAGTGGGATCTCCCCATGCTTGGGTGTGAGCCCTGCAACGTCCACCAGGCACCACAAAGAGTGAACTCAATCAAATTCCTGCGCTCCAGTCTCTTTGGAGCTGCGGAAACCACAACTCCGCCCAACAGGATCCACGACCAAGGACGAGCTAATCATCCCCACACAGCAACACTGATCAGCAAGAAGTAGTCTAATGATATCAATGTCCCCTTCCCCCCTTTAGCTTTCTTTCTCTCCTACCTAGTGTTGGGGGTTGGAAGAGTGGAATAAGAGTGGAGAAAGGTGGTAGAAAAGGGAACCCATAAAGTAGCCAGAAGTCAAGGTAAAAATGGTGCTTACCAGAATGGCAAATCTGGTTTTAAATGCTATAGAGGAAACCGTAGGGGAAGAAGAAATGGATATTCTGTTTCAGGAAGTCAGAAAAAGGTTCATTGTGGCTACTACCACTTAACTATACTCTGCTTTGCTCCCAGAGGTAATTTTCTGTTTTTCTTTTTCCTATACTCAGTTTCAAAAAACTTGGGAGAATGGTGAAGCAATTGGAACAATTGTGAATGGAAATGGAGTGACCTGAGAAACAAAAAAATAAAATAAAATAAATGGCTGAAATGGGAAAAGCAACAAGGTCATTCTATTCTCTCATTTCTGTAAGAGTTGCAGATTGGCTATGCAACTGGGGAAATTGCAGGTAGAAATGGAAGAGCTTAGGAAACGAGTAGCACTGAAGAAGAGAGAAATAAAGGCCTCAGATCTGGTGACTGAGCAAGAGAATTGGAGTTTCCCCCGGAGGAAAGAGGAAATCAAATGGGGCTAGAAGGAAGAACTTGACCATGCCTGGTGCTGTGCACTTTCAATTAATTTCCAGTTCCAACATTCCCCAGGTTAGGTGGGGAGTCGAGTGTGTGGTTGCAGGGGTTGGGGGAGGAGGAAACCAAGGAGGGTGACAGGTGAAAAAAAACTGAGCCACCCCATTTCAGAAGAAAAGGTTAATCTCAAACGAACCACACTGCCAGAGATGGATGAGGGGTGGACTGAATTATTCCCCAAGATTGACAGGGGCTGGTAACAGCTGTGGTAGATGCTGATCAGAAGTAAATACAGTAAAGGACATGTTAACATCAGAATGGAAGTCTGCAAAGTTTTGCATTGGGGGTAGGGGTTTTTTATGTTTCTGCAGGAAATGAAAAGCTGTTGATACCATCAAAATTGATAAAAGTTAGAATTGAACAGGAGAGGTCTTCTGAAAACCTTGGCCATTGATCCAAAAGTATTTAGTTCATTGAAAATGTGTCTGTTTATAATTTCTCACTAAACACAGCACAATTAAATGGCTTAAAACAGAAAGGGAGAATGTAGTGAGAATATTGGTTTCCTTAAAAACACAGAACTATTATAGGAGTATGTTTTCATTTTAATCCCACTCTTCATCCCCTTCCTGCCTCTCCTTCTAAAGACACTTATAAAACTCTTGAAGGCTCCATGCTTTCTACCCCCCTACAAACTACCACCCAACAATTATGTGAGATTAGAGACTCCTCCAAACTCAACCACAATGGAAATAAGATCTTGGCTTTCTGTATTGATGTTCACCCTACTCACTCTTGGCCCCTAGACTGGTATGCCTACGAGGCCAACAAATTAAAAGAGCTTAGACATGGACCAAATCCATCTTCCTAGGCTTAGTGCCATTCCTAATACACCACAGGACTGGCATTACATCTGCCAGTCCTCCTTGCCCACCCTCCTGTTCCTTCAATGGGAGGCTTTTTACAGAGATGAATGCCTGCAATAGATCAGGAAAAATCAAAACCAACAAAATATCTCTTGAGGCTTTGATGAGCTTTGGGGCCAAGATATCTTCTCTACAGTACAGCAAGCTACCCAACTTCCAGGGTATTTTGATCAAGTGTGCCTTCGTGCCCTTCAGGCTTGGGATCACATAACCATCAATTCTGCATCCCAAGACCAGAATTCCTTGCTTCTACTCCTCTGACAAAAAAACTGAGGAAACCCTCTCTGACTTTGTTCTTGAACAAAAATGAGCCTAGAAATCAAAATTCCTGATCCTATGGGTAGAGATCCAATGGGTTCCTCTTTAAATGCATAATTTAGGAAGGCATGAAATTGGAACACTGACTGGTATGTCAGGATTAGAAAATGAACATTATAAGCAATGGAGAGTTGCCACTGAGGACATTGGGACAGCTTCTTATAAAGCTGCTTCTCTTGCCAAGGCCTTCACAGAGGCTCTTGAAACAGAAGTAAAATGTTTTAAAGGTAAAAAGGAAGGATATTTGAAAGGTGAATGTCCCAACTCTGCCCCATCTAAAGGCTTGGAAGCTGCACCTCCTAAAAGCATCTGTCCTCCATGCCTTAAAGGATTCCATTGGAAAAAGCATTGCTAGTCTAAATAAAATAAAAATGACAAGCCCCCTTTGCCTTTAAATTCTAAAAGGGGCAACCCTCATCCCAAAAAATGAGAGGGAAAATCCATAAAATTTTGTGGTCATTAATATTTTTGAAGACTTTTACCCTAAACTCAATATAAACATTGTAGGAGAACCATTTAAATGCCTAATTGATACCATAGCTGACAGGACTTTGATTCAAGGTCCCAAAGAATTGGGACTACTTCTGGGCCACAACCAATGGGCACAGGAGTTTCCTCCCATGTGTAAACCACAAAAGAGGCCTTCAAATGGGAGGATCCAGATGGTACCATTGGCCTTAACAGACCTCTTATCTTGGACATGGCTATCAACTTGTTGGGAGAGATATCTTAGAAGCCCTAAATGTCCTCTGAAATAACATGGAAAGTGAGTGCATCCAGATAGAGGACTACAACAAACACCCTCTCAGGGGTCATTCCCAATTCTAAGAGCCGCTGTTCAGTATGATATTCGCTGTCTCGACTGGGTCTCAGATGAGCCTGTCTGGGTTGAACAGTGACCTTTACCCAGGGAGAAATTAGAAGTTCTTACTCAACTCATACTCCAACATATCTCCCCTTCCTGTAGCCCCTGTAGATACTCCCATACTTGCAATTAAAAAGAACTCTAGGCAATGGTACCTATTATAATACCTACAGGCTATCAACAAAGTCATTCAGAACTGGGGATCCCCTCAGTGGGGCCTTCCCTTGTCTTTGCAATCCTGGCCAATACTCCACTATTGGCCATAGATACTAAGGATTGTTTAATCTCCATCTCCCTATACCCCAAATATTGTCAATGGTTTGTCTTTTCAAAAGTCCTTCAAATTAACAACTCTGGACTAGCCTCCCAATTTGAATATAGAGTCCTCCTGAAAGGGATGGCCAACATCCCCACCAGGAAGTGGTTGCTGCCACCCTGAAACTATATTTAGAAATACACATTATTACTATTATTATTATTATTATTATTATTATTATTATTATATGGATGATATTTTGGCCTTGGGAGATCAAAAATCTTCACTCCATGATCTCAAAGATTTACTGGTCTCCTCTCTAACAAAAGTAGGATTCAAAATATCCCTGAATAAGATACAACTCATTGCCTCTGTGGGACAAAAGGGAATCATGTCACCAGACAAAAATTGGGAAGGTTGCATGGATTCAGAAACTCTGGAAATTCTCATATCTAAGAATGGTAGGTGTGTTATCTACTCCTGACCCCTGTTCCTGTCCTGAAGCACATAACCATGACACCCCACATGAGAATCATGACAACTAGTCACTTAGCACAGAGCATAGGGAGTTCTCCATGCTAATGAGGAATCTAGATGAGCCAATTCTGAGCATTTAGCCAATAAGTTTCCCTTCCCAGACATTCCTTCCAGCAAAAGGTATTTAATGTCTAGTTCACCCTGAGTAAGTTGTATGCATCCATTTTCTTCTACCGATAAACATTTTGGACAATTAAGGAATGTTTCTCTCATCAAGAATTGTCATGGGGAGAAGCCTTCATCATAGGCAGCTGCCTAAGTCTCCTGCAGAAGGTCACCTACAGAATGTGTCCCCAGCACCCCACACACACTAGTCACAGCCAGTAAACCCTCTCCATTTCCAACTCCTCATGGTTCCTAGTGATGTCTGGGTGTCTAGGAGTTTGGAGACCCTGGCTTTACCCCCAGCTTGCATTGTTTCTCACCCAGGCTGGGGCCCCCATCTTAGGCTGCATTCTGCCATCCCCGGCATATGTCAGCATTCCACGAGCCTGGCACTGCCATGGTGGGGTGGATGCAATGTATCCTAGTGCCTTTCCATTTTATCTGCCTGAGCAGCGTTTACACACCTCAGCAGTGAGGGGGAACGTAGACTCACATGTCTCTATTGCCTCTCAGGAATGGAAATTTCCATAACCCCAGTCATTCCTCATAGCCAGTTCTAATATTCCCCAAGATGCTACTGGCTCCGGTCATGGTTGCCTATCTTTACAGAATTTCTACAGCCTCTTTTTGATCCTTGTAGTCATTCCATTGTACTAACAGCCATCAGAACCCTGCCCCTGCTCCCATCACCCTCATGGACTGGTGGCAATGATTCATGAGGAAAAAGAGACCCACTTATATGATATTATTTTTCCTAGGACCTACAGTCCCTGAGTATGTAGATGAAGTATCTTCCAACACCCCTGCCCTGGCCAATGGTATTCGACCACACAAACCTCTACCTGCAGAACGTCAGATAGTTTTGGTGAGATTACAGGTCAACGTTCTTCCTCCTCATTAGAACCGGTCCAGAAAGCACCTGGAATTCCTGAACTGCTTCTTCATGCAAAAAGGCATTACTGGTACCCTATGCCGTAGCCAATGACACACACACCCTAGAAATCCCTGCCACCTTCCCCAAAACTGTATAGCCCTTAGTTCACTCCGATAAAGTTGGGCTGCCTCTCTGAAGCAGATCCCAGAGATAAGTCTATCATCTCCGTAGTACTCATGGGCTGTCAAAAACCCCATTTGTCAAGTTCAATTCCTTTGTCCTCATGGGCCAGTGGCCAATGACCCTGAAGAGAAGGAAGGCACAAAAGTCATGAGTCTGGAATTTTAGGTGTTCCCCAGTCAATGTTAACCTCACCTGGGCTAAGCTGATTAGTTGGTTACCCCTATCAAGCTACAGATTTGAAAGAGCTCACACAAGCAATCAAGGAGGACAGTAGCCATGCCCTTTGGACTATGTCCCTTCTCCAAAGTCAAGTTGCCACTCTAAATACATCCCAGGGTAGGCAGGACATCTGCCACTATTCCCTGTCCAGCCCAATTTTATTTATAGTGGGAGGCTCTCTTCCAGGATGAATGCCTCTAATGACTCTGGTGGAATCAGGACTGAGATCAGATCATATGGGGCTTTAATAAACTTTTTGGCCAGGGAGTCCTTTCAATGGGAACCCATCAAGCAGCACAGTCAGCAGGGTATTATGTTCAGGTGAATCTCTGCCCTCCAAGCCTGGGATCTGGAATGGATCTGATCTCCTCACAATGGGCAGAGGTTTTGTGCATTCCCACATGGTCAATCTCTGGCTATCTGGATACAGGCAAAAAATATGTGACACCTTCTGGCTTACCAAGAAGATGGCTTATCTATTGCTGGTGGGAAAGGAAAGGAGACCCAGAAGGAGACACATGTGACCAGGGAACGAGATCACCTAGCAGAACATTCATGACCTGGTAGCAACTGCAAAATGCATGACCCTGTTCCCTGGTACTCCAAATCCTTCATTGCCTGGTTCTTGCCCTTGATGGGCCCGAGAACAGCCATTGGAGCCCTCCTCCTTCTAGCCCCATTCCTTATTCAGTTTTTCTCAAAAACCAAGTTACTAATAATAGGCAAAGTCACTTCCATCCAAGTCCTGGAACAATATCAAGCTATTCCCACAGACTATGATGACACATGTTGATATGGCCCCATTATAGAAAACAAAAGAGGAGATGTGGGTTCCCAACACAGACAAGGAATGGTAGAGCGTTGCACACTGGATATCTCTCTGAGAGCACAGCTCCCTATCCAAATCAGACTTGAGTCTACTCAACTCCATAGAGACCATGAAGATAAAGCCAGTTAGGCTTCTGTTTCCCTGCCAGAGAACTGGCTTCTCAGAATCATATGACTAGCAGTTGCCTAGTCTAGCTGGCTCACTTGGAAGGCCTCTGCCCCCACTGCAGTACCTCCTCCCTTGACCTTTTTCCTCTCTTCTCCCATGACTCGAGCTATATAATCCAGCCTGTCTATTTCAATAAGTGAGCTGTTCTCCGAAACAGTCTCCCATGTGGTTCATACCTGCTGTACTCACCACAGCTCAAGATCCTGTTCCCCAGCTCCTCTGAATGCACAATGGATGATGGGGGCAGGCAACCCACAGCCCTGCAGTTTGTTTCCAATAAACTTTTTCTGTCTTTTGAAAAAACAGTATAATACTGCCACAAAAACGGACACATTGATCAATGGAATCAAATTGAAGACTCAGACATAACTCCACAGACATAGGAACACTTGGATTTTTTTTTTAATAAAGAAGCTGGAAATACACATTGGTTTTTAAAAAAAAAAAAAAAATGGTGTTGAAAAGCCTTGAACTCATTGGCACAGGAAAAGACTTTGAACAGAACACCATTAACACAGACACTAAGATCTACAATTAATAAATGGGACCTCATGAAACTGAAAGGCTTCTATAAGGAAAAGGGCACTGTCATTTAGATAGATAGATCCTCAGTCTACAGAATTGGAAAAGATTTTACCAAGTACACAACTTATAGGGGGCTAATATCCAATATATATAAAGAACTCAAAAAACTGTCTATCAAGAAATCAAATAATCCAATAAAATTGGATACAGATCTAAATAGAGAATTTTCAGAAGAGGAAACTCAAATGGGTTAGAAACACTTAGAGAAATGTTCAACATCCTTAGTCATCATGGAAATGTAAATCAAACTTACTCTGAGATTTCATTTACACCTATCAGAGTAACTCGGATCAATAAAACAAATGGCAGTTGGTGCTGTTGTGATGTAGACTAAAGGGAACACTCGTCCATCGCAAACTCGTATTCACACTATGAAAGTCAGTGTGGCAAGTCCTCAGGAAGCTGGGAATAGATCTGCCTCAAGGTCTAGCTATACCATAATCAGGCATGTACCCAAAGGATGCTTCATCCTACCTCAGAGACACCTGTTCAATCATGTTAATTGCTGCTCTATTCATAATAGCCAGAAATTGGAAACAACTTAGATGTTATTCAACAAATGAATGGATAAATAAAATATGATACATCTATACAATGAAATATTACTCAGCTGTTAAAAAATAAAATTTGAAAGTAAATGAATGGAACTTGAAAAAAATCATTCTGCAGCAACCAGACCCAAAAACAAATATTCACTTATATGTGGATATTAGCTATTAAGCCAATGAAAGGTAAACTAAAATTTGTAGGCCCATAGAGGTTAAATATAGATTAAAGGACTGGAGACAAGGGTAGTTAGATGTTCCTACAAACAGGAAATAGAATAGAGAGTAATGGATGGATTGGGGGAGGGGGGACTGAAATTAGAGGATCGAGTGGGAAAGGGGTGGGAAAATAGGGACAAAAGAGGAATACAGGGAGAGAGGGCAGAGATTAAGGGCCATTTGAGGGTAGTATGGGAACCTAATACAGTAGAACCTTTCTAAAATATATGCAAGTATGAAGGCGAGTTAAAGGAAATTATTAAATAATGAGTGAGACAAATCCCCTTATGTAGATAGCTCTTGTCATCCAGTGAAGCTTCTGGTAGCGTGAATGAGTTATATCTAATTGAGTTGTTGGCCAAAGGAGTCCCATTGGAACCCCAAATAACCTAGGATGTTGCCAAGGCTGCTGTCTACAAACTAAAGACAAAAGCCTACTACTGAAGACAACAGCTACACAACTCATTGAACTCAACAGAGAAGTAAAATTGGTCCTATCTAGAACCTTCATCACAATGGGCAAGTGTTCTTGTTACTGAAAGAGATTCTGTATGCTACCAAAAAAAATAAATATAAACATCAACCTGAGTACAAAGCCTTCAATTTACAATGATGTCCTGCCTGCAAGATGTACTAGTATAATGTCAGCACAAAGCTTGTGGGAGTAACCAGCCAACATCTGATTTGATTGAAGGCCCACTCCAGGAGATGGAACCCTTACCTGATATTGCTTGGATGACCAAGAACCTGAGACTAAATAACACAGAGACCCAGGGGAAAATCAAGCACTAGTGCTTTACTAAAGAAATGTAGCAATAAAATTAGTCCTAATGATATTCTGCTATACCCGTAGATCAGTGCCTTGCCCAACCATCATCAGAGAAGCTTCCTCCTGAAGTAGATGGGAAATCCGTAACATCTTTGGAGGTTCCTTGTCTCACAATGTTATCTCGGGGCTTTTTCTTTTCCTTCCCTTTGTGTTTCTTCATTTTATTTTATTTTTCCCCTCTTCCCCCTGCCCACAAGTTCTATATGTATATATTATAGCTTCTGGTTTTATGTTTTTATGGGATTTCTTGGAAGGTTTTTGTTCTGTTTGTTTATTTTGTCCTATTCCAATTTGTTTGTTTTGTTTTGTTTTATATTTTATTTTGTTTTATTTTATTATTATCCTTTAGAAGCCTATATGTTTTCTAATGAG
Organism: Mastomys natalensis; assembly: GCA_021653895.1. Lineage (NCBI taxonomy): Eukaryota > Metazoa > Chordata > Mammalia > Rodentia > Muridae > Mastomys > Mastomys natalensis. The sequence goes on along the minus strand of JAJTUV010002618.1, from coordinate 65,562 downwards.
ACACAAAGAAGGTGAATCCAGATGTGAGGGATGCGGGAAGAAACTGAGAGGAGTAGACTGAGGGAAACTGTAATCAGGATACATTATGTAAAAAAATCATTTTTCAATAAAAGAAAAAGAAAAGGAAGTAGATGGGGAGGAGCCACTCTATCGAGTTTGTAGCAGCCACAGTTTTAGCCTTACGTCCTCGAATGCATACCTGTAGCAGGCTCGTCTAGGGCCTCACTTAGCATCCTGCCTTGGCCTGCTGATCCTGCCTTCCTTTCACACATGTTGATGGCTACTCAACTCGGGCGAATCATGATTCACACATGTGCTCACACAAACACAGGGTGAGGGTGGGATACAATGGTCCTTGGCATAAATGGAATCAGGAGTTCTTTTCTGATTTAGAAAGGATTCATGCCATAACGCAAAGCCATTTTTAGCTTCCAACTGGTAACTGACATTTGCTGTTTTACTATCTGCCAAAGTTCTACAAGCATTATCCTCTCTAATCCTCACTGTGACTCTTGAGAGGTGCATCTTACATTTCCTCCATCTACAGGAGGAAACTAAGGCTCAGAGGTGTTTTGCCAAAATCATAATACAAGGCTCAGAGCCAGGCAGTGCAACTCCAGAAACTTGTCTTACTCAACAGCTCCTACTGATGTGTTAGTCACCTTTGCATGGCTGTGATGAAAGACTTAACAGAACAACTCAGAGGAGGGCAAACTTACTTTGGATGATGGATTCCAAGAGTTTCAACCCAGTAATACAGGACCAGCTTGGCCACAATCAGAGCAGCTCAGTTCATTGGCAGCAAGAGGACCAGGCAGTGTCTGTTCACATCATAGCTGCCCAGCAGGCAAAAGATGCCAACAGGAACTTCCTCCAGCAAGCCCACACCTCCTGAAAGTTCCACAGCCTCCCAAAACATCTCCACCATCTGAAGAAGAAGGATTCAGTGTGACCCTCCTGAGGACCTTGCCTGGCAACTAACCATGACAACTGCTTTTCAAACCACAAACCTGGCCTCTCATCTGCTGTGCCTCCTCCATCCTCATGAATCATGGTTCCTCCACTGTGCCTTGTCATGGAATACTAGATAGATCAGTCAGGGGTAAGAACGAAGATAAGAGAAAAGCCTGCCTATTCATTCTCTGACCTGTGAATCTGACGCATCCATGGCAAGGGGGATAATGATGAAACTCAACATTGGTCAACTCTTTGAAAGGGGTTTATGGGGCTGGAGAGATGGCTCAGAAGTTAAAAGTCCTTTCTGCTTTTCCAGAGAACCCAAGTTCAGCACCCACATATGGTGGCTCACAACTGCCTACAAATTCAGCTCCAAGGGAATATAACACTTCTTTCCTCCATGTGTTAGAAATAAGTCCATGGTTTAAAAGAGGAGATTACCACTCTAATTGAAGTGCTGATCAAGAGGGTGTACCCAGAAGAGTGAACACACACACGGAACCAGGATGTAGACTTGGCATTTACTCTTACTCCGGTGGTGACTGTGTCTTTTCTCATTGGCTGGTGTTGGACCTCACAGTCTTTAAGATTGGCTAATTCTAAAAGAATCAGCACAAAGGAAATGAAAGAAAGGGAAAAGGGACCTCTGACCTAGCTGTTAAGGTAGGGGAGATAGGATTTTAATTCCTTGCTGTAAACACGTTAACACACACACGTTAAATAATAAATTAAAACTTAAAAATTAATATCTCAGAATGAGATGGCCTATGTCAAAGGAGGGTCTGACTTTGCGTGTGTGTATATGTTGTGTGTGTGTGTGTGTGTGTGTGTGTGTGTGTGTGTGTGTGTTGCTGCTCCCCCTGCACCCAGTCAGTTGCACAAGCTCCTGCACTGGGCTGGGATTCATCTTGCTCCCCTGTTTATCAGAATCCAACAAAACAGCTGGTATACAGCAGAGGCTCAGTAGCAATGTGTGAGTTGAATTGAGTTCATTTAAGTCTAAAGGCCTTTAAATGCTTAATGCTGTGCATGTAATTTTAAGTTTGAAATATGCTGAAATGGAAAGTTTCATGGGAGAAGCATCTCCCTGCACCTGGGGGAGCCCAGTACAGGAAGCTGGGACAGGATTCGTTTGAAAGAAAGTTTCCTTTGCTTTCATTCCACTTCAGACGTTACCTGTCCCATCAGTCCATGACACTGATACCGTTCACAATAAATAAACAGCCTTTGCTAGGTGTGGTAGCATACCCCTACATCCAGTGGAAGGAGGATACAGTGACATGAACTGGTTTAAGTTGCAGGCCTAAATGAATTCCTGGATGACCTCTGCTAAGCTAGGTGGATATCTGCTGAGATAGATCCAGACTGTGAGGGAATCTGCCTACAGCCAAACCTAGAGCAGTCACAGAAGCTGCCAAACTGATCCCAGTCATGACCAGGAAAGCCACAGCCCATTGGTTCCTCTGCATGCTTTGGAGGAGAGTGTAGAGCTCTGTCCCTTGGTGTTTAAGGTGAGTTAGGCAAGTAACAGAATGGGGAAGCTCGGACTGTCTGTGAACTTGTCTACACACTGATAGAGCTTGAAGTGACACCAGACAAGGGTTCCTCTAGGCTGGTAAGGTTTCAGGCATTGAGCTGATGGAGAGCGGGACTAGGAACCAACAGTTATTGAAGAGGCAGTCACATGGTTTCTCCAGAGAATAGGGAGGTTCAAGCAGGGATGAGGGAGAGGAAATGGTTTGAGGGTTACAGGACTTGGAGTTTAGGGTTACACTAGTGAGAGAAATAACTGCTATGAGGGATTGCTGTCAGGAAGCACAAAGGAAGTAGGAACTTGTATCAGAGGAGCCACAGTTACTGCCACAGACGCAGAGAAGATGCAGGGATTCCTTTAGAACTGTCTTCCAGGAGGCCAGGTTAAGACAGACCCTGTCTCGAAAAACCAAAAAAAAAAAAAAAAAAAGACAGACCTTGTGCAACTTGGACTGCAGAACGGATTGTTAATAACTTTCACCATCAGGTGTAGCTGAGGCTCAGTGAAACCACAGAACTGGACCACTCTGTAGGTGAAAGGGAAGGTTTATTCAAACTGCCAAGAGAGTACGAAAGGTGGGAAAGCCTTGCCAGGTTTAAAGAGGAGTTTGCAGCAGTGGGAGGGGATATGTAAGTGGGATTGGTCTGGAATTTACAGTCATTGTGGAGAGGAGGTCTGCAGGCTAGAAGAGCCAAGCCAGCCGGGGAGCTGGGTGGGGCCTTTGATATGTGCTGCAACTGTGTTAATACAACCTAGATGTGGAATTGCCTGTGAGAGCAGATGGTGGAGGGGTAGCAGTTCTTCCTGACAGACAAACAAGGTTCTGAGGAGCACAGCTTTTAGGGTGTTGTTTATTCACTAGCAACCCTTCTGTTGGCCTGGTCAGAGCCCAGCCTGAGTTGAACCCAGACTGCCATTTACAACAAGCTCAGTGGCACTGCCACTGGGGGCCCACTTTGTGCCTAACATCCAACACTCTGGAGGAGGAGACAGGAGAATCACAAGACCCAGGCCAGTTTGGAATACAAAATGAGATTCTAACACACACACACACACACACACACACACACACGCACCATGAATTAAAAATGTTTTTTAAAAAGTCATTTTGGAGGCTGGAGTGATTCAGTGGTTAAGAGCACCGATTACTCTTCCAGGTGACTCAAGTTCAGTCCCCAGCACCCACATGGTGGCTCATTACCAGCTGTAACTCTAGTCCCAGAGGATTCAATGCCCTCTTCTGTCCCACATAGGCACGGTGCACAGACATACATGTAGGCAAAATTCCCCTACACATAAAACATTTAAAAAAAAAAAACTTTTTTTAAAGTCTTTTTGTCCCTATGACTAGCAAAGACTAAAGCACTGTGGGGATGCTTTGAACTCATGCTAAACAAGGAAGTGCCCATCTGATAGGAACTGAGTTCGCTCACCTGCTGCGGTTAGATTCTGCTGAGGGTTTGTTTGTTTGCCTGTTTTTGTTTTGTGTTCCAGTGGAGTCACAGTTCCAAGCTCCTGTCGATGTGGGTGTGCATCGGATCGGAAGGCAGTAGATGATCCAAGCTGACCTCTCCTTTCCAGCTCGTCCTTATTAACGTTACGTTAACCACTGGCCATTAATGCCAGCCATTCCATGCTATTTAGCAGATTCTGAAAAAGAACTCATGTCTACCCTTGCCACTCCGGGGGATTAAAGTTCCAACTCTGTCACTGGAGAGAAAACACAATCAATGCCACAGTGGGGAGCCTCAGGGTCCCGTTGTTCTCCAATCCCAAGAACCTACTAGCTCAGCTTCCTCCAGCCCCTCTTTGAAATAAACTCCTGAAAGAAGTTTCTTTGTGGCCATAATTCTTTCTCCCAGCTCCACAAATCAGTACCAATCCCAGCTAAGTGTTCTGACATGTCCCGGCCCCTCACTTTCCCCCACGAAACCTCAGGAAGTTAATTCAGGACAGTTGAGAACTGGTCAGCCCTCAGCCATTTTCAATCTTGGAAATCTCCAAAAATAGCTAAACTCTAATGCATATTTCAGGTTGGGCTTGTTTATTTTTCCTCCATCCATGCCAGCAAGCTAATTTCCCCAGAGGGAGGAAGGAAAGTGAAGGCTTGGTTCAGAAAACGGAACGCTCTGTGTCTCCCTTGATTACCAAGAGGGAGCACCAACGGGACTGCAGCTGCACCTCAGAGAGGCCCCAGGGCAAAGCCTTTCTTCCCCGTGGACAAGGCATTCAAGCACACCTGGGAGGTCCCGCAGAAGCCAAAGAGTGAAGGTGGACCTCCAGCATTCTCCATTTGCACAGGGCACAGATGGGGCAGCTGGACCCCACGCTGAGCTCTCTTGGCATCCAGGCAGGAAAACATAAAGAAAGAGGTGACCATGGTTTAAGGTCCAAAGTGAGAAAGAGCCAAGGTAGACCCAGTGACTGCAGTTAGGGCCAAGAATGGAGTGAGGACAGGCTGATCCTGGAAGCCAAAAGTCCCTTTAGATGTCTTTGTGTCACAGAGCTCAACCAGGTGCAAGCAGGGTGAAACATAGTCAAAACAGAAGGAAGCCCCAGGCTGGGGAGATTGTTCAATTGGTAAAGCACTTTCCCTGTAATCCTGAGAACCTGAGTTCAATACTCTAGAACCCACATTTAAAAGATAATAATAAAGCCAAGCATAGTGGTGTATGTTGTAGCCCTTACACTGAGGATGCAGAGGCAGGTGGGCCCTTGGGGCTCCCTGGCCACCTATCCTAGTCTACCTCATAAGTTCCAAGTCCATGGGGACTGTCTAAAAACAAACAAACAAACTGGATGTTATCTGAGGAATGACAACTGAAGATGTCCTCTATCCTCCATACACATGTGCACACAACTGCAATCACATCTGCATCCACATCCACCTGTACACAAATAAAAACACACATGCACACATACACACACACACACCACATACACATATGCACATGCACCCAAACATCAAGCTCTATCTATTCACTGCTAACGATGTGTCTCATCTAAAGCCAGTCACAATTATAGTCCCTGACACCCTATAACCTTTCTCTCTGCTAATGGAGACACCCACCCCAGATCCCTCATGCATGATTCTGTCCATACTTCTGTTGAAAACTCCTTGGTTGCATAAGCAACACGGGGGCATGAAAACTTTAAAAATGAGGTACAGAACTCAGGTCCAAAAAGAAAAAGATCAGAAAACATGCACCAATCACTCCCACCCTGCAACTCCATAAGGGCCTGGCCAGGGCAGAGTCCCTGTCTCCCTATGTCAATTGTAGGAAATCAGAAAGACTAAACTTTGATGTCTCAGGCTGGGGGACAGCTCAGATGGTAAAGCACTTGCCTTGTAAGCACAAGGAGCTGCTTTTCATCCTAAGAAACTGTGTTGTTTTTAATACCAATCACGGCAGGAGCACAGTTGTAACCTAATACTGGGGAGCCAGAGACGAGGATCTATGGGGTTCTTATCAATTTAGTTTACTCGACAAGTCCCCAGCCATTGAGAGACTCTGTCTCAAGAAAACCAAATTGGTGGCACCTGAGAAATGACAACCAAAGTTGCCCTTTGGCCTCCACATACACACACATGCACACACACACATACACACCTACCAAGAAACACTCTAGTCTCTAGAGCAGTGATTCTCAACCTTCCTAAAGCTATAACCCTTTAAACAGTTTCTCACGTTGTAGTGACCTACAACCATAAAATTATTTTCATTGCTACTTCATAACTGCGATTTTGCTACTGATGTCAATTAAAATACAAATATCTTGGTTTTCCCATGGCCTTAGGATACCCCAGTGAAAGGTCATGACCCACAGATTGGGAACTAGGTCTAGAAGACTCATAAAGCGAATTCAGCAATTTAGACATGTTACCAAAACATCTCCTTTGAGAGGAGCTTCGAACCAGCACACTGTTTTCATCTGGTTTGGCTTGGTTTTCAGTCCTGGGATTGAACCCAGGACCTCACACATGCTATACCAGTGCTCTGTCACTGAGCCACATCCTGCTTTGCCACATTGCTTTCTCCAGCAGTCTTTCATTACACAGAAGGTCATAGTGTCCAGTAGCATCAGAATCTGCAGCTGTCATTCTTTTTCTACAGACGTTCTAGAAAGCATGAGCTCTGGAAAGAAAGGTCCGAGTACTTGAGGATATAGGAACAAAGGAGAAGGCACCAAGGGAGGGACCTTTGAGGGACTTGCTCGTTCTCAGGGGTACACACGAGCACACATGTGTCCCAGTGCTCTGCTGGTCACACCACACGCTGATTCTGTCCCCTGTGAGTGAGAGCTTCTGAGTTAAACATGCTTTTACTCTTCATTGGCACATGGCAAAAACAAAATCTAACAAACAAACAAAAAAATAGACGGTTGAAAGGTCCCGTCCATGGTTCCTTAGATAAGCATGGAGTCAGCATGTAATCTGACCCAAAGTTAAATGATCTCTTGCACTTCTCTGGAAGAAGCTGAAGGTCCAAGGAAATTCACAGCACCCTTCTGGATGTGGTTCCACTAAGGAGTTCTGTTACAGTGGTACTGGTTGCTGCTTGGTGCCAAAGCAAATGAAGGCATTTGTTTTCCCTCTCATTAATCCCTCTTCTGCAAAGCCTCCTGCAAATCCATCCCTCCTCCTGAAAGCCTCATTTGCATTCACTCTTAATGCTTTTGGCTCATCTTCCTAGAAAATACTGGTAGGGAGGACAGAAAGACTAACTTTTGTGGGAGTCTGCCAATGTTCAAATCAAAAGTTTGCCTCCTATAATGTCCAATAAGGATGGATCTTAAACGGTTATACCTTACTTTTGGAACAGTTTGTGTTTGTTCTGCCTTCCCTGTGACAACTGTGTTAACTATGACAACAGATAGCAACTATATGTATACTAGTCCCTCCCTTCCTTTGTCCATGGCAGACATCGCTAATCAATCTTGCCATTCTTTTTCACCAATCCTCCTTGCCTCAACCTGTCTTTACTATTTATCCAAGTTCCAGAATCACTCCAAAGAAGACTGCTTTCTGCCCTTCTCTGCAGCTGTGCCAGATAGAGCTGAGTTTGCAGACCAACTTTTTGGTAGAATGTTACCTTTCCTCTTCCTACCCCTTACCCATTGAAAACATAGCTCATTTTTAAGAAGGTGCTTCTCCCTATAAGTATCTTGATGTGGATGGCATCATCAAACCATTTAATCCCACAATTATTAATTACATAGAAACAGAATTTGTCCCCATGTGATTTCATGACAGATCCATTCCACATGACTTCACCTAAATGCTTAGACACATTGCTAATTAAGGCAAATTGAAAGTGAGTTTCCTTTGAAAATGAACTTCAGAATTTCACAATGTCTCTAGGAGACAACAGGGGGGATTTTTCAAGGAATCTTGAAATCAAGGCTACAAAGTCTGGATTGAACTGGAAGCATGAATCTAAATCTCCCCCCAATCCCCCCTCAGTCCCGCTGCACTGAGCCTAAGTTCCGAGATGCACTGGAATCTATACAAGCTCCCAACTCAGGGACAGAAGTGGCTGCATTATTTATAGTTCGAGTTCAATGTCCTCACAGGCAGACGGGCACCTTCACCATGACCTGGGCTCCCTGCCACCCTCTCCATCTGCGGAAAGTTTTTGTAAAAAATTCCAACAATCAGAACCTGTCATTGCTGCTTTGATGAAGTCAGGATGCCATAGAGAAAGAACCACAGACAGAAATCACATTTTCGGAAAGGTCACAGTAAGAGTGGACATTGTGAGGCCCACTCAACAGAGAGAGCACCATGGTCAGCGGATAAAAGCCACTCAGACCGTGCTGCCAGTCTCTCTCTACATATGCCCCACTCTGTGTTTTTATGGTGATTTTAGTCTTATTGTGCCCACGGGGAGTTTTTAATGAATTTTTTATTTTGCCTAAGTTTGTCATATATATTCCACTACTGTTTCAAAAGTGAACACTATTTGAGTTGTAAGTGCTTCAAAGTTCTAAGAGGAGTCTTCTGATTTATATTGGAACTCAGTCTGTTCCAAATAGGATGCGTGCTAATACAATCCATTCCTGTGCCTAGGCAGACATCACTAATTGAACACGACTCTCTGCCTCTAAATTGGAAAACAACTTCATATGTACCCACTACTACAGGGAGTTAGTGAGAGGCACAGAATGTGAAATCCAGTGCCACACTGCTGTCCGGGGTGTGACGGGGTGTGGTTATACGGAAGCCAGGTGCTTACCTTCCACTGCTGTGAATGACTGTAACTCCTCCTACTTCCACGTACATCTCCACAGATCTTACCTGTGTCCTGACTCCTCCCAAGCATCGTACACACATAGACTCTCTGCAGAGGGACTTATATCAGTCTTGGTTTTTCCCACCCAACCCACACATCCATCCACCCTCATCCTCAAGACATGGCCTGACACACTCGGTATTTGCTCATATTCCTTTGGAGTCTTTGAGTCCTAGCACGAATGGTTCTCCAACTACCCTGACAAATTTCTGCTTGGCTGATTCCCCTCCCTTGAAAAGAAAGGTTTTGACAGAGCCCGTACTAGAAAGTAGCACAGACATATTCCTTTATTTGGAAGTTATCTTCAGAATCATGATTTTGATAATAGCTCTCATAATCTTTGGAGGCAGCTATTGAAAAGCCACTTTGATATGAAAAAGAAGCAACCCACCCCTGACTCCACCACTGAGTCGAAGCAACAGGTCTAAGCCGTGTCCTCGTCATCTGTGCATCACATCAGTGCCCACCTCACTCACAGGCTAAAGGTGACAGCACACAGACACTCAGCACTCAGCGGCCTTCAGAACACATTCGCTGCACTCATTCCTGCTTAGCAGATATTGTCTTACGTTGTTTTCCTAGACGAATGCCCTACCAGGATATGAACGCAAACAATTTCTTTAAAAGAAAATGTCAAGAAGGCAACCGAAGAAGTGGGAGCTTCTCCTCCACAAGTCCACGTAAGAGACAGAAACAAAGCAGGTGCAGTGGCCCATACCTTGTTGTCATTGCTGAGAAGGAAGAGGCCCAGAGGATCTCAGAGGATGGCTGTTAGCCAGTCTAGACAAACAAGGGAGCTCTGGTCAGTGAGAGACTATGTCTCAAAAGATAAGGTAGAAAGTAATCGAGGAAGACACCTGACATCAGTTTCTAGCCTCCACATGTAAACAAGTATGTGCATATACACACACGCGCACACACATATGCACGCATACATGCACACACATACACACATGAATATACATGCACACAGGCACATACATACATTCATACACACATGCACATAGGCACGTGTACATGTACACATGCACACATGCACACAGCACACATGCACTTACATAGAGCACAATACACACACATGCACTTACATGACAAAACACATGCACGTATGCACAACACACAAGCACACAAATGTGCACACAATACACACACAAATGTATGCACAAATGCACACAGGCACACGCACACATGTAAGTGCACACACATATATGCATACACAGAAACACACATGTACACATAAACGTGCACACAAATGTACACACACACACAGAGCACTAAGACAGAAAAAGGAGGAAAGCAATAGAGTGTGTTCTGAGCAGATCACCAGCATAGATTTCTGGGCTCTGTCCCAACAACAGCACTGGGAGAAGGTGCCGAACATTTCTTCTCCTGTGTTAGTCACCACTAGGGCATTTACTCAACACCTCCTGGCTACTGTAGGCTGAAGGCTGATCCTGAGGCATTCATCCCTGGCACTTATAACTTCTGGACAAGCAGTCCCTAAGGCCATAGATCCCTCTAGAAGAGCCACAGGCTCTTTTGGAGCAGAAACTGCTGGCAGGGATGTGGGCACAGGGGAGTATGTGGCCAACACCAAAGCTTTTTATGTTTATGGCAGGCATAAGATAGAGCAATAAACCCAAGCTCAGGCTAATACAGAGACAGTGCTACAAGCAAGCAAGAGAGACATGTGGGGTTCAGCTTGTTACCCCTCTACAGCCTTAGCAACCAGGTCAAGTTCCTTGGGAACAAACCGCATGGTGTCAGTTACCCACTCACCTCTCACAAATCAAATGTTCAAATTAAAAGAAATATTGGCGGCAACAGAAATGGCTCAGTGACCTTTCTTGTTTCTCCTGGCCTAGAATTGTCCCCCTAGGACTGCTACATCTCTGACAAGCACAGAAACTTGGTTGTGCTATCCATCCATCCTTGAATGGTTGTTAAATGCCCAATAGACTCCAAAAACTTTGTAGGAAATGGAGACACACAGAAGAGTAAAGTAGATATGACCTTGGCCTGTCTTCCAGACAAGAATAAGGAACCCAGTGAGTGACATAAAAGATGGTCTTTGATACAGGGGCAGTTTCTACAATTATTTCTTAACCCTTAAAATGCATGTGACTGAGTCCAAGGATGAATACTGATATGCAGTCTCACGGGCTGAGTATAAATGGCAAGCAAGCTATCAGCTGTCCCCATGCTACACATTTGGACATCAGAGCCACCAGCCCTGCCCCAGCCACGCCCAGCCACTCCCCAACCAACCCTGCCTCAGCCCAGCCCTAGCCCCACCCCAGCCCCACCACCATTGCCAAAAAGGGAAACCGGTTGAGGAATGAAGGAAGAACTCACTCTAAGGAGAACATTGCCTTATCCATTTACCTAAATATTGGTTTTGTAGAAAGGAGAGAAAAAAGAAAATCCATGAATTAGGAAGCACCTTTGAGATTATCTGATCCAGATGCTGAGAAAGGGACTGTTCTGTCACCACTTCCCCAGAGAAGATATCACCCACCATCTCTTGATATTGTACTAACATTTGCATGGCCAGGAGCACTGTCCTGTTTCTAGTTCTTAGCATGAGGCTGAGTAGAGGAAACTGTAAGAAAAAAAATCCACAACCCTGGAGTGGGCCCCCACAGGATGCAAGCTCTGTACCTAGACACGGGCACATTACTGAGGTACAGTCATGGACCATCTAAGCCTGTAATGACCTGAGTCTACCCTCGGGCGCCTCTATTCATCATATGCCCTTTCCTCCCTAAGAAATCCTCCAGTTCCCTCACTATTCTCCAACACAACCATCTAATTAAGCCAAAATGAGCTAGCTGGGAAATGCATGCAAATGGGGTTAGGTTTTATTTGAAGTTCCCTAAACCGAAGGTATAATGACAGTGAACAGGGTATACACCCAGGAAGGCAGGTGGGAGCTGCTAAGCAAGCTTCAGAGGCCTCAGATGTCAATCAATATGCCCAATATAGGCGGAGGCATTGCAGTAAATACACTGTCATATGGTAAGCTATAATTTATGGAAGAACAGAAGATGAGCTAGAGGCTTCTGGGTCCTTACACTAACCCCCTTCTGTTCTTGCCTAAACTAGCTTGTGTGGGTCTCTATTATTTGCAGCTAAAAAGACTCTTGATTAGAAGTCAGGTTTCCAGATGGGCCAGGCAAGCCAATGTTCCCAGCTCAGTGAATATGTGTTTTTGAATGAATGAGCAATACTGTAACCCAAAAGAAAATAATTATGAGCAATTTTTCATATCAGCAAAATGTGAAGGGGACCTTCTCTCACCCCTAATATGTCACTCTGCTGATAGCTGCCCAGCTGTGACAAAGTGATCTCAAATTTAATATTGACAAAGGGCAGGGAGAGTCTGACGTTTGGAAAGAGCTCTGGACACAGAGATGCCTTGATCTAATCTCTGCTCCTCTGCCCCTCTACCAAACAGTGAAATCTTCTCTAATAAGTATCCCATCCCTTGGGTCTTCCTACAATCAAGGCATTCTGTAGCAGAGGCTGGCCAGTTCCTTGACCTCCATTTCTACTCTCTTCTCCCCAACAGCTTTAGAGAAAATCGCCTTCAAGCCCTGCGGCAGAAGTCATCTCTGGCTGGCTTAAACCTGTCAGCATCTTTTAACGCTTCTACCACAGTCGTCAGTGACAGTGTGGGTGTGAGAGGTACCGAGGGGTAGCCAAGAAGAATCTCAAGACTCATGATTGCCAAGCAGAAAGGAATGTCCTCTTTGTGTCCTGGGCTGAACGAGAATGCGTGAAGGAAGTGTCATTTGCTGGAACCACCTTGCAGTCATAAAATATTCCATCAAGGGAATGAATTTTACAGCAAAATAAAAGTGAGTGGGCAGTGAAGCCAGAGGCATGATCAACTGAACCTGAGGCTGGTGCTTGCTCTGGATGTTGTAGTTGAATAAACCAGTTACTTCCCTTTCTTTTTATGTATTTTTCTCTCTTTGTTCTCTTACTCCTCCTCCACTTCTGTAGGACCATGAAGGACAGCATGGTTTCTGGTTGAGCGCCAGCTAGAAATCACCGGAGACCTCAGGTGATTCTAAGGGACAGCATGCATTTCCACACTCCCAGACTCCAGGCTCCTGACATGAGGCCAAAGACCTCCACAGAGTGGGGTCCTCCAGTCACGTTAGGACAAACCCCCTAGCTCCTCCACAGGTAGAGGGCATGACTACAGGCCACAGAGCCTCAAGACAGATCTCCATATTAATGAGATACCTAAAGGCCAGAGGGCATAGCAAATTAAACATTCCTTCCCAGATCCTCCTCCTGCAGAACCTCAGGCCTACCCTGAAAATACCAAGGTATAGTTTTCATATATTTTCCACCATGACAATAAAAAGACCCAGCCAAGCAAGTCGCTGTGACCAAGAACTCTCATCCCTCCCACGCTCCTCTTCAGCTGCGGGCCAATCTAGTCCGTATGCCCCACTTCATTCTCAGCCCTTCTGTAGCCCCCTAGTGGTGCCTGGGGCCCAAGGGCCTGAGAACCAGCCAGTTCCTGGAGCCTGTTTGCCTAGGGACCCCCCAAGCCAAGAACTCTGGCTCCCTGTGGGACCTTCAGACTGTACTCCCCACCCCCAAGCGGAGTCCTGCAGCTTCACATAGCCCAAGTCTGCCGGGCGCCAGCGTGGAGTGAGCATAGTCAAATTCCCACGCCTCTGTCCCCACAAGAGGCCCTAGCCACATGGTGATACAGAGTTGGGACCACACATCAACCCAACAACAAGACCCATGCACACTATAATCTAACACTCTCTTCTTTGTGGCACTGAGGATGGAACCCAGCACTTCAAGAAAGTTAGGCAAGCACTCCACCACTGAGCCACACCCCACTCTGTCAGTTGAGTTTTCTATCACTTGAAAGTTGATGCATCCATAAACATCCATGTGTAGAAGTGCCCTATATGCTCCAGCCCATGGTTTATTTAAAAAAAAAAAAAAAAAAGCACCCTATACTGACCTATACTGAAATCACATGTGGAGGTTCTTTGTAAATCCAGAATTTGTTTAGAAAGGGAAGAGATTACTAGTTGCCCTGAAGAAAATGGAAGACAAAAGTTTCCTCTTTCTTCTGAGCCCCAAAACACAAGTTAATCAAAGTAATGAAAGAGACAGAATCAAGGATTCGTTTTGATAACAATTGATTTTGAGAAGCCAAAGCCAATTATTCAAAGCTTCCTGCATACTCATTAGTTCAGTTGAAGAGCAACTGTCAGGTCAGAAGGATTTGCCTACATGAGACTGGCTCAGAGAAAGCTGTAACATAGCCCAGTGATGCAATTCCACACACACACCCTCAAGACCTGGACTGAACAGAGACAAATAAGCCAGCTCCCATGAGAGTCCCAGACGGGACCATACCCTATGCAGCTCAGGAAACTTCCATGATAAACACAGTAAAGGAACTCCCAGGTGTTCCTCCTATCTGTGGCAAGAAGCTCCAGGTTACCAATGCTTCGTGCCCTTGACCCTCTCTGAGCCTCTGGTTCCTCATCTGGGAGAGGAGGATGACAACACTTACTCTGCCTAGCCACAATCATGGAACAGGTCAGCTGGAAATGGTGCAAATTCGGTCTCCTGGTTGTTTGTGGGAGAGGAAGAAGGGATGCTAGCCCAGAAAGAGTATCACAGGAGGGGTGAAGCATCAAGCACCAATGGCATGGACTTTATATTAGATGTAGACAAAGACTTCTCTTCTTGTCCTGGGGCATAAGACAATCACTGAATACTTAGAGTGGGTGAGGCACTGGATACAGATGAGCAATAGTCACACATAGTTTCTGCCTCATAAACCTTATATTCTAGGAGAAAGAACAGGCAAACAATATTTGTGCAAATAAAAAGGATTATTTCAAGAAATTGTCCTAACATGGTTTATCTCATTAAGGAAGTATAAGCTACTGCCCTATCCATGCCTAACCTTGTCCCATCCATCACAATACCTTAACCTGACCTTACCTTTGTCCTCTGTGATTTGTGACCTCCTAACCTCTGATGTTATTTCTCTGTATATTGCATAGTCTCCATCATTTTGTGTGAATGCAGGCTTCATGAAGGCAAAGCCTTGGCTGTTCCTCAGGTACAGTCCTCCTTGTTTTTTGAGACACAGTCTCTCAGTGGCCTGGAACTCATCAAGTAGGCTAAGCTGGCTGTCCAACAAGTCTTCAGCTCTGCAGTCACATGCATGCAGCACCAAAATCAGCTTCTTTTAAGCAAGAGTTCTAGGAGTTGAACTCTTATCCTTGTGTTAGCAAGGCAAGCCCTTTGCTGGAGCCACCTCTCCAGCCTAATGGTTGTTTTGTTAACTGATGTTACCCAAGTGCTAGAACAACAGCTGGTTAATAATAGCTTGTTCAGTAAATATGTGGTGATTTCATAGAAAATACATAGATAGATAGATAGATAGATAGATAGATAGATAGATAGATGATAGATAGATAGAGAAAAACAACAGTGTGGAGACTACCATGACCCAGACATGTGTTCCCATATGCAGGTGCTAAAACATGGTCCCCAGAGTGATCATATGAGATGGTACCATATGAAAAGGGTAACTACATCATAACAGTAGACTCCTCACAAATGGGACTAATGTCTGTAGACTCAGATTTTTCAAAATTTACTTTAATAAGGATTCGTCAACACTTCAACCTCCTTTCTAGCCCATCATCTTTAAGAGGTAGTGGAAAAGAAAGGTTAATAGGAAATGGGGGTTGTGGACCTGTTAAGAAATAGTTCTCTGGGCTATTCTAATCTTGTCAGCAGTCCAGCCCTCTAGCAAAACACCAACAGGAGTCAGCAACTGCAGTCCAGTCCATTTGGCAATCACCATTCATGAATCAGCAAGAGCAGTTTGATCCAGAAGAAACTGTGAGGCTCCACCAACTGGCCAAGGTTCATGGCAGCAGCAAGAAGCTACCAGAATATCCAGAGAAGTTCTTTGATGAGTTACTTTCTACAAAATCACCACAAGTAGATATGAGCAACTCAATGCAAGGCAAATCAATAAAGGAGTGATGCCAGTGAAGCCTAGCAAAGCAGAGCAAGGCAAACCAATGCTAGAGTCTCTTCCTACTGTCTGAGGGGTCATATTTATATTTTTTATAAACATCACGTGTCCTCTCAGCTGTCTGCTTCAACAAAACAGCCTTTCATTTGTCTGTTCCAGCAAAACATTATATAACATAACTGAGTTTCCAAGGAAACCAGAAATTTCCACTTCAAATGCCCATGTGTGCTACTTACTTATCTCACTGCTGTGACCAGATATCTGACAAGAAGCAACTTGAGAGAGAAAGGGCTTGTTAGGAACAGCTTGTTGGTCCATCACGGTGAGGAAGACATGGCTGCAGAAGCAGCTCTCAACTATGGTTCCTCACATCTTAATGGAGCAAGAAGCAGTTAGAAGGGAATAAATGAGTGCTCAGTTGGCTTTTCCCCCCTTTCTCATTCAGTCATGGACTGACCACAGCCCAGCGATGGTACCACTTATACTCAGGACAGGTCTTTCTTCCTCACTTAAGTCCCTCTGGAAACTTCTCAAAGACACTCCTAGAGGTGTGTCTCCTAGGTGATTCCAAACCCAGTGAACACCAAGATTCAAACCTATCAAGCTAACAATGAATACTAACCATTATGTCACATAAAGGAGACTCTAAAGAAATCTACCACCTCTCCACAGGGCACAGATGTATTCATGAATCAGGAAGTAGCCCCTCACCAGATCCCAACACCTGATCTTGGACTTCCCAGCCTGCAAACAGTAAAAGAGCACTTCTGTTGCTCATAAATATCTCAGTAGATGGTGTCTTATTATAGAGATGAAAGTAGACAATTATGGGATAGAAGTCATAATTCATACAAAGATACAAGGAGGCTTCGCTGAGAACTAAGCATGGGGCACATGCCTGTAACCAAGCACTTGGGAGGGTAAAGCATGAGTACCAACTGAGACTACAGAGATAAGGCCCTGTCAAAAAATAAGAAATAGAAAGAGAAAGAGGAGGTGAGATGGGGAATAGGCAGGAAGTGCAAGAGGAAGACTTCCCCAGATGAATGTCTGTGAACAGAAAGATGTATGCTGAGAAGTCGAACAGATAGGACAATTTGGGGAAAGCATCCTAGACAGTGAGAAACCGAAGAGCCAAGCCCCTGAACAGAGGTGTTAGCAAAAGGGAAAACCCAAGTAGGTTGAAGGAGGAGAGTGGGAAGGAGAGCAGAGGATATTGGGGCTGGTATGTGATCAGAACATGAGCTTTGAATGGACACTGTAAGCCCTGTGCTACACTGCCAGGTATTAGTCATGAAAGGTGAGTGGACCACACAGGGCAGTATCTTTGCTTAAGCGTTGTGAGGTCCAGCTGGCCTTTCCTATGTGCTTTGGCACTGGCTGTAAATAAGGAATTTAGTTAGCCTTGACCCTGGTGGGTTTCCACAGCTGTCCCCTTTACACACCTGAAGGACAACAGTGGAGAAAGAGGAGCAGAATGTCCCGTGTTAAAGCCAAAGTCCAGTTGGGTAGAGGACACAGGAAGAGACACTGGCCTGGTAAGCAGTGAACTTGCTCAAACTTTACAATGGGAGAATAAATGGTAGTGGGTTTCCTGGAAGAAAACTCCACACCAAGGTTAAACTTCCATGTAGTGGGAACAGAGAGAAAGAAGTCACTGGGTACACCAAGCATGAATTTTGTGATTTTATGATAATCTCGTAATCTTGGCATCTGGACACATTAGCGTTTGATCTCTGCCTTGGTTTACAAACCCCATCAGTAAAATCCTCACAGAGTTCATCGACTAATAAGGCCATATAGACCAGAATGCATAAGGAGGGATGAACGGACCCATCCTTTGTTCAATAATACAATGTTTGTTTTGAATAATACATGAGCTGCTTTTCATTTCAGAAAGTGAGAGAGTCTATAATCCCCTGTGTGTCAAGCGAATATTTTTAAACATTTATAAGTAGAGCCAAAGACAGTGGTGGGAAGTTTAGTGACAACAGAAACAAGCAGAACTTGGGATCAGTTTAGGGTGGGGTGTTTCTTGAGAATCATGGCAGGTAAGAACCTGAGGGATCCCTGGATGATCCCCTACTCCTTCAGGTCCCCAAGGTCACTCAAGCCAGAACAAAGCTGAGAATCTAGGTCAAGGTGCCCACCCTAGAGGGCTCCCCAGGCAATGCTCATATCCTGTCCCCCAGGACGACTAGAAGAAATCTGAGCATCAGAATTCAACTATGTCCGTCACTTTCACCAATACCCATGGGTGGAGACTAAACCCAAGGAAAACTATCAAGGCTATTAGGGCCCATTTTGATGCTTCTTGTTTGTTAACACGTGGCTCTCAACTTAAAGATTATATTTCCTAAACACTTTTGCTAGGTTTGGCTGCATGCCTAAATTCTAATGGAGCAGATGCAAACAGATAGGGGGCAGAAAAGAATTGGTAATACTTCTAAATGTCTTTTAAAGAGAGAGCTTCAATCAGCAGTGCCCCCTCTTGCTGTCCCATCCAGCAGGGCAGTAAACGGGGTCTGGGGAGATCACCTGAAAGACAGAATGGGGGAAATAGGTGAACGCAAAGAACGAGCAGCTTGTCTATAGTCTGATCAAACCACTATTTTTACTTTTTCACACAGAGGTTATAAACACAAAAAGGCAGGATGTGGGGAAGGGGATGATGCAGGAGTGTAGGTGTTCAGGGGAGTACAGATATCTTCCAGAACAGAGTATCAGCTGGGTGAAGGTTCAGGGGACAGGTCACTATGACTTTGCTTATGATTCACTTGTCCTTATCTAAGTTGGTACTCTCCACCAAGGCTACCCAAGGTCTATGACTATCCACAAGACCCATGACTACTTGTTCTTATCCAGGCTGGTAAATTTCTACCAAAGCTGCCTGTTTACAATATCTTATAGCTATCTGTTTCAGGTTTTTTCCACAGAGACCAAGACTTTGTGTTAGCAGGCTGACTTAGGCCTATTACTGATTTTAGGCCTTCAGTGTATAAGCAAGGCTGCCCCTGACATCTAGCCATTTACAACCTCATCCTTTCCCACAACCAGAATAGAAGGTCCTTATTTTGCCCACACTACTAAGCTGAAGGCATGAAACCAATCTGACTCTTGCCTCCTGAGAAAGGGAAGATTGCTTAACTAAGCTGCAGCAATCAGTGTCTTACAAGGAGTCTGAAGGTGGACACAGATGGTGGTCAATGAATGCAGAAGTGGAGTCTCCCCAGCAGGACAGCAGCATGGGAAACTATACAGCTCAGTCACCCTGAGAACCTGCCAGTGGGCATAGGGGAAAGGAGTCCTCAGAGAAGATGAGACCCAGGTCCTGGAGGGACGCAAACACTGCCCTGAGGAGACTGCCATGCATTCGTGCCTGGAATTTCCTATCAATGGTACTTGTCTGATCTGAAAACATTGGCCCACTTGAATCTCCTGATTGAGCAGAGAAGAAGGAAGTGTAAGCTCTCATCTTCCTTTGTCCTCTGCTGTAAATGGAGAAGGATGTGTTTTACTCTGAACACACTGTTAGCAAGCTCTTCATGTTCCATCAAAAGGATCATAACAGCTGCTGAAATTGGGGATTAGATTTCTTTTTTTAAGGCACACTAACAGCAAATGTAGACCCTAAGCTAGGCACTGTGTGGCATGCACACAGATGAGGCTCAAAAGATGGGGTGCCCACTCGATTCCAAAGTCAGTTCTAGCCACATACTTCATTGCTAATATCGACTTAATCAAAATACCTGAACAGTCAATGAGAAACAGGGCCAAAAAGATGACACCCAGTCTCCCCATCAACTGACCATGAGTTGTAGTTTGGCAGACGCTACTACAATAATCAAATATGTGATGGAGAAGTAGAAGAGATAGAAAAACAGAGTGGTTCGTGCCCTATGAAGAGAGGCAAAACTAGAGACGTGATGGTGATTACAGGTGAGAGAGAAGGCTCAGGTCATACTGATATGGTCAATACATACTGTCATTAACCAGTAGAGTCAGGGGAGTGGTGTACAGCAGTCTGGAGCTTATGTGTATGCAGACTCTGTCCCCCAAACATGCTGTCTGGCAGCTGATTACCCAACCCTGGCTCTGGGCAACCACAGAGGCTCAAGATGAGGGAAGGTTCACATCCTGGATGAACTTCCTAGGCGGGACCACAGTCTGTGATACACCAGAGGCCATGTTGGTGTCTGTGGTGCATGCTATTGCCCAGACTGCTATGAAGCCTGAGATCCTTGTGGATGTAAGCAGTGAGTGCCACTGACTGATGACTTGGTGATATCCTTCAGGCTTTGCTGCCTTGGAAGTCATGTTGATATAAGTAGTATGTATATCCACTTGAGGCCATGATGAGGCCCGAGGTCCATGCGGCCTCTGAGGTCCATGCATTGGTTGGTGGTCCAGATATAGCCAGAGGCTGTATTGTCGTCTGTGGCCCCATCTAAGGCTATGCAGATGACTGTGGTCTGGATTGCTGCCTGAAGCCATGTTGATGTCCAAGGCCAAACTGGCTTCACCCCTCACCAGCCACCTCATGGCAGCATGGTAGCCCAGCAGAGGCCCCAGTTGAGCTACCAATCAAGGCCAAGATCCAGGGCTTTGAGTTGGTCCACCCTGACATCTACTTCATCTGTGAGTTCTAGAGAGAATGAAAGGCCAGTCCTATGGAACCATAGTGATAGGACCTCCATGTCTCCGGGCAACAGCAGGATGCTCCTCTCTACAGAGGTCCTATATTGATGATGTAGCAGAAGTCAGTGGCCTTGAACCAGTCCAATAACTCATTGCAACGAACATTTGCAAGTAAAGCTGTTTAGGCAAAGGGTTATGCAGTTGACACATTGCTGCTGCCAATGCCACTACGTTAAACCAATATGTGATGGAGAGGAAGGAAAGATGGAGGTGCCCAGTAGTGGGTGTAAGGTGGAACTGAAGAACAACAGCTGTGGCAGGTCGAGAAAAGGCTGTGGTTGACAGAGGTTTCTGCCCAGAGGGCTGGCAAGGTTTTCTTGTTGTTGATAATTCTCATTTTTTGTTTTCTTTTGCTGGGGAGTTCAGAATAGCAAGGAAGACTGGGAAATGGGTGGGATTGGGGTGCTTGATGTGAAATTCCCAAAGAATCAATAAAAAGATTAATGGAAAAAGTATGGGGTCGTCCAGCTGAAAGATTATATGGAAAAAAAAGAGAAGGAGAAAGTTATGGGGTCAGTCACAGACTGAGGAGCAACCATTCAAGAGCCAAGGACACAACCCTAATCTCCAGGGATAACAAGGAGTCTATCTCCCTGCTGCAATAGTGATGGGATATCAGCCTCTAGGCTACAAATGTGCCATCACCCTTCCAGATGGCACAACCCCATTCAGGCTCTATGCAGCCTGAAACCCCACCAGACTGTTGGTGATCCAAAATGCCAGCTTGAAAATAAGAGATAGATAACTAATGCTCCTCCCTCCCCAACAGAAGAGCCTGTCTTATGACCCAACTATTCTATAGATAAAGAAACTCCCTACAGTGGGTGAAAGACTATGCCTTTGCCACCAAAGTTCATACTGTAGAAGCTAATTCTCAGTATGTGACCGTTTGGAGGTGGGATATTAGGAGGCAGCGGGGGTTGGGGGTGAGGGAGAGACACATGAATGGGTTGTAGAATTGAAACCCTTACAAGAAATGCCAGAAAGTTCCCTTGCCCCTCCCACCATGTAAACCCAGTGATAAGATTTATGAGCCAGGAAACAAGACCTATCATACTCTAAATCTGCCTTAATCTTAGATTTTTGCCACCAGGACTGTGAAAAATACACTCATGATATTTAACAAACAGTTAGTTTGTATTATACTTTTTATGACCCATTGAGTTTTATGGCCCCCCAAACAATACAGACAGCCATCACTTCATTGACTGCCCACCAGGACTAGAGGGTAAGACCTATTGCTGAAGATACCACATGCTCTGATTACAGGTTAGGGGATTCTCTTGTAGCGTCTTAAATGGGCCCAAGATGCTCCTCATCCCAAATGACCACAGCACCATACATAAGGTATTCTCAACTGTTGACCAGCACAGGTCCTTTAGAGACAAACTTAATCTTCCTGAAACCTCAGCATGTTGGATATTATTACCCTAATTTAACAGATGAGGGAACCAAAGGTCTTGATGAGGTTAGGAACTGAGCCAAGGTCACACAGCAGTGAGACACAGGCAGCTTCTTCTACTGAGCCATGCCATCTCCCCAGGTCATATCTCAAAGTAAGGGTAGATGAAGACTCAACCGTGGGCACTCGTCTGTCTGTCCTCCGCAGATTCTGTCTGTCTTTTAAGTTAAGCTCCCATCTCCAGGCTCATTCCATGGCTTCCACCCTTTGTGCCACAAGTCTTCATTGGTTTTATTTTAATTTAAGTCAGTATTTTAATTTACATCATTTTTATTGTGGGAGAAGCATAGTCCAGGGATCTCAAACACAAAGAGAATAAAAAGAAATAGAAAGATCAATAATGTGATTGATGTTCATTTTTAAAAAGCCAAATCTCAATCCTCCTTCCCTCTACAGCTTTTAACTTAATTAACCCAGCAAGTGATCTGCAGAGGGCGGAACGCTGGTCTCATCTGCGTGTCTCTGGGAGTCTGGTCCTTGTGGTCAGCCTCTGCACCACCTGACGCGAGTGGGTAGCCTGTGATGTTT
Source organism: Mastomys natalensis (assembly GCA_021653895.1). Taxonomy (NCBI): domain Eukaryota; kingdom Metazoa; phylum Chordata; class Mammalia; order Rodentia; family Muridae; genus Mastomys; species Mastomys natalensis. Next base: position 43,042 of record JAJTUV010002618.1, on the reverse strand, counting down.
CTCCCAGTGCAAATGCTAAGACAGCCTCCAGCAAGAACAGAAGGTAGCAGCCCCTAATTCAGCTCAGTGGGAATCACAGGTAGGAGTAACAAATCAAACCATATTAGGTCCAAAACACAGATCTGCCTGTAGCTGGCTCAAAGCCGAGAGCTCCTTTATCTCACAGGTAGCTGAGGACTTGCCTCTGGGCCTCATTTGTTCCTCTAAGCCCTGATTCTTTGATGTGGCATAAAAATTGCTTCCTCAAGATGGCAGTGTCACTAGGATCCTGATCGGATTCTTCTTGTGTCCAGGACTTTGTGATTGCTGTTGACATGGCTCAGATGATACACATAGTTCAGAAGACAAGTGGAGCTTGCTACAGCACAAGTACATTCTCCACACATAAGTGCAGACAATTTCCAACAAGATCACTGCCTTATCTACGCTCTCTGCAGGTTTTTATATGTGTTCTAAAATTTCTTGAATGGAACTCCTCCCGTCCCAGTGATTGATAGACCTATTTGGATTGTCTCTTACAGGAGGGGATCACGATGTGTCTTTGTTATCAGAAAGTATCCTGTTAGCTGACCTGATGGCACATATCCATAACCCCAGCACTCAGGAGATGGAGGCAGGATCTGTTTAAGGCCATTGGGCCTTTCTCAAAAAAGAAAGGAAGAGAAGGCAGGAAGGCAGGCAGGCAACCATCTTGAAAGCTTAGGTTCCTGGGATCAAGTTTGGGTAGTTATCTATTCATGGCCTCCCAAACAGCATGGGATATCAAGTCTCCTCCTGGGCCCAGAGATATGACTCAGGTCCCATTCTTCCATCAGAAATTAGAATCCTGATGTAGACCCCTTTAGTTTATGTGCTGTTGGCCAGCAGAGGTCCAGGACCAATATCTTCCAATCCTGCTACAGTGGGGCATCTTTGGAAGCACGTAGGAGCTATGGAAAGACAGGGCCCTTGGGCCAGAGAGCTCTCCCCTGTCCAGCTTCGTGACTTGGGAAACCTAAGCTTGTGCACACTTTCTGAAGCCTCATCTGTGAAACACCAAGAATAGTCTGCTTCCAGATGAGCTAAGTGATGTTTTAAGTACAGGGCTCTCTGCACCTGATACAGAATAACCTGCCTTGTTAACAGGGATCTTAGCAACTGCCTTCCACGTAGTCCTCCTCCATTTTCCTTTATTTCTAAACCGGCTCAGCTTAGAAGACATGCTACACATAAGCTGTGTAAAGGGGCTCCATAATCTATTCAGGGCTGTAGTCACAGGTCTTGGCATCATTCTACATGGATGAGGGGCGACAATCTCATCAGGCACTTGAGAACAGAGTGGCAATGTAAAACCCAGAGTTTTAAACATTTCCCGGTGTCACCATCCTCTGGTAATGTTTAATAATTAGGCTTTTGTCACTGGGATGAAGCACTTGGGAAAAGGATTTGTTTGGACTCACAGTTTAGAGGGCTCAGTCTGACGTCATCTGGATCCATTGCTATGGGCCTGACCTAAGGCAGAATGTCACAGTGGAAAGGCCAGCTGAGCATCGCTCACTCATGGAGACCAGGATATAGAGACAGAAAGAGCACCTATGGTGGCAGTTTCCTCTTTCATCCACATTGATGCCACCTAAGCCCCAGCCTGTAGAACAATGCTGTCCATATTTAGAGAACCCTCACAGACACCCAGAAATCGTTATGAATCATCTGAGTGCCTCTCAATGCAATCAAGCTGACAATGTTAACCACCACAGATCTGAAGAGAAGCTTCAGTCAGTAAAACAGTCGACCTTACAGACACAAAGACAGGAATGTGAAATCCAAATGCTTGTGATCCCACCACTGCAAGTAGAGAGATATGCAGATCCCTGGGGTTCACTGGCCAGCCTAGTAGGCGAGACCCAGGTCAGTGGGAGACCCTGTCTCAAAACAATAAGATGGTCAATGCTCAGGAATGATAGCCTAGGTTGCTCACATGCACACTTGCTTACACACACACACACACCCTGTATACACATGTGCAGATACCTGGGTGCATGTTCTGCTTAAGTTAGTCTTAACCAACCTAAGCTGAGTCAAACTAAAATTAGTTGAGTTGAAGTGAGTTGAGCAGAACCAAGTTGGGCAGATGTTTCTCAGGACTGAAGTCCTTGGACAAGTGTGAACTTGGAGAAATGGATTGGAGATGGGCAAAGGATGCAAAGTTAAGGATCAGGCAAAGCAAGAACCAGGGAATCAGACACGTGGTTCCTCCCCCTTCACTTTGCAACAACTGTGTAACTTGAGGCATGTTACTTAACCTCTGAGGAACTGGGTGCCTGGTCTGCAAATAGATGGTGATAGTCAGAGCAACTGTCATGAAATCACAGGCACTGATATTAGAAAGTGTCAGCATTGTGCCGACACCACTCCTCCCTGTTACTATCAGTCAGCAAGGGACAAAGGAGAAAGAGGGACTTGCTACCATGACACTGAGGGCTGCCGATGCGTGCCTGGATCCACTGCTTGCGCCATCCCAGCTGGCTTGCAATGATTCTTGAACTTCTGTCCAGGCTGTTCCTGCTTTTGCTTTTACACTCCAGTGTCTGGAAGGAACAGATGCACAACCTCATGAATAAAAGGAAAAATGCTTTGTTGCCACACAACAGGCTGAGCCATTACACATACATGTGCCTTACATATGCTTACTGTGCATCAGATATAGTCTCTTTTCATAACTCAGTTTGATGCTGTCATTGCACTTTTGTACAGAGGAGCAATCTGAAGTGCACTTCATTTTCCTAAGTGGCAGAGCACAGATGCAGCCTTGCAGAGCCTCTGTCCGCCACTGCTTGGCCTCTCTTGACAGATAAGGCGGAGACCAAATACACAAAGCTTTAAGGCACTTTGAGCCAGCCTCCATATCCGTGGTTCACTTCCTTGCCTGGCACACTCCACCCACTGGCCTGATGCACCCTTGTCAGCTCCGGGGGCCTGTGGGATAATACACAGGCTCTGCTCACAATCTTCTAGAGGTTATTCAGGGCCAGCCTTGAGCAGTGATCTCTCTACCTAGGGAGAAAAAGCTCACCTCACTGATAGCTTTTGTATACTAGGCATACCGAAATGTGTGTAGATATATGTGTATAAAGGTGCGTGTAGAGATGTGTGTGCATGCATGTAGAGATATGTGTGCAACATGTAGGGGTCAGAGGACAGCCTCAGATGTCGTCCCTTATTCACTTTCCTGCTTGATTTTTGAGACAATGTTTCTCACTGGTCTGGAACCTGCCAGTTTTGCACAGCCAAACATCTGCCTGTCTTTGCCTTCTCAGCACTGGGACTGCAAGTGGGAACCGCCCGACCTAGTTGTTTGTTTTGCGGGGGAGTTGGCTGTTGTTTTCTTTTTTCCTTAATGTGGATTCTAGTATCAAACTAAGGTCCTTGTGCTTGCTAGACAAATGTTTACTAACTGAGCCACCTTCCCAGCCCCCGATAGTTTATTAGTTATGACTTGCTGCAGTGTGCTGCAGATCTACCAGAAGCGAAGGTTCCTTAGCATGGGTAAGCTGTAGCCACTGTCTCACCGGCAGCTGCCTGCCATCCTGCACCCCTACCCTTTGCATTACTGCTGAAGGCCTTTTCTTGTCTCTGCTCAAGAGACTGACAGGAACTCAGAATGTGTTCACCTGACACATGAAAGCCAATCAGATCTGGAGACACTCTGAGTGTTACCCAAACACTGAGGTCTTCAAGCGTTGGTCAAGAGTTCTACGTAACTCTAGACCAGAGGTTCTCAGTCTTCCTAATGCTGCAGCGATTTAATATAGTCCCTCGTGCCGTGGTGATCTCCAACCATAAAGTTATTTTGTTGCTACTTCATAGCTGTAACTTTGCTATTGTTATGAATGGTGCTGTAAATATTTGGGGGGATAGAGGTTTGTTAAAGGGGTACCAACTCACAGAATGAAAACCACTGATCCAATTTTGAGTGTTAAATCCACTAGAAGGTTCCTCAGCTAACACAATAAGTAGGGCATTTTGCAGTGATCTTATTTCTTAACCTTTGTGACTAGGATGTGAGATGTGGCCCTGCAGACTCCTGTGTCTGAACTTTTGGTATCCAGCTGGTGGAGCCACTGTAGGAGGTGTTGGAGCCTTTAAGAGGTGAGTCCTTAATGGGAAGAAGTATATCTGAGGAGTGGGCGTGGAGGGGTTGTAGCCCAGCCCTATTTTCTTCCCCATTCCTCTCTGCTTCCTGGATTACAGAATCACGAAGGAGCTGCTCCATGCAAAGCTCTGTACCTAACTCAGGGCACCGTAGCAACAGGCTGCTCTGACATATAGCAGTGTCTACTGAACCCTCCCAAAATCTAGAAGGACCGGGAGTCACGGCATCTTGCAGATGGGCAAATGGGGGCTTCTGAGGCAAGAACTGAGAAACAGCTCTATCTGTCATGGAACTTGGACAAGCATTGCCCATCCCAGCAGAAGAGGAACCTGCTGGCACCTGGCAAGAGGGTGAGTTAATATCAAATGCTCTAGGAAAAAACTGGACATGGAGTCAATGCAGCTGATTTGGGAAAAAGTCTCTATAAAGAACAGATTATCTCACAGGAAGCATGCTAGTGGTCAGTTAACAGAAGTATCTTCCTTATTACATTCACCGTTTTATGGGAATGTGGTGTGTGTGTGTGTGTGTGTGTGTGTGTGGTGGTGTGTCACCCTTGCACATATGTGGGAGCCCATGGCTAACCTCAGCTGTCATTCCTCAGTCACTGTTCACCTTACTTTGGGAATACGTCTTGTCTGGAACTCACGGATTTTTCTAGACTGGCTGTCCAGATATCCTCTTGTACCCATCTCCTCGGCTGTGGGGTTGCAAGCTGGAGGTGTGACCTTGATGCCTTGATCAGTTGAGCCAAGGAGAAAGTCCTCATGATAACAGAACTGTTGAGTAACTTGCCTACAGACTCACATGAGAGTAGCAGGGGCAGCCACTGTTCACACACAGCCCTGCAGAGTCTGTTTCACTGAAGACTTCTTCCCCAGCTTGATTGGGCCCTGGTTCTGACTTGCATCTCCTAAGTAAAACAAAGATAAACTGTGAGCAGCAGTACTCCTGTGATCTATGAAGGAAAATCAAGAGGTACATTAACAGTTCGTGACCAATACTCCCCTATAAGACAGGCAGAAACCTTGGTAATTAAAAACTCAGGCTCCATATTTCGGGATGTAATTGCATGTGTTTGCATGTATCCCAGCTAACAGAGAAGAGCAGCGCAGCACTTCTCAGGCACCTACTTTTCATAGGATTATAATGAACCCAGCATGTGGCACAAACAAGGCCACTTCACCCTTCCCCAGGGACTGCTGGTGGCTGTTTATCCAGAGAGCAGAATAAATTGCTACTTTTCCTATTTGCCAAAACAAAACAACAACAAAACTCTATTTTCAGTGGAATAAGGAGTCATGGGAGTGATCTTGAGTTTTCTACCGCTTGGGTCAGACCCCAGATGTCTCGGGTTTATGGTACTGACTTGGCTGTGCAATCCTGAAGTGGTTGATGGTCATTGTCAACTTTATGGGATCTAAAATCACCTAGGAGACAAACCTCAAGACCCAACAGTGACTGAGTTTCTGAGATCAAGCTATTTAGCGCAGAAAGTCCCACACTGATTGGAGTGTCAGCCCATAGCCTGGGATCCAGGACTGAATAGAAAGGAGAGACTGAGCTAAGCACCTGCATCATCTCTCTCTGCTCCCTGGCTGCAGATGAAAGGTGACTAGCTGCCTCAGGCTCCTGCTGCCATGTTTTCATCTCCATGATGGGCTACACCCTCAAACCATGAGCCAAAATAAACTCTTCCTCCCAAGTACCATTCCAGTTATTTTGTCACAGGAGTGAGAAACCAACTAATACTGTCCATTAGCCCCTCTGCAACTTCAAAAGGGAAAGAGACACACCAGCCCTAGACCAGTTTCATCTCCATGCAGGTCATGTTCCATCCTCTTCCTACGTTCCCTTTTGGGGCAGGGAAACTGAGGCCAAGCAGAGAGAATAAGCATTTTTCCCCAGGGTCATCATGAGCAGGCTAGAATGCCTGACCAGGCTCACTGCTCTAAAGCCCAAGTTGTCATCAACACAATACCAACTGTTGGTGCAATGAATTTCTCCATGTGTTCAGCATCATGAGTACCAAAGCGTGAGACATCCATTAGCAATTTGCCCAACCATAAGGTGTATGCATGGAAGTGCCCACCACGTGACAGACTCTGGAAGGAGCTCTTTAGACCACACCCCACACCTAGGCACTATCATTCTCCATCATTCATGTCGGCCGTGATTGCATCACGCTCTTGTGCCCAGTCTTGGGATCTTTCTGAAGACACCCTCAGGAAGCCACTAGCAAAACAGTAGGTTTGACAGGATGTGCTCTACACAGCACTAGCAAGAGCTGACAGAGCAGATTGCTTCCCAAGTCTATGTCCTGTGTTGTGACATTGGTAGCTCTGCACTGACCATACTGGGAGTGTTTATGCCTCAGACTGGACCAAGGTCGTACACCAGAACCTTTGCTGCAGAAAGCTTCTTCAACAGCACATCGCTGCCCAGCAGCCTCTCCTTATCTCAGCCTGGGTTTTTACAACCTCAGGATCAGCTTTAGCAGCCCTCGTTTTACAATGTGGAACAGGTCTAGCCAAGGTCAGACAGGAATCAGAACAGAGCTGGCATATCAGCTCCATCCTGCGCCCTGTGAAGAGCAACAGAGATTGGAAGACGAACTCACAAAGCTCTCTGCATCTACAGAGATTATCATTCCTGTCACTGCTCTGACTGCCTGGGAGACAGAACCAATGAACCTGAACTGCTGTGGTCCAGCTGGCTCCAGGGCAAGCAATTTCAGAGCTATCCAGGGCAGAATCCCCAAGCCTAGCTTACTTCTCATCAGCCAAGAGTCCTTACAATGCAAGCCCCTAGCAGCACCCACCGACATCACCATGTCAGACTACCCTGGAGACTGACAGCTTTCTTCCATAACACCAGAATTTGCTCATAAGGGACTTGAGCATGTTTTTATAGGGTTGTAACTTATTTTTCTCCTAACACACTTTTAATTAATTCTTAAAGAATTTCATACATTTATTTTGATCATATTCATCCACACACACACACCAGATCTACCCCTGTTCCCTATGCACCCGACTTTGTGTCCAATTTGTGCAGTGCATAACAACTGGGCTGGTAAGTCATCCATGGGAGTGTGGCCAACCTACCAGAGGCCACATCCCTAAAACTGACTCTCCCTCTCCAGAATGTGAACTACCTACTTCCGCTTTGCTCAACCAGGATGACACTTAACTGAATTCTAAATATTTATCCCACAGGTAACACACGACCTCCTCATCAAGAAGCATCTGTCCACACCAGAAGAAAAGCCACTAGAGAAAGCCACTGGTAACCAAAATGCAGAGCAAAACTGGCTGTATGTGCCCAGTCCGAAGTGATACATCTGCAATACTACCCTTACAGCTGAGGCTCGGGGAGTGAGAAGATTAGAATGTCTGCTGCAAGACTGTGTCTTTTAGAAATGACAGGAAAGCTACACCCGTGAAATCACAACAATATGGCTGCCCAAACAAGGCCTGAGCAATAGCAGATGTAGGCATGCCAACACGGATGCAGGAAGAGCTGAAGGAAATTTAAAACTGCTGAGAGAGGTGGGGAGAGAAAATGAGAATTAGTCTTCCCTAGAAATGAGCACTCTAAATAATTATCCATTCCCAAGTGGTCAGCCCTCAAAAGTTATACATACAAGCAACACCAAACGGATTCAACAGATGCAGTTATGATTTAAGTGTGAGTGTGTGTGTGTGTGTGTGTGTGTGTGTGTGTGTGTGTGTGTGCATGCAACGATGATAATTAAAGACTAAGAGGTCATGTAGTGGCTATTTCTGGTTGTCAACTTGACTATAACGGGAATGAACTACAGTCCAGAACTGGAAGGCTCACCTGTGACCTGATCTTGAGGCTGGGGGGGGTCCAAGTTTCTGACCTGGATCTTGGCATGGAGATCTTGAAGGCATAGTGGCAGTGAATCTCGGATATCAAGGCAAGGAGATCTCTGAGTTCAAGGTCATCTGGGACAAAGCAAGTCCCAGATCCAGGCGTGGTGGTACATACCTTTAATCTGGGCCACACCTTCTGCTGGAGACCTATATAAGGGCATTGGAAGAAGGAAGATTCTCTCTTCTTTGCCAGCTTGCCTGAGCAGCTGCTAGATCCTGGGACTTCCATTCACAGCTGCTGCTGTTCGTTGTTGGGGCAGTTGGACTACAGACTGTAAGTCATCCACAAGTTCCCTTACTGTATAGAGACTACCCATAAGTTCTGTGACTCTAGAAAACCCTGACTAATACAGGCCATAAATCTGAAGGTAAGCAGAGGCTCATGGGAAAAGAAATTATTTTTTAATAAATTCATTAATAAAATTTTCGAGAATTTTAAAATTGTGATACCACAAATCAATAACTCAGTGATGTACCTTGAGGCCTTGGAAAAAACAAGAACAAACAATATCCTCCCACCCCCCAAAAGTAGATGGGAAGAAATGGCGAAAATCAAGATCTTAATTGTGTCACCCAAAATTTAGCAGCAAACACAAAAATGTGACTAGCAAGTATCAATCCATATCTTCTTTGTGTCCACAAACGTCTTTGAATATTGTTAGATACTTTTCACATTGTCACTGCAACAAAGTTTCTGACCAAAATGGCCTAAGGAAAGGATTGTTTGGGCTCAGGGTTTCCGAGGCTCTGTTTAGGGTCACTCCATCCTGTATACTCAGGCAGAATATCACACTGACAGGAATGTGTGGTGGAAGACGCTGTCCACCTCCTCACAGACAGGAAGCAGCCAGTGTGTTCCTTGAGATCCAGTTCTCAACAGGTGTGACAGGGTGGTGCTAGAGAAGAGGTCCCAGAAAACCTAGACATTAGAATGATTGCTAGCCTATCCTTGTGGTCTCCTTCAACCCTCACGGGAACACTTTGAGGGAAATGCTGTTATAACCTGTTGTTCAGAAGAGAAACTGCTGCTTAGAGATGGTGGCCTGCATGAGAAAGCAGAGTAATCAAGAGACAGAAGGGGACACACATCTGGATGGCTAGACTGGAGATCTCACTCCTAATTGCTTGACTGAGAAGTACCTTCATGAACTGGTTTTAAGGGATGGGTAGGAGATCATCCAGTTGGGAAAGAGAGCATGAGAACTTTTCAGCTCTGAAGCAGAGGACTGCGCGGCTGTGTAGGTGTTGTCCTGGGAGTCTGCATGAAGGAGACGTGAGGCTGCAGAGATGATGCAGGGTAAGAGCATTTGTGCAAGCATGAGGAGGATCCCAAGTACCCATGAGAAAATCCAGGCATCATGCTACACATACCTCTAACCCCAGCACTGTGGAGAGCAAAGACAGAGGGTGGCTAGGGCTTGCTGGCTGCCAGCCTAGCCCCAGGTTCAGTGAGAGAGCTTGTCTCTAGGGAATAAAGTGCAGAGTGCCACCAGTACTCAACTCTGCACACACACGAGGGTATGTGTGCTAAGTGTTCAGCCAATCCCTGGCTCATTCGCCATTTTGCAGGAGCAAGAGTATTCACTTTGAGAAGTAAGGCTGGAGAGCAAATCAAAAGGCAAGGTACAGAGACCATCAGCGCTCTGTTGGGAATCTAGAATCCTTCCCTAGACCAGCAGGTTTCAGGACACTCTGAATCACCTGGGTAAGGAGCAGGGCAAACGAGGGCAGAGCCTCAACACAGCTCACCCTTCACAAGGCGACTTGTAATATCAAGTAGTGTAAAAGCCACGTGAATGTTGCGTCTTCCTCTGTAATTCATTGGCATTTGCTGCTTAATATAAATCTGCTGAGCCTTGAGCTCTCAACCATTAACACCAAGCAAAAGTGACAACAGGTGAGTCCTGCTTCTACAGACCTGGACTTGAGAAGCATCACATGTCCTGAAGCATTTGATGCGGGAGGTGTTCCAGGCAGAGGTTAGATGCTCCTTCTGGTGGCCACATGACAAATCTTTGTCGTTTTTGCTGAATGAAGCTCAGAGAAGCCACTGAGTCTCTTTCAAGTTACACAGCCTTAAAGCACCTACACTCCAACCACTTCACCCCAGAGCTGTGCCTATCTCCCTCCTAGATGAGGGAGGCCACATTCTGCCCTCCATAACAGAGTCAAAAAGCCTTAATGGGTCCATGTCCCAGCCTGCTTCACAGAACCTCCACCTGAACCCCACCCTGGCCTTACACAGAATCATGCCTTAGACTGTCACAGCCTCTCTTTGCTGCCCCAAGAAAGCCTTCTCAGAATTGAGCTGGAAGCAAAGATGCAGTTGCTATTTGTGGTGGGCAAGCTTTATCTGAAAAGGCTGCTGGGAGCCATCTGAGGTCTTTCAAGCCCACTCAGCTCTGCCAGTGTAGCTCAAAGCAGCCATAGACAATACATCCAAGAAAAGACATAAATGTGGTTTAAAAATTTATTCATGGGACTGTGGAGATTACTCAGTCAGTAAGTACTTACAAGAGAGGGACCCTGACATTGGATCCCAAGACACAATGTTAGAAGCCAGCATATTGGCACATGCCTGAAATTCCAGTGGTATCAAGGTGGGAGACAGAGACAGGGGGATTCCTGGGTGCTCCATAAGGCAGCTTCCCTGACCTAATTCCAGGTCAGTGGAATCTTGTCTCAAATAAAGATAGAAGATTCCGCAGAACTGACAACTGAGGTTTTCCCTGACCTACACACTCATGTGCACACATGCACACATGCTCACACACACACACACAAAGGCACACATATACTGACTGCAGCAATCCTAATTCCAGTGAACACTTAGTGCTGATCAGGACACACCAGAATCTGTTCTCCCACATAGGCCTGTGAGTCTGTCCTGCAGGCCTGTGGTCTGTCTTCCTCGCCTGCCACTCATCAGCATCAACTAGCAACAAGTAAGCTGACCTCCAAGGAAGAAAGGATCCTCAGAAAATGGTGTGAGGAAGAGTGATTGTAAGATATAGAGGCCCATGAGCCACTGCTAAGAAGAGTTCAGAGAAACAGGGCAGTGTCGTACTGTGGGGGTGAGTCTGTGATTCTAATGTGTCAGCTACAAAGTGGAAGCAACGAAGGCACTGAAGATACCTGGAGAAGAGCAATGGGGGGTGGGAGGGGACAAGGTACTCCTCCTAGTCACTGCTTTTTCTGAGGCTATACTGTGTTGTTCATGCTTGACACCAACAATGCACCTGTGAGTGACAAACCAGCTCCTGGCACCACTAGGAGGTGTGCTGAGGGGGTGGGGCTGCTTCAGTTCCTATCTCTCTCTTGGAACATAGATCAAAGGAGCCAAACAACTTGCCCAGAGTCCCAACAAAGCAAGCTCAGTAATGCAGCTAAAGAGCACGTGCACACACACACACATTGGTCAGCCCACCCAGAGCCTCTGATTTCACCCACTGCACACAACACACACACACACCACACACACAACACCATTAGCCAACTCATCCCCAGGACCTGTGATTTCACCCACCATTTGCACACACACTCACACACTGGCTGGCCCACCCAGGACCTATGATTTCACCTACCATTTGCACACACACACACACACACACACTCACACACTGGCTGGCCCACCCAGGGCCTATGATTTCACCCAACCTAATGCCTTTATCTTTTCCTGCTACTGCAATGAAGGAAGAAAGAATAGTACATCTTCTGACATCTCATCTTGACAGGCACAGAACAGATGCTCCAGCTGCTCAGAACCATTCTCCCTTCTATTTGTTTCCCAGGACTGCAAGCACAAAGTCCCCAACCCATACACCTCACAATTCTGAAGGCCAGAAGCCCCAAAGCAGCTCTCAGGAGGCACCCTGCTTTACCTCTTTCCAGATTCTGGTAGCTTCAGACATTCCTTGGCTTGTGGACACACCGCTTTCCTGTCAACCTTCATCCTCACATAGTTCCGTTTCCTCCTGTGCTTGCCTCTTTTCCTCCTGAGAGCAGCACCCAGGGCCAATCTCATTAGACTAGAGCATATTTTACCCCATTCTGACTTTTTCTTCAGACAAAGTCTCATGTAACCAGGTTTTCCTCAGACTTTACCAAGGATAGCATTGGACTTTTGGTTTCCCTGCCTCTACCTCCTAATCACTGGATTGCAGGCAAGAATCACCATGTCCAGTTTATTAAAAGCTGGGGGAGGAACCCAGGGTCTCACACATGCTATCCAAGCACTCCACCAACTGAGTATATTCTCAGCCATACCATGACTCCATCTTACTTACAGCTACTGAGATCCTGTTTCCAAGTGAAGCATATATGCATGCACTTAGGATTCAGATGTCAGGACACCATTCAACCCATTACAAAACTACAAACCCATTCTCTTTTTAAACAGAGTCAAGCACTAAGTCTCAGAGAAGCTTAGTAACTTATGAAAGATCACACAGCCAGAAGGTAGCAAGCCAAGACTAAAGTTCACCAGAACCTTGAGTCCTCCCTCGCCTCTATTGTAACTCTCTGAAACAACACACACACACACACACACACACACACACACAGAGGAGGAGAGGAGAGAGGAGAGAGAGGAGAGAGAGGTCAAAACTGGCAGAGACTGAAGCCCAGAGGCTCCACCTGCCACCAGCCCAAGTTTAAGTTGTTTTCTTTTCATTAAGAAACGTTCCTTGTAGAACAGTGCAGACCCTAAAGGCAATGAGCCATCACAGGCAAGCCTCGGGCAGAGGACCCACCAGCCGGCAGCCCCAGTCATGGAGCTAGACCAGACACTTGACACTGACAAACACCCTCCCACCTCTCTGAAGATTCCCAGAGCAAGCACTCTCCAGCTTATACAATTCAATTAAGAATCCGCAACACGTAAATCTTGGCATTGTCTCCTGAAAGAAACAAAGAATTACAAACACAGGGAAAAAAACACAAAGTTACAAACAAAGAAAACAAACAGACACGGAGGCAATCTTTAAATGTTGGTGCTCTATAGGAAAGCTATTCTAATGGTCACCCTGAGAGTGACAGACTTGTCCCAGAGGGTGCCAGAGAAAGCATCCATGCTGGCGTCACCACAGAGGTTCTAGGGAAGGGCATGGAGAACTGGCTTAATGACCATTATTATTATAATAAGGACCTTCCTGCGTTACTCCTCACCATCTCCCTCTGGGCTTCACTCCCTTCTCACACCCTGCTCACAGCAGCAGCTCCAGGCTACCTATATAGAACCTACCTACCTCAGACCGCCTTCCTGATCACAGACAGCTTCTCCCACAGAGCTATGAGATGGATATGTATGACCTCGGACAACTTGTAACCTCTTTGGGACTCCAGCTGCCTGCCTGCCCGTGGGAAGAGTGATGATGGCAGTCGCTAGAGATCTGGGATGAGGTCATCCATGTAAAAGCTCTCAACTTGGCTCCTGAGACCCATCAGCCCTCACCAGCTCCCTTCCTCCTTGGCCCGACACCAAAGTGTATAAGCGTGGACTATATAATTAGTCCTCACCCTTGGGGGGGCCACCTCTGCCAGCCCAGTGAGCAAGTGCCTGTGCCCTCCTGCCTGCAGCAGAGGTTGACCTGATGCTATCCTGTCATTTGGTGAGACAAAGACACAAGAAATAAGACATCCTGGACCCATTGGCCTTCAGGGACTACAGAACAAGCAATCCAACACTCTGACCTCAGCTTCTAAACTTGCTAAGCCCTGGTTCCTTTTCTGTGAGCAGATAGGAGAGGGTTCTCATGTATCCTAAGCTGGACTCGAGTTCGCTATGTAACAAAGAATAACCTTAAAATTCTGTTCCTCAGGCCCCACCTCCTGAGCTGTGGCGGGGATGGCAGCCTTGAGACTTATGCCTGGTCTGTACAGAGCTGGAGAGTGAATCCAGAGTTTAGTGCATACCAGGCAAGCATTCCAAGTAAGCGTATCTCTGGACTGTCCTGCCTACATCATAGTCCCCGTTTGTCAGTGTGTCAATCAAGGAGTCTCCTCCCCTGTGCTCAGGTCTCAGTTCCACCACTTACAAACTATAGGGACAGGTTCAAGACTTACAGTTTCTCCAGTCCGTGGTCTAGAAACGAAGGGTAAGAATGAAGCTTAACCTGTGCTGTCAGATTCGGAGCTGACAGGCTAAGCAATAGCTCAGAGGTTAAGAGCACTGGCTATTTTTCCAGATGGGGCATGGTTTGATCCTAGCACTGACTTGGTGGCTCACAACCACCCACAACTCCAGTCCCAGAGGATCTAATGCCCCATTATGACTCTCAGGGTACTATAGGCCCATAGTGCATGGGCATACATGCAGGAAAATATTCATACCCCCAAAGTGATGAAATAAAATTTTTAATTAAAATATAAAAATAATAGCCACTAGCCAAGTGAATTAATGGATGTAAATTCTTTAAGATAAAAGGAATATTAAAAATCCTTTTATAAGTTACACAAGCCACGTTTTCAGCTCCCTGAGTTGATCTGCTTTCTGTCATTAGGGCAAAATATCTGAGAAATTCAACAGCTTAAAGGAGAAGAGTCTGCCAGGTGTGATGGCACACACTTGCCCTCCCAGCTCGTGAAGGATGGAGAAAAGAGGACCAGGAATTCAAGGTTATTCTTACCATAGAGCCTCAAACTAAGATATATAACATCCTGTCTCAATCAATCAATCAATGGAAGAAGAAAGATTTATTTCGCTCACTATTTCAAAGGCTTGGCCCCCATTGCTTTAGGCTTATAGGAAAACAAACGTAAGGTCAGGGAATGTATGATGATTTAACACAGCCAGAAATCAGGCTTCTAGGTTCCCCAGGCCACACCCACCAGTGACCTCTTTCCTTTAAACTGCCCAAAGTTCCTACCAATTCTCAATGTTGACACCAGCTGGGAACCAGACCTTTAACATATGCATCTTTGGAGGCATTCACTATTCAAACTAAAACAGGCATCATGGCCGCCTGTGGATTATGGCCACCATATCAGATAGGGTGATAAACAGTCCCATTATCCAGAAAGTTCTTTTGAGCACTACTGTTTTCGAGGGTTGTAGTAAGGATTACTAGTGTGCTTTGGCGCAACATAAGACACACTTAGTGGGATGCAGCGACTGTCTTTTAATCCTCTGCAAGGTAGATGACATTGTGCCCACTCAGCAAATGAGAAGACAGAGACTCAGGGGAAATAATATGGGTTTTCAGACTTTCATAGCCAGCAACCAGTAGAGTCTAGATTTAGCCCCTAGTAGGTATGACTCTAAAAATGGTGGGTTTCCCCAAAATGATCTTCTGGGAATAAAAGAAACTGATAGCACAGATCTACTGTTGCAAAATACAACACAAGCTGCAACTGTGTTATCAAAAGCAAAATAGAGGCTGAGAGAATAACTCAGTGACCAACATGCCTTGCTCTCAAGTGAAATTTCAGTTCAATTCTCAGTACCCACCTACAAAAAGCTCTGCATGGTGGCACATGCTTAGAACCCCAATACTGGGGAGGTGAAGACAGGGCCAACCTGCCTAGACCCTGTCTCAAAATAAAGTGCATACTACCTAAATCACAACACTTGAGGCAGTCCTCTGGCCTCCATGTGCACACACACTTGAGAGAGATGGGGAGAGAGAGAGACAGAGAGAGAGAGACAGAGAGAGAGAGAAGGAGACGAAGGAGGAGGAGGAGGGAGGAAGGGAGGGAGAGAAGGGAAGAGAAGAGGAAGAAGAGGAGGAGAAGGAGAGGAGAGGGAGGAGGACTGAAGTAAAGTGGTAGAGAATTTGCCTAGAATACATGAGGCCCTAGGGTTCATTCAGTGTGTGTGTGTGTGTGTGTGTGTGTGTGTGTGTGTGTGTGTGTAGACAGAGAGGAGAGAGAGAGAGAGACAGAGAGAGAGAGAGAGAGAGAGAGAGAAGAGACAAGAGAGAGAGAGAGAGGAGAGAAAAGAGAAAGGCATTCAGGCTCAGGGAATAGAAATTTTAACACACATACCTTTCCTGAGGATATTTTGTATATATGACTCAGAAATGTTTTGCATATATTTGGACACCTGGTTCCCAGCTGATGGTACTATTTTCAGAAATTATGACACCTTTTGAAGATGGGGCTTAGCTGGAAGAAGTAGGATCACTGGAGACAGGTCACCGGAGCCTGGAGACTTTGTGGGTATAGTATCCCTGGATCCCTTGCTGTCACAGGCTCTGTTACCTGGTCAGGTGGCCATATGTGCAGCAGCTATCGCACATTCCAACAGCTACCTACAAGAGCCTCTGGTCATCACCCCTTCCCATCATAGTGGACTAGGGTCCTCAAACCATGAGCCAAAATAAAGCCATCTCCCTCGAGCTGACCTGTGAGGTGTTTTCTCAGAGCGGTGAACTAAGTAACTAATACAGTGCTCTTCAGTAAGGTGAACAGCATTGAGACAACAGTGAGGCAGCATGTTGCTAGCACACAGTAGGTACCTAAGATTGTTTTTCCATCTTAATATTCACCACCAGAAGTACAAGCCTTTTCCTGGCCCTAAGATATACCCCTTTTAACACATACACACATGTTGTGGTAAATCTCTGACCCAAATAAGACCAGTCAAGGAAAACAGAACTCAATAATTATGGGTATAAATTGCACGCCTAGATTGGGCAGATTTACCATTACACTACTCTATTCCCCAGCTATGAGATCCCTTATAACTTGCAGTTTATCCAGGCCACGTTCTTGTCCTTCCACCTCCTACTCCTTCACCTTCCTCCGTCGACTTCCTCTTACATCAAATTTCTCTTCCTCTCTCCTCCCCTAAGCCTTTTCTCTGCCTCCCTTCTAGTGCCCAATTACTGGCTCTAGCCTTTATTTTACAAATTTAATTGGACAGAAGGTTCACAAGAAGTCACCTGTGTACAGACTCACTCCTCCTCTGCAGCCCCTCCAGGAAAGTGAAACTAGCATCAAAATACAAGGCTGGGGCTATCCACAACACACACATGCGTCATGTCTGCATATGTGGATGTTCATATGTGTGCAAATGTGTGTGTATGTACGCCCATGTGTATAGTGTATATATATGTAAATGGATGCATATATGTATGTGCTTTGATATGGTGTATATGTAGATATAAGTATTTGTGTACACATTATATGTGTGTGCTTTTATATATTTTGGGTATGTATGTGTGTGTGCTTATCTGTGGGGATATGCATGTGTTCACACACATGTAGAAGCCAGAGGTCAATCTTAGTATTGTCCACCTTGTCTTTTGAGAAGGTTTTGTTATAATCTTGGAACCTGACAAGTATCCTTGGCTGGCTGGCCAGTAAGTCCCAGGGATGTACCTGTTTCCACCTCCCAGGACCAGTTTTTCACCAGAGCACACCATGCCCGTCTTTTCACATGGGTTCTGTGGGATCTGAATTCAGGTCCTCGTGTGTATGTAGAGAACACTTCACTAACAGAGCTGTCTTCCAGCTTCCCAGATCCCTGATTTCACTGTAGACTTCCTGAAGGAAGCAGAAAGTTGTGGGGTCCATAATCTAGGCAGCATGAAAGCACACTGCCTCCTGCCATGCATGACTGTAATGTGGCTTTTTAATTTGTTAATCTTTACAAATCAGGGTTCCAGAGCTTTGTAAAGACATGAAGCCACTAGCACGCTATGCTGAAACAATCAATTCTTTGATTAAAATCTGACAGCTTAATTAATTAGTACTTAATAGTGCAACCTTAATTATACTCTACATTGTTATTTGATAATAGTCAAAGATTTCCCATGTGGCTGTGCACACAGGTCTTTTTATCAGCTGATTACAAATGACCAAGCTTGACCTCCACACTCGGGGAAAATGTCTCTGACATCCAGAACATCAAAGACTTCATCAGCACTAATTCCATCCTCACCAAGACCTATGCATGGCAGAACTGTCTGCATTAAAAGTCCTTTGAGGGTCTGGAGAGATGGGCCCATGGTTAAGAGTATTGCTCTTCTTCCATGAAACTGGAGTTTGGTTCCCAGCATCTACATCAGGCAGCTTGCAACCAGAAAAAGAACACCTCAGACATCTGAACATGTGGCATTCATTTACACATATCCACATGTGGGGTGGTGGGCTGTGAGAGGCAGCTGGGTACCTGATTGAGCTCAGGCCTCAAACCCCAGATATCAAAAGGGACAGTAAGAGTTCGACCTTGCTCCTGGGCCCTGGTTCCTTTCACTTAGCTTCAGCCATTCACAGTCCCCTCCAAGGAAAGGTTTATGGCCTTCGGTCACGTAGCACAGGTAGAGGGCATGACTACAGGCCAAAGAGCCTCAAGAGATCTCCATATTCATGAGTTACCTAAAGGCCAGAGGGTGTAGCCAATTAAGCATTCCTTCCCAGACCCTCCTCCTCCCAAAAGATATTTAACCTCAGGCCTTCCCTGTGGAGAACCGTAGAGGGGGGCCTTCAACCAATGAGCCACCGCCTAATCTCCCATCAGAGGACTTCTCTACACTCCAGCCACAGACGCCTGTCAACTCAAGCAAGCTAGCAGAGCCAGCCATGACTCAGCCACATGAGTTGCCTTGACCAAGAGTCTCATCTACCCTTGGGGCACTACCAGAGCTTTTTCTTCACTCCTCTTTTGGCTGCAGCTGGTCCAGCCCGTATGTCCCCGCCCCAAGTCCTTCTGCAGTCTCCCAGTGGCACCTGGATGCCCAAGGGCTGAGACCAACTGGTCTCCAGCCAGCTGCCTCATCCCAGAGACCCCCAATCCAAGAGCTCTGCCCCCATGGGACCTCAGACTGGATCTCCCCACACCGGAGTGGAACTCATTGGCTTCCCCTAGCCGGGTCCGGTGTCTACCCAGCACCACATGGAATGAACTCAGTCAAATTCCTGTGCTTCTGCCCCCCTGAGCGGCCTGGGGCAGCAGACACATGGGACCCAAAACTCAATCCACCAGACCCACGCCCACGCCCAGGCAACACAGTCCCACATTCACACACACATACGAATATGTAAAAATAAAACATTCTTTAAGTTTGAGGTTTATCAGAAAAAAAGCAATGATTTGTATCCTCCCTCCGGAGCTCAACATCTGTGAACTTTTATAAAGTATTAAATACCATCTTTGACACTTGCTTCAACTCAAAAGAGACAGGTGATTGTTTTTTTTTTAGCCCAGAGACTACATTGATTGCTAAAGTGTGTAAAAGGCACTGAAATTCTTCAGATATGATTAAAGATGTATGAAGGGCCCTGAATAAACAGAAAATATGAGACCCAGAGGCAGGATGAGCTGAGCTTTGTTTTATGTGTGTGCTGCTGAGTTCTGATACTTCCGTTTCTTTTCCTGTCTCAGCCTCAGTTGCTTTGTTTGTGAGATACAATCATGTCTGGTCCTTGGGATGGAAACGTGACACTCCAGTGACTTCTGCTCATTCAGCAGCCCTAGTTAACACTTAACTGTGGCACACATGCTCTTTGTCCAGTTCCTTATGGAAACAATCCGAGCAAAGAAAAAGTGTCACTCCCGAGGGCTGTGCAGAGCAAGCTCATAAAGGGGATCAGATGAAAGGAGGCTCGTAAACCTTTCTAGAAGTTTCCAGAAGCAATTTCCGAGATGCATTCTGACCTACAGGGAAAGACTCTGTCGATACCTAGGCCCTAACCATACTCTGCACAGACTTGCATAAAGTTCCTTGTCCTAATTTTCACTCTGTCCCTATAGAATCAGTTGCCTGTGGCATTTACTAATCAATGTATACAATGTATAGCGCCAGTCCCCACATGCCCATTTCCCAGTTAATGGTCACTTTTACAGATAAATGTCTCAATATACTGATTTCTGGGCGTGCTCAGTCAGTCTGAAGGAATCCTAAAGAAATTTATTTTTTAAATTCCCAAGCAATTCTGGCAGACAGATTCTCTGAGGAATGGATAAAATGCTTGTTGCTAGTGTGTCAAGACAATCAAGCCCTGACTTTTGGCCCCTGTAATGCACCAGTAATACCAGTGTCTTGGAGAAGTAACTGTAATTGCTTCCCAGTGTGATTGCAAATCCTCCCTGACAGAGCTCCCTGAGGACCTGAGATTATGGTGACTGGATGAGGTTTTCTACCTCTTGTTGCAAAAGGCAGGGTGTGAAGCACTGCTCGGCTTCTGAGAGGGAAGTAATGATTCGGTGTCCTTCAGTGTCGAAGTCATCTTCCCTCTGACAGCTGCTCAATACCTGCAGTCAGTCACTCAACAGTGTGCATGTGCACGTGGGGGGGGGGTGCACATGCCATATTGCCCATGTAGAAAACCAGAGATTGAGAGTACTGTATTGCTTCCCAGTGTCTCCTCCCTTTACGAGGAGCTCCCTGAACCAGAGCCTATGGTACTATGATTACCTCTTAGATGGAACCACTTCAACTTCTGAAAGTAGATTCCAGCGTCAAGCTTTCCCTGTGAGTGATCAATCTGCCCCATTACAATCAATGCACAGTACTGGAGTAATGAGCATCTGTGAGCCACCATGTTGGTGTTAAGAAATGAACCAGCTCCTCTGCAAGAGCAATGAGTGCTGGTACCTTCTGAGTCATTGCTCCAGCCTCTCACCACCCACCCCTATTTAAGTTCTGATAGTATCAAACTACAGCCAGAACACCCAGAGCCACCCAGATAACTAGCCTGTGTCCCAAGACAGGAAAGGTGTGATATTTCCCTCCTTTTCTTCCCTTTCAAATTAGGACCAACTGAATGAAATAAGGAGACCAATTGGATGAAAAAAAAAAAACTAAAAACAAACAAAGCATAGAACTACTTATCAGCCATCCCCTACTTCCTGAGGGGCCCTGAGCACTCTGTAAATTTCAGTTGCCAACCTAGTTAGCAGCAACATTAGCTGTAACAATAGTTGGGATTACGGAAGACCTACCCACCTTGATGGCCATTTCCAGGAAGCAGAGTGCCCATCTTCCCCCAAGGTTCTCTTTCCTCCCCTGTATTACTTCCCACTAATTTTGAAAAAAACATTTTTGCTGGACTTTTTCCATTATTTTCCCAGCATGGACATAATAGCGACCAAGAAGTACTTTTAAAAATCCCATTAACTTTATCTAATGGAAATTCTCACAATATCACAATTGCCAAAGGCCTTTCTTTTATTCTTGAATTAACCTTGGGGAGCTTTTAGATGTTCTTTGGGGCATGTACAGGAGGACTGAGGAAATCCTTCATTTCTACATCCTTGGAGAGCCTGGCACGCTTGGGTAAGTATAGACCTGTTCATTTCTAATGTGTTTCTCTGGGTGAATATTGATTTGACTCCTGTTGTATATCCTGAGCATACACCAATCTCCAGAAATATGGGCCAGCTGAGGATTGTTGCTTAATGTTCATCTTTGAAAGATAGGAGCAGTCCCTCTTTGTTGGGTTTGGCTGTTCTTTTCTCTACCTGTTGTTCCTACAGACACACACAGGTGTTGAGAATGTTACATACATGAAAGTGATTCTGTGGCTGTTAAACAATTTGTGTCCTTTCCCCTGTGTTCTGTGGGATGCTTTAACCTCATGGAGGTCAAGCTTACGGTGATCAAGGGTGAGTTGCAGGAAACTGGAGAATTTCAGTCATGTTTCTGATGACGTGGCAGGCCTGGGTAGGTCTGCAGTATGAGCTTTCTTTGCTTTTGTGATGGTTTAGTCCATGCTCAGAGAAATCTGCTCTTATTTCTACCTTCTGCAGCATTTCCAGCCAGGAAGGGTATCTGTAGATATGCACAGGTCTGAGCAGCCAGTGAGGGAGGCCATATGTGGCTATCCACAGGTCCAAGCAGTATCTTCTGCTCCTACGGTTTTTGAGTTCCTTGATCTGAAGAGCTTTATTCTATTTATTTGGGAGGCATTGTTACTGGCTTTGAGAAATGGTCTGTACCCAAAGCTGGTACATTGAACTCATTATGCAGCCAAAATGGCCTTAAACTTCTGATCCTCCTGCCTCTACCTTCCAAATGCTGTGATTCCAAGTGAGCACCACCATGCCCATTTTGTATGCAGAGCTAGAGATCAACCACAGGGCTTCCCACATGCTAGGCAAATGTTGTACAAAGGGAAGACTGTAAAACAGCAACTGGCATGAGCATTTTATTTAAGAATCAAAGTACATAAAAAGACAATGATCCTTAAGGACTGACACGTTTGATTTAGGGTCGAAATCACCCATTTGCCTCTCTCTTCCTCCCGCTTGTTGTTCCATTGCTTATTATGATGGCTGGTTATCTGGCACTGCAAGGGACTCAAGAAAGATGTCTCGGGAGCCAGAATGCATTGCTTATGCAGTGCTACAGTGAGACACAAAGAGTCAAGTCAACACACCAAGATTCTGCACCTCCAATGGAACTCATACTTGGTTATATCATCCAAGGATCTGAGCAGGCCTTCATGCCTGCAGTGAGAACATGGTCTCAGTGCCAGTGGCAGCTACAATGCTGAGGGCATATTCCCAGTGGAACCAAACAGATGCCATGGGCACACAAGACTGCACTGCTGAGAAGCAAGAGAATCACATAGGACCTGGGTACTTGCTGTCACATCAGGAATGGGGAAGTGGGGAGGGTCTGCTGAGCCAGGCCTGCCTGATGAGACTGCTTACTGGGGCTTGTCACAGGAGCAAGCTCAGCCATCAGTCACCTCGCTTTGCCTGGGATACTGTGATCCACCAGGCCTCCAAAAACTGAAGTAAGTTGTTCCCATTAGGCTGGGGAGACAGGTTTACATGTCTAAAGCTTAGACTTTATAAAGTCAGATGGAGCAGGGTTTGAATCCCAGCTATGTTGGTCCAGCAATGGAATATCCCTTTATGCCTGACTGGTGCCCGCCTGGTGCAGGCACTTGATCACATAATCACAATCCAAGAGTACGGTGTTTGGCCTAAGTGGACACTCTCACGGCTTTCTTCTCTCCAACTCTGAATACATGAGTCAGCAGGTACATTTTGATGACTGAAGCCAATGGGGAAGGTTGGCAAAAACCACCAGAGTCCAGGCTGCCATAGAAACGGCTGGTCAGGAGTCAGGGAAAAGAACGACTCACACCTTGTAGGTAACTTTAAAGTCTCAGGGGTGCAGCAGAGTTGGGGCTCACTTTAGAATGGAGATGGAAGCTAGGAGCCCAACAGAGAGAATGGACTCCTTGAGAGGCTTCCAAATGGCTCCTAACAGCCAGTGCTCCAGGCCTTTCCCGCTCCTCTCTGACAACTCCGGAGACTGAGTGGCTCCCAAGGAGCTGGTAATCCAGCAGAGTCTCCTGAAGACAGGAGGCTAGAAAGAAAGAGTTAGCCTTGGAGGCAGGAACAGAAGGCTTTGATACTAACAATATCTCTGTAACAAAGCCAGAAACAAAAAGGAATGGTAGGAAGTTATAAGTGAAGACTCTCTTCCTGTCTCACTCACTCTGAAGAGAAGGAGTTCTCTAGTTCCTCCTCAGCTCTTGGGTTTGCCTTGTTCTCTCCCTTCTCAGCTCTTGGGTTTGCCTTGTTCTCTCTCACTCCCTAGCTGTTGGGTTTGCCTTTTTACTGTGTCTAAATAGAAATAAATAAAAGTGGGAAGAAATCTTAAAGAAACTAGAAAATTAAGCCATACGTTTAAGAAAAAAAAGGACTGGAAGGATGGCTCAGCCGGTGAAGTGCTTGCCCCACAAGCAAGAGTGACTGCTATTGATATCCAGAAGCCAGATTAAAAAAGAAAAAGGGCAGATGTGGTGGCATGCACTGTAATCCCACACTGGAGACATAAGAGAGGGGCATCCCTGAGGCATAGGGCCAGCCGGGCTAGCTGGCTTGACAAAATTCCAGGTCATTGAGAGACCCTGGAAAGAGAGAGAGAAGAGAAAGACAGAGACAAAGAGGCAGAGACAGAGAGACAGAGACAGGAACAGAGAGAAGAAACAGCACACATTCATGTATGCATCCATGCCCAGGCACACACAAAGGCAGAAATGTCAACAGATAACAATAAATTTAAAACGTAAAAAAGACAGCAATAGGGCTTAGAATAAAAATGGAGACATTTCTAAGGCTAAATTCTGGGTTTAGAGAAGAGAAAGTTTATTCTCTTCTTAGGAGAGATTTGAGCTATGGTTTTGGGGTGCCAGAGGTGACCTTAGGTATAGTCTGGGTTGAGTGTTCTGTCCTTTCCCTTGAGGGTACTTCCAGAACAAAATGTCTTTTCATACAAATGTGCCCCTCTGGGACTGCATAGAGCTCCCGCTGTACACAGGTTATGCTAAGCCGCTGATTGCTGTTCACTAAATGCCTACTAGATGCCAGAAAATTCCACACACATTGAGTGCCTATTGCAGCCAGTGATTGCTCTGATTGGCGCCCATTAATTGCCTGCTCACTTCAAATCTTTCCCACTGTGAGTCAGAGTCTACCTCCCCACCATTTGTTCTGGGATTGCCTCTAACCTGACCCATTAGCTGAAATTCAATGGACCCCAGCGCTCCAGTTCAGAGCTGAGTTCATCACTCCATCACTCCATCAGCTTCTGCTTCTCTCCTGGTCCCTGCTGCTTCTGCAGCCAGGAGAAGCCTGCACTGGGACACCTAGGGCTAAGACATGAAGGTGAAGAGAACCAAGTCACCTTAGCTGACAGCAAGCTGACCCTGCTTTAGCTGGCCACCTGTACGCACAGAGGACCCTTCAGAGGAAGAATGGCCCAGGAGAACACACCTGAAGTCATTGACAGACACATAAAATCCTGAGTAAAATGTGTATAGTTTGTGGGCCATTGAGATGACTCAGTGGAAAAAGACACTTGCTGCCAATCCTGATGACCTGAGTTTGATACCCAAGACCTACAGGGTGAATGAAGAAAACCAACTCCTGATATGTGTCTTCTGACCTCCATACATACATGTACACACACACACACACGCACACAGACTAAGACATACTGAGACATACACTGAGACATGTACACACACATATACACACATACACACACATATATACAAATAATAATTTTTAATATATAAGCAGTTTTAAATCACTACATTTTGAGGCAGTCTTATTATACAGTAATATCTATCTGATATGTTGACCAAACAACAAAAACATTGAGTGTTTCTTTGTGGTTGTCTGATTAAGACAGAGTCTCATGTAGCTCAGGATGAACTCCAAATATTACATAACCAAGGATGTCCTTAAACTCCTGGTGTTCTTGTTTCCACCTCCCAAGGCTGAGATTGCTGTCATGTGCCCAAATTATACTTTGGATATGTTATATTTACTCTTACAACTGAGAATTTGTAATGCTAGAAAGGAGAGTAGTGGACCAGTCAAGGTCACTTGTCTGGGAAGTTCCAAAACCCAGTTTGAACGTAGTTCCATTTCATCTCAAACCCTTCCTCTCCAGTGCCTCAGATGCCAGAGGTTGCTGAAGACAGTGCCAGATTTGCCATAGGTCAACTCTGTTTCTCGAGACGACTAAAGGGACAGATCTGGGAAGCAGCTGCTGAAACCAAAATTCTCAACATCCAGACCAGCAAAGCAGAATCACAACCCAAGAGGAGATTAGCACCTGCGGGGGCTCACCTGAATATCAAACCCCATAAAAAATAAAAAATAAACTACAGAGTTGAGAAGAAAGAGAGGTCCTAGAGTCTACCAAGCTGGACTGGCAGAAGCGAGATTTCTGGGAATAAACGAACCCCTTTGACCAAATGGAAAATGAAAGTGGAAAGCTCTCCAACCAGAGGCAAATGGCCAGTCTCTGGGATGTGTCAGACCACTCAGCAGGAAATGGGATGCATGTGCACACATTTCCTTATTGTTACAAGTCGTCATATACACAACACAAACACACATACACCTATGCACATATATGAAATTAGCTGAGCACACACAAACACCTGCTTGCTTACTCTACTGTCTTAGTCAGGATTTTACTGCTGTGAACAGACACCATGATCAAGGCAACTCTTACCAAGACAACACTTAACTAGGGCTGACTTACAGGTTCTGAGGTTCTGAGGTTCAGTCCATTATCATCATGGTGGGAGCATGGCAGCATCCAGGCAGGCATGGTACAGTTGGAGCTGAGAGGTCTACATCTTGCTCTGAAGGCAAACAAAAGACTGGTTTATAGGCAGCTAGAAGGAAGGTGTCAAAGCCCACCCCCACAGTGACATACTTCCTTCAATGAAGCCACACCTCCTAAAGTGCCACTCCCTGGGCCAAGCATATTCAAACCACCACAGCTACAAAACAACACACACTTACATTCATTAACACATGCAGTCACACATCTCTGTGGCCAAAACTGACCACAAAATGTATACAACCCAAACACAAAAATACATGAAGAGGAGCTGGGGGGATGGCTCGGCACGTGTGAGCATGTACTACCAAAGCAGAAAGTCTGAGGTCAAATCCCTATTGCTCACACAAAAAGAGGAATGGACCTGCATGGCTGTAGTTCCAATGCCATGAGGAGCAGAGATAAACAGACCCTGGGAATTGCTGCCTGCCAGCCTAGCTCCAAATTCAGGGAAAGACCTGTCTCAAGGAAATACATAGAGCATGATAGACACTGACCTTCTCTGGCTTCTGTGTATGCACTGATATATCTGCATGCACACACACACACACCAACCTTAGAGTCAGAGTCGGGGAGGAGGGAATTCGTTCTCTTCCTGATAAAGAGTTTGCCCTCTAGGTCTTATCCTCAGTGTAGAAGCATATCTGTTTTTCTGTGTAGATGCCAAGGCTGAGTCTTCTGCTTGACCCTTTCCATGTAAAAGCCCAGCCCCGTCTAGGAGCTCAGCACCGGTCTCTACCATAGCAAGAAGGCATAGAAAGAGAACTCAGCTAGCTGGCAGGACTCACCGTGAAATCAGCACTCATTCTGAGACTGAGAAATTCCATACAGGCTCACCTTTGGGCTGGTGGAGGAGAAAGAATAACAACTCTGATAGCAGGCTAGAGTTCAAATCCTGCTTCTGTTGTTTCTAGAAGTGTAAAGGTAAGCCTAATTGCATCAATGTGCTGAACTTCAGGGCTCTCAATTGTAATGGAAACAGTGATTTCCTATAGAGAAGTACTGGAAAGATTAAACACAGTAGTGTTTGAAGTGGAGGGTTCATTCAGGACCTGACATCAGTGTCTATGTTCCTTTCTATTGCCGTGGTCAAGCACTGACCACAATCTAGAGAGGGGAGAGGTTTTGCATAGCCTGATCATAGTCTGCCATTGAGGAAACTCAATGCAGAACCCTGGAGGCCAGAACTGAAGCAGAGTTGAAGGAGGAATGGGGTTACTGACTGCTCCCTCTGGCCTGCTCTGCTTGGTTTCTCATAGCACTACCTGTCCAAGGGGAGTATACCCACAGTGGGCTGGGACCTCCCAATCTGTCAATAATTAAGACAATGGCCACTGTCGTGTCCACAGGCCAATCTAATGGCATTTTCTCAGTGGAAGCTTGCTCTTTCCACATGACTCTAGTTTGTGTCACATTAGCTCACCAGAACGGGAGCTAAGAGATGGCTGATTCCCAGAACCCACATGGTAGCTCACAACCACTGTAACTCCAGGTCTTGGAATCCAATACCCTCTTCTGGCCTCTGTAAACACAGGTAACACATGGGTATATACACATGTATACAGGCAAGTCATCCATGCATATAAAATAATTCTTTAAGTAGTTAACTAGCTAGGATATTCAGTAGTTGTTACAAGCCAGAATTTTTTTTGGCCAAATTCATAATGGTTTTGGTCATTTGCAATATTTATCTTAGGGTACCACATTCTTCTCCTATTTCACTTCTTTCTTGCCCTCTGCCAAGCATAATATAATCTTGGGCCACACTCTGTTTATATTCTATAACTTTTTGTGCTCTGTAGTTTATCCAAAAATGGTCATTTTCTTCCTTTAAAACCTCCTGTATAAATGTCTCTTGTATGAACAAAAGCTAATTTCTTCTGTTCATGGGCATTGTCTTTTCTAGAGCTCCATTTATCTGGTTATAGTCATTGAAATCACTCAGCAAATCAAATTTAATAAACCCAAATTCTCCTTCGAGGCACTGTTTTGATACTCAAATTCCACTGAGGAAAAGGGAACAAAATCTGCAGGCTCAGAATGAGGACCAACCATACATGCTTCAAGGTGGGGCCTTGAAGGGGCAACTTTGGATTTCAATTTTAATACTGATTCACCCACCACCACAGACATTCCTGAGCCTACATCTGACATAGTGTGGCTCCAGACCACTGAGATATCGAGACGACATCACCATACATGACAGGAAGAAACGAGAAAAAAAATCTTAATTTAAATATTTTTCATTTTATTTCATGTGTGAGTGTGTGAGTGTGTATGTATGAGAGAGTATGTGTGTGTGTGACTGTGTGTGAATGTATGTGTGTATGTGAGTATGTGAGTGTGAAAGTGAGTGTGTGAGTGTGTTGAGTATGTGAGTGTATGTCCGTGAGTGTGAGTGTGTCAGTGTGTATGTCAGTATATGTGTGTGAGTTGTGTATATGTATGAGTGTATGTGAGTATATTTGTGACTGTGTGTATGTGAGAGTGTCTGTCAATATGTTGTGTGTACCAGAGTGTGTGTAAGTTGTTGTGTATGAGTATGTAAATGTGTGTGTGTGTGTTTCTATAAGAGTATATGTGAGAGTATGTGAGAATGAGAGCATGAATATGTATGTATGTGTGTCATACATCATGAGTGTGTGAATGTGTGTGAGTGTGTGTGAGTGTATGGAGTGTGTGTGTATCGTATGCATCTGAGTGTGACTGTGTGTGTCATGTAAATATGGGTGTGAGTGTGCGTTTGGGTGGCTGTGTCTGTAAGTGTATGTTTGAGTATGAGTGTGAATGTTAGCGATGTGTGTCGGTGTGTGTCACTGTGTTTTGAGTGCATGTGAGTATGTGTATATGACTCAGGCAAATGTAATGTATGTCAGTGTGTGTCAGTGTAGATGTGAGTGTACTGCACATGTGTGAATGTGGGAGAGTATGTGAGTGTATGATGTATGTATGTATGTATCGTGTGTAAAGTGTGTTTGTGAGTGTGTGTGTCTATATAATTGTGTGAATGCCTTGTGTGTGTGTCAGTGTGTTTTTGAGTATGTATGAGTTGGTGTGTGAGTGTGTGTAGTGTGTGTAAGTGTGTGGTGTATATATGTGTGGTTGTGAGTGTGTGACTGTGTGTGTGTTTCAGTGTGTGTGAGAGAGTATGTGAGTGTAGTGTGTATGAGTGTATTTGTGAGTGTGTTTGAGGGTGAGTGTGTGTGAGGGTGTGTGTGAAGTGTATGAGTGTGAGAATGTGTATCTATGTGTCAGTATATGTGAGTGTTGTGTGAGTATGTGTCAGTGTGTGTGTGTGAGTGTGTATATGAGTGTATGAGTGTAAGTGTGTAAGTGTGTGTGAGAGTGTGAGTGTGAAAGTGAGTGTTAGTGTACTGATATTCCGTGGTGTGTGTGTCTATGAGTATAAGTGTGTGAGTGTGTCTGTGAGTGTGAGTGTGTCTGTGAGTTTGAGTGTGTGTGTGTGGCTGCTTTACTCTGGTCATTGTGATGCAGAGCCTGATCACCTGGGTCAGTCCTAGAACATGAACAAGAAGCTGAGGAGCCAGCTTTCTGCTTTACTGCTTGTCCCTCAACTGTGGGACAATTGTTGCCAACACAGACCACAAAAGTCAAGCTCCAACCAGCAGCGGGAGAGTGAACAATGGGGGCAGGGAGGGGGAGAAGGGAAAGGGGAGAGGGATGAGGAGAGAGATCATAGGAGAGAAAAAAGAGCCCCAAACTTCAGAAAAATGAATTCAAGTCCCAACTAGGAGACCTATTCATGCCAGTGACAACTTTCAGAAATCCAGCGTGAGGGAAACCCTGTGGGAGGCACCAGCACGATTCACATCAGCAGACCCCAGATCACTTTCAGCATCTCCAAGAACTGCTTTGGTTTGCTACTTTTTAAAGTTTTGACAATAGTTTTAAACATCTCCTTGAGGCAGAGGTGTGGAAGAATAGAGACACTGCAGATTGCAGAGGACCTCGGGATTCCTACAAAAATGAAGCCCAGTGTCAGCCATCACCATGTCCCCCCTGTCGCTGGTGAGCTTACTTGTCACAAGCAATTTACATTCAACATTGACACTTACTCCCACAAAATCCAAGTTGCCATTACTGGGATCTCTTGAGACAGATCTAGTGCTGTGCTTCATGTTTGTGCTGTTGTCTATGATTGTTCTCCGTCTCTCTCTCTCTCTCTCTCTCTCTCTCTCTCTCTCTCTCTCTCTGTGTGTGTGTGTGTGTGTGTGTGTGTGTGTGTGTGTGTGTGTATGTACTCACACATATGCCAAAGTACATCTGTGGAAGCTGGAGGACAACTTACAGGAGTCAGTTCTCTCCTTCCACCACGTGGGACCTGGAGATTGAACTCAAGGCTTTAGGCTTGGCAGCAGCAAGTGTCCTTACCCACTGAGACCTCTCGCCAGCTCCCAGCCTCTTTCTTTACACAACTGTTGGTTGCACTTGCCAAGACTTTACAAGAATGCCAAAAGAAATGGTGATGTGTGGCTTCAGAGATTCAAGGCCCCAAAGCTTGACTGCTGAGATCTGTGGATCATCAACCGTCTGTCCTCACTGCCACCCCACAGTGGTGACTGATGGTGAGAAGGAGGGAAGGGACACTCTGGACAGTTCAGTTAGCTCTTTAATTGCACAGACAGAAGCGCCCTGAGAAGTCAGTCCTTGAGTGGAGAAGAAAGGAGACTGGCTTCTAATCGATGGGCATCCCACTCTCTTTTATCAAGGGCTTCATCTGCCATTTTCTGTTGTCCAGAGCTAATGAGTCAGTTCACATCAGGGCCTAGTCCTCCCCCACCCCCCCAGCACCCTCCACCCCACTCCTGTGGAGGTGGGCAGTTTGCTGAATCCAACTGCTCCTTGTGTGCTGTGCTGTCTGTCTTGATGTCCTGCTGACTGTGACACTGCACTGAGGAGCTGCAGTGGGCTGGCTAGTGCACCCAGGACTCTGCAAGTCTTGGCTCTTGTGATCTTCCTATCAGCTCTAGAAGGGGGTCATCTACCAGCTTCCTATTGCCATCAATCCAAAGCCATTTCAATGTTTCTCATCTGTACACTGGAGCTGGTGAAAACAGGCTTACAGGTTGTGGAGTAACATTTGCAGCATTTGGGTTGTGCCTGGTGCTTAGAGACTGACCATTGGTTTACTGCTGTTATCGATAGCCCCATGCTATAAGCAAAGAGGTACACATGCACAAATAAGTAAATGTAATTTTTTTTAATTTTTAAATTTAAAACAAAATGAGTAACTGCTGGGGGAAGGGGCTCCAGACCAGAAAACTGAGCGCCATGCAGGTGACCCAAGAGGAAGTCCCTGTCCTTTGAATGAGTCCAAACTCCATCTAAGAACAAACCATCCATCCTCTGCCTTCATCCCTGGGGGCCCCACTTTCCCCAACACACATGCACCTGCTCCCAAGACACCAGCACCTGTGCCGAAGCCCGCCAGTCTGGTGAACTTCCTGCTGGTTCCCATGTGCACTTCCTGCCAGTCTGGTGAACTTCCTGCTGATTCCCATGTGCACTTCCTGCCAGTCTGGTGAACTTCCTGTTGGTTCCCATGTGCACTTCCGTCAATCAGGAATGCTTTCAAACTCCCCAGCCCCACCCCACCTCTCCTCTGTAACCCAGTTCAGGTGTCACTTTCTGACAGAAGACTTTTACTGCTGTTCCCCCTTTCAGTGGGGATAGATGGCTCCATGGTGCCCCCCCTTATCTTTCCAGATTATGTCCTATACTCATATCGGCTGAAACTCCTCCACAGTCCAGCCTAGAGCCCCACACATAGATGTCGAGTGCATCTGGGAGTTTGTTTCTGAGGAAGGCACACTGACCTGTGTAAAAAGGGATTTCATGGATTCTGTGGCTACCACTGGGAGCTGAGAAACACCTGTGGAAATAGCACAGTAGTTGGCCTACTTTAACCATGCCTACAAAAGAGACTGGGCTGCCTCAGCAAGTGACCAGGTCCCCAACACTGAGGGCATCGAGTAGAAGCTGGAGGGGACACTCAGGAGAGTGAGTCCATTTCTGAAATGTGCAGATAATGTTCTGATGTCTTCAGCCTATATTCTGGACCTCACCTTTGGATCCAGCTTAATGACTGTGGCATTTAACAGGTACCTTTGTGTGCCACGCATCTCCATACACAGAGCAACCCCCTCTTTTATAATAAGCACAATAGAAAATGAGCACTAAGTTGGAATAATTGATCCTTAGCTTGAGATAGAGGAACAGAATGTAGACATTCTGTAATTAAATCCCATTTTTTCTGGAGTAAACTTTAACCACATATGTCCATTTTCAAACATGCATTTTCTTTTGTGCTCTTTGCTTTCTCAATCATGAGGCAAGCAGTGAACTGAGCCAATGGTCCTCCCCTCAAGTTAAAGATCTGCTGTGCTCAATGTCTCTGAGGATTTTATCTTCGCTTTCCCTCTCTCCTTTGGCTCAGCTCTGTGGAGTTTATGAGACTCATGCTCCCATATCCGTGGGATCAGCACTTCTTGTTTCAGCTTGGTTTTAGACAGTAATCACAAAGAAACAATAAAATATTAAAGACCCTGGCACCCACACTGCGGCACAGAGAGGCAAAGCCCCTCCCAGAGAGCCACCCTTGCCAGCAGCACCATCACGTGAGCCCTTAACTTGGCTCTGCACAGTAGAAGCACAAAATCCCAGGCTCACACGTGAGAAGCAGGGTGTGGGCACCCGTGTAAACACCCCCACAGCAGTCTGACCAAAGATGGTGCTCTATTTCATTTCTGATGGAGTGACAGGGTATCCTGGCCAAACACAGCTCAGTGTAGGAAGGGGTTTATTCATCTTAGAATTCCAGATTTCAGCCCATCATTGAGGGGAAGCAAAGGCAGGAACTCAAGCAGCTCACCCATGGTGAAGTGCACAGAGAGGAGCTGAAAAGTTGGCTCACAGGTTAAGAGTACATACAGCTCTTGCAAAAGACCTAAGTTAGATTCTCAGCACCCACATCACATGGCTCTGTCCTCCTGGGCACAAGCCCGTACACAGACTTACATAATTTAAAAGAAAATAACTCTTGCTGGGCAAGAGACTGGCATACGCCTTTAATCCTAGCACTTGGGAGGCAGAGGCAGGTGGATTTCTGAGTTCAAGGCCAGCCTGGTCTACAGAATGAGTTCCAGGACAGCCAGGAGCCAGGGCTACAAAGAGAAACCCTGTCTCGGAAAAAACAAAAAACAAAAAACAAAAAACAAAAAAACCTCTTTTTTTAAGAGCAGAAATAAACAACTGCACCTGTGCTTAACGGCTATTGCTTCATCCAACTTTCTCCTGTTCTATGCTGTTCAGGACCTCCTGCCCAGGGAATGGTGCCGCCCACAGTGGGCTGGGTCTTTCTACATCAATTAAGAATCAAGTCAATCCTCCATAGACATGCCCACAGGCCAACCTGATCTAAATAATTCCTCAGTTAAGACTCTCCTCTCAAATGACTCTAGGTTATGGAATGTTGACAGTTATAACTAGTCAGTACAGATAGTATGTAAAGACTAGAATCTACCAATACAATTATGATTATTATCCTAGGACAGAATAGTGTGGCTCAAAGGTGTCAAGTAACCTACCTAAAGCCACACAACTGAAGCAAAGTAGAGTAGAGGGCCAGGGAGAAACTGGTGAAGAAAGTGCTTGCTTTGCTAGCAGGAAGACCTGAGGTCAACGTCCAGAACTTGCACAGAAAAACCAGGCATGGTTGGCAAACATTTGCAATCACAATGCTGGTGAGACGAAGAGAGGCAGATCCCTAAATGCAACAGACAGCCTGTTTGGTGAGTTCCAGGCCAGTAACGGATCTTATCTCAAAAATATCAAGGTAGACAGTGCTGGGAGCAAAACCACAGATTCCTCTCTGGCCTCTACATGCACGTGAGTTAACACAGATACTCACACGTGTGAACATTCATACACAAATAAAGACAAACAAGCAGGGTCTTCAACCAAAGTAGAATCCAGCATCTATGCTTAATAACAACAAGTGGGTTTACTGAGCACCTACTGTATGCTATTTGTCCTTGATTGATTAGTCCTCCCAACAGCCAATGAAGAGATTGCCCACTTGAGAGATGAGGAATGCAGAGGTTTGTGTCTGCCGGTGGCTGCTCAGCTTGACTAAAGGGACCAGATTGAATCCCAGAGCATCTGGCTTCTAAGCTTTGCTCTTTGTGTCTGGCCTCCCGAGATACAGCAGCAAACCAAAATCTAAGAACAGACTCGGTGTAAGGAGGGTGTCCTCTCAGGTGCCAAGGATGAGTGGATGCAGGAGCCAGGATTTGCCTACATTGGCTTTTACAGCTCCACCATTATAGCCTTGTGTTTCAGATTCCAACCTTGGAGCCCAAGGACATCTTAGCCAGAGCCAGAGCTGTTTTGCTAAGAAGCACCACACTGAGAAATGCTTCTCATGCATGCCCCATCCTCATGAGGGGCTGTCTGCCTCAAAGAGCTGAATCAGGAGCTTAATTTAATGCTGCAGAGCTGTGTGGGCTGAGTCTCTGCAGGCTCAACTTGAAGCGTGTGTGCTTCAGCCTCAGAATGCAAGCTACGGGTGCAGGCAGGTGAAGGAATCCGGGCTCAGAGTCAGAGATCTTGGGTCAGGCTGCTGCTTTGCTGCCGCTTACTGGGTGACACGGGACAAGGCACTCTACATTTCTGAGCCTTGAGTGTGGTGAATCCGACTCCTTCCTTCCAGCACCCAGAGATACTGCACCACAGACTAGAGAGCTATATGCTGTGACCTGGCGTGCACCCCCTGGGCACACAGAAGCTCATATCTATGTGACTAGCTCGCAAATGGCCAGGAACCAAGAACAGCACTCTGGAAAAAAAAAGTCCAAAAAAGTTAGCAACTGGGAGGTGACTGTGCTTTTCTAGGTTTTCAGTAGAGTGCTCTACTACTGAGCTACAGCTCGGCCCCAGATAGGAACTGTACTCATTACTCTTCTCGTTGCTTCAGCAAAATGCCTGACAAAAGCTGCTCAACGCAATAGGGGTCTGTTTTGGCTCACAGTGTGAGAGTGAGTCCATCACAGCTGGGAAACGGGGGCAGCAGAAGTGTGCGGCCACTGGTCACATGATATCTGCAGTCAAGCAGAGAGGTGAATGCTGGTCCCGGGGTTGCTTTCCATTTCTCATTCATTTCAGGATTCCAGTGTACCCAGTAGTACCCGTTGGCTTACAGACAATCCCTCTAGACTCCTCCCAGGGACCTAGCAACGGGGACTTAGAAATAGCTTGCATCGCCAGCTGCCACCACTGCCTGACAGGTGCGAGCCAGGTGCAGCAGCAGTGGTGGCAGTACTTGTCTTCTAGATCGTGTCATGTCAAAAATCTCTATTAACCATCACAAGAACCATTTTCCTTGTCCTAACAGCCCTACAGCTTGCTGTTGGCTAAATCTATAGAACTGGGGTGGCAATACACACTTTCAGTTGAACACTTGGAGACTGAGGCAGGAAAATTATGAGTTCTGGGCCAACCTGGGCTATACTGTGAAATCCTGTCTCCATATGCTTAAAAATAAAAAGTAAAAAAAATAAGTTAGGTCTGTCAGGGAAACAAAGGCTCATGCATATCACAGTGTAGTTACATTCCTTGAAAACTACACCTCAAGGTTGTTTGAACCAAAGTCAGCCTTCTCCCCAGGTCTCATGCGTTTCTCAAGGATCTTGGCAGACAGACACTTTAGACCAGTTCCCATGTTTATCATTCACACAAAATGTGGCCACTGAGAACGTATTTCAGGCCAGGTACCACGTGAGCAGTCAAATCAGGAGCAATGGAGACTGCTGGTCTTGATCTCCATGACCTTGATAGAATACCACATTAGAATAATTCAGTTGTGGTAAAATGTCATCATGTTTGGAATGTGGACAAGGTCTTGGCAGATATGCGTGGGGCATGCTTAATTCCCACAACAGACAGCCCAGGGCTGGTGACAGTGATCATACCACAAGGAGAAGCAAGAGAAGCAGGGTCAAGTCTGTGGACTGAGTGGGAAAGGGAAGCCGTTGTTGAAGTAGAAATGCCAGAGAGGAGATGAAGTCATAGCCGCAGTCATCTGAGAATCAGGAAAGTTGAAGGTTGCTTGCATCTGCTCTCCTGGAGGTGGGGAAGGTAGGGGTAAGTGAAGGCCAGTGGCTCCACATGTTGTCCTACAGTATAGAGCTCTGAGAATACAGAGCCAAGGAAGAGAATATTTGGAACATTGGGCTGAACTCAATCTTGATACTAAGGCTCAAAATAAGGGGCTCAGATGGTTCCATGCCCAGCGCCACATAAACCAGTTATAGTAGTGCACACTTACTATTCCAGAACTTGGGAGGTAGAGGCAGGAGGATCGGATGTTCACTATTATCCTTGGCTACATTCGGAGTTTGGAGGACAGCCTGGGCTACATGAGACTCTGTCCCAAAACCAACCAAACAGAAGAGAATGGGGAAGGGCACTCTACTATAGAACAATAAAACTGACAATGCCATAATGCAGTGTGAGGTCCCTGGCAGGTGTGAAAGAAATCCCATGGGCCGCAAAAAAGAAAGTGGCAATGTTAGAAGAGCTATGACCTTTCCAGAAGGTACAAGGACAGACCCAATGGTGTCGGGCCAGAGACCAAGAGAAGGAATCCTCTAGGCCAGATGTAGTGGCACAGACCCGACATCCTAGCTACTTGAAAAGCAATGCAGAGGGTGTGAAGTTCAAACGAGTTTACAGTCAGGCTGTGCAACATAGTGAGACCCTGTCTCTAAATAAAGAAATACAAAGGGTGTTTGGAACATAGATCAGTGGAGAACACTTGCCTAGCATGCCTAGGTCAACCAAACACAACTACAAAACAAGAAAAACAACCCAATGGAGACAGAAGGAAGCAAAGATGAGACGATGCCCTGGCGAGTTCAGAAGCTAATGAGAATCCAGAGAGGATGGGTGTGAGGGCCTGGTTCCCATCCCAGATCTATTGGCATCTGAGGCTGTCCTGTGCTGAACGGAGGATGCTCAGTAGCACCCTGGGCTCTGCTCCCTGAGTACCAGAGGACAGCATAAACAGTAAACTTAGTTTACAAGACCACTAGAAAGAGAGGACAAAGGAGACGGGAAAGGGAGGTGGGTGTAGAGAACCAAGGTGCATTCACACATTTCGGTTCTGCCTGTAATCCCAGCACTCAGTGGGAAAAGGAGGATTGAGAGGTAGAGGCCAAACACTACAACACAGAAGAACAAGGGCTGAGGCCAGGGCGTGTAGCATAGTGGCAGAGTACTTGGTTACCACGTCTAAGATAGGCTTCCATCCCCAGCCCTGAAAAGAATTTTTGTTGTTGTTGTTTTTTGTTTGTTTGTTTGTTTTTTTTGTTTTTTGTGACAGGGTTTCTCTGTTAGCCCTGGCTGTCCTGGAACTCACTTGTAGACCAGGCTGGCCTGAACTTAGAAATCCGCCTGCCTCTGCCTCCCAAGTGCTGGGTTAAAGGTGTGCGCCATCACCGCCTGCAAGAATTTTAAAAGCTTAACTTCTATTACACCTAAGCCTTTATAAGGCTGAGACTCATACCTGTGGTAGCACTTGATCCTCGTCATGAGGTGAGGCAAGGTGGCCTCGGAGTGTAATTAATGTCCTGCTTGACGGAGATGCCTACTTTTGACTTTGCTGTGGATTCACCTTAAATATGGGTTTGAGGCCTGGAGAGACGACTCAGTGGCTATGAGCACTTGCTGCTTTACCAAGGACTGGAATTCAATACCCAGCAACCTCCTCGGGAGGCTCACAAACACCTCCAGCTCCAGTGTATCTGATGCCCTCTTCTGGACTCCATAAGGACCTGCCTATACCTGCACATACACACATAGATGCACACATACATATAAATACAAATAAATCTAAAAAACAAATAGTGGCTACCATTCTGCAGTCTCTTCCAAAGAGACTGTGGAGGGAGGGGTGTGGTCTTCACAGGTCACTTCGAAGAAGACCAAACAACCTCAAGGAAGAGTTGCCTTCTTCATGAGCAGCACAGAAAACATGAAGTCACATGCCAGCTCAGAGCCTGCTAGGAGAGCAGGGCTGAATCTTTTTTTAAAAGACCAATACAGGAAGAGACTAGACAAGTGTCAATGTGAACCACACCCAGGTCCCCAAGGGATCTCCTCTTTTTTGTATCCATGCATCTTGACATCACTCAACCCACTGTTCCTGTCTGCCTTGCATTCCCAGATCCACAAACTCTTGCTGATCTTTGTGCATCTTTGAATGGTCTGCCATGTCTCCAGGGTCAACCTCACCATCTGCTCACCCACTGGGTCTAAGATTACATATCATTTTCTCCAAACAGTGCTCCTCACTGTCCAAGCCTGTTTGGTACTCAACTCAATGCTATTTTACAATTGCCCAGCCTTAGGTCTGTTGAACTGGAAAAGAGGTCAGAAACCTACAACTGGAATCCGAATCTATTCTGGTGGGTGTAGCCCTGCCCACTCTATTGCAGTGAGGTTTGCACTTCTCAGATCTCAGCAGAGACCTCCCAGCCTACAAAGGTAAGATGTTTGCTCCCCAGCCCGCTACAGGGAAAGCAGGGTGGCCCTTGCGGTGGACTATGAGAATTCAAAGTCTAAGAGCCCTGTCTTGTTCCTTGCTGAACTGACATTTGCATCTAGCACTGAACCTGGAAGATAGAAGCCTAATGAATATTTGATGAATAAAATATTTGATGACTGTTGAGCGCATGAATGTCAAGTTCTTTGACAGTGTGACAATGCCAGCATCTAAGAGACACCTTTGCAAGATAATTCTAAATGAAACAGGCTGGATGTATGAAATAACATTAGCTCAGAAATGTATACACACACACACACACACACACACACACACACAGACTTCTCTGCAGCATGAATAGGTGGACAGGATATTGAGTTCTGACTTGCAAAGAATGCCATCCAGAGACAGATTTGATTAAGGCAGCTTCCTGCTATGAGCTGATACTTTTTTCTCTCTCTCTTTGAATGTTTCTTTTTTTCCTAGCCAATGTTTTGAACAAGAACAATCAGTTGTTGAATTAAACCTGAATTTCATCAGCCTGGCATCTGAGATGAATAATCTAGACTCTTTTTTTTTTTTTTTTTTTTTTTGGCTTGGAAGGAGAAAGGAGACAGGAGAATAGAACTAATATTATCTGCAAAGAATAAACACAGAGGCAGACATGGTGACACACACCTGTGATCCTAGCACTCTGGGGACTAAGGCAGGAAAACAGTGATTTCAAAGCCAACCTGGACTACATAGTGAAACCTTATCTCAAAAAAATAAAAAATAGATATAATTTCCATTCTTTACATTAGAACAATGCCCCCCTAATAAAGCAAAGCCTTACTTCCAAATCCAGCTCATGAGCCTAAACGCCCACCTTCGGGAGCTGTCTTTGGGCACGGTGCCTCTTCATTACCCCTCTTTCTGCCAAAGTAGGACCACTTTGCTCCCTGAGACTTCGTTCTCCTCTCTACCCCAGGAATGGAGGGAAGGTGCTACAAATGTTTATGGAATTACTGAGTTACCAAGCAAATAGGAGGGAGAGAGGAAGAAAGAGTAGCTAGCTGAGTCAGGTGGTGCACAGCTGTAATCCCATTTGCTCAAAGTCTGACACAGAAGGATCACAAGTTCAAAGCCAACCTGAGCAATCTCGAAGGACCAGCCAAGAAACAAGGCTCTAGGTACACCCAGGTTCCTAGAGGGTTGGAGAGACTGGCTTAACCAAATGAGAGACTGCATGGGTGGCTAGAGGGTTGAGTAGGTGACTATGTAGGTTCTAGATAAAATAATCTGAATCTATAGGCAAGTGAGTGGATGGTGAATGCATAGGTAAATTGGGATGTATTGATAGATGTATAAATAGGTGAACGGGTGAGTGGGATGATGGATGGATGATGGATGATAGATGAGTGGGTACCCGTAGGTGGTTTTGTAGATGAATGGAGTGATAGTGTGTGAACCGGTAAGTGAATTGAGATGTCTAGACAGATGAATGAATAAGTGGTAAGGATGGTTGATCGTGGATCAATAGTGGATGCACAGATGGTGAGCAAAAGGCCTACAACAAGTAGAAATGACCAAACAAAAGTACATCTACGCAGCCCCTCCTCAGGCTTCACTCCTGTTGTGTGACCACCAAAGCCTGTGTTTCCTCCCAGTTTTCACAGCATCTGTCCATCATTCCTTCATTCCTCATCTCTGGAAGCTGTCGTAGCCTTCATAGACTCACAAAATCAGCTTTACTCAAGAAAACAAGAGGACAAAAGGGGCACTGTCCACAGGAAGCAAGCAGATGGCCAACACCCAGGAAGATGACGCCAAGGCCACCTGCTTGCCCAGGAGCCGTCTAATGGCAGCAGATGTTTTCTCAGTCACCTACAGAACTTGATGCCCCCCCCTCCAACTATAGCACAGGACCAGAAGGTGAGCTCCTCCTGGGACAAGCTGCAGCTGTCTACAGCTGGACCTCTTCCCTGCCCTCTGATAATTTTCCCTACAAACAAGTGACCCAAAGAACCTATCCCTTTCCTCGGTAGAAACCCTCAGAGCCTCAGGGCTCAACACAAATTGAGAACCTTTACCCTGGCTAGGAAGACCACTTTGCAGATAGAAAAACTGAGGACCAGAGAGAGGAACTGGTATTCCCAGTTTCAAGCACAGACTGGCGGCAGGAATACAGATCTCCTTCACAGCCAGAAGTACTTTCCCACTGTACCACCTTATCATGTCATATCTGCATGGCTGCCTGGAGGTCCCTCAATAACACTCAACAGTCAAAGTGAGGCTCCTGCCCCAGCTCATGAAGCATCCACCTGGGGTTGACTGCAGCTCTGGCTGTGACACTGGAATCATTTGTTTCCAAACAATAATAATTTAACACCAGGGAGAGGGGCATTTGTTGGCAATTCAACTGGAGAGGCTAGGGAGGTCATTCAACAATGTTTACATGCAAGGCCAAGTCCTGAGTTCAAACCTCAGCACACATATAAAAAGTGATTCATGTAGTAGTGTTTACTTGTGATCCTAGCTCTGTCTGGGAGGAAGAGGAAGGAATCCCTGGGACCTGCCTGCCAGTCAGCCAGGTCCCACCCAAAGAACCATCCCCCAAAACAAGGTGTATGGCTCCTGAGGGACCACGCCAGTGGTGACCTGTACACTCTATACACGCATGCCAAACTTGCATCCACATCTCTGCACACACACACATATCTTTCTCCTCTTAGCAATTATTAGGCAGACCAAATTGATAGGAAAAATCCCAAACTCCAAATAAATAGCTTTTTATGATTGTGAAAATTACTAAGCTTTTTTTATTCAGAGAATGGAAATTTAGAGATAAATTGAAATGATAATTTGGGGCTCCCTGGCAATGATAGGTAGACAAAGACCTTGATTAAAATCAGAGGCTGGTAAATACAGCCCGTTGGTAGAGTGTTTGCCTGGACATCCAAAGCCTTGAGTTCCATCTCCAGCACCACATAAGCCAGAAGAGGTAGCACAGGCCTGTAATCTTAGCACTAGAGGAAGAAATAGAAGAGGGAGAATCAGAAATTCAAGGTCATTCTTAGCTACACAAAATATCTAGGTGTCCTGGGCAGAAAGATGTGAGTCTGTCTCAAAAAGTTGTAGAAATAATGATGATAATGATAATAACCAGCAACAGCAGCCAGCGTTGTCGAGCCAAGCACATCCTCAATCCCATCTTCACCATTCTCTGGCTGTGTTACCTTAGGTAACTTATTCACTTCTCTGAATCTACATACATATCCCACTGTGGTGGTCTGAAGGAGACTGGCCCCCATAGGCTCATGTGGTTGAAACCTGGGTCCCCGGTTGGTGGAACTGTTTAGAAAGAATTGGTTGTGGTCTTGTTGGAGGTGTATCAGTGGAGCAGGCTTTAAAGCTTCAAAAGATTCCAGTCATTAGGAGTCCTCTCTCTCTCTCTCTCTTTCTCTCTCTCTTTTTTTCTCTCTCTCTCTTTTCTCTCTCATGCTCACTCGCTCACTCTCTCTGCCTTCTACTTGTAGAACAAGATGTGAGCTCTCAGCTGTTCCTGCTCCGTTACCTTTGCTCCACCATCATGGACTCTAAACCTCTGAAAACATAAGCCCAATTAAATGCTTTTTTTTTTACGTCGCCTTAGTCATTGTGTTTTGTCATAGCAGGAGAAAGTAACTAAGGCACCCACTTAATGGTTCATTTCTTGCTAAATAGCTAGATTTTTTTTTTTCAAAAGATAGACCAACCCAGGAAATCATCTGAGTAAAAGTCTTCAGCATCAACAACTCTCAACTGAAGCAGTTCCCACACACCAAAACATGTCACTAGGAAACCCCATTGCCTGCCTTCTGCTTTAATCAGGATAGGCTAGGATTCTGTTTGGCTGAGTGTAACACAAACAGACTTGTGACATAGCTCGGCATGTAAAGGTGCTTGCCGCCAAGCTGACAACCTGAGTTCAGTCCCAGTGACCCACATGCTGGAAAAGAAAACTCAAATTCTGAACATTGACCTCTGGTCTCCATGAAAATGTGTGTGTGCACACACCACACACACACACACACACACACACAAATAAAATGTAACTTAAAACTATAAGAAACTTCAGTAACCAAGCAGTAGCCTGTCTCTCTCACGTAATAATCATAGAAGTCTCCAGAGAAATGGAAAACCACCATTGGAGATACAAGTTCTTTCTGTCACTCTGACCAACTGGAAATCAGAACCTCATAGTCACAAGATAGCTTCCTGCAACTCTGGGCTACATGGTTCCACGTGGGACAAAGGACTTGAAGCCAAAGCACAGTCACGAGCTAGCTGGCCTGCTAGTGTTTTATCGGAATGTGACTTTTCTTCAGATGCTACCTTCGAGTCACTGTGCAGGAATTTATTATGTCACCACTGGTAGCTT